>WEIV01022302.1:676531-733246 GCA_013390005.1 Calyptomena viridis
CGGCCGGCGCCGCCAGCTCAGGAAGCCGCGTGTCAGCTCCGCCGCCGCCCCGCGCTCGGGAAAAGGCTCGGCGGCAGAAGCGGAGCCTCCCTCCGTCTCCGCCTCCCATTGTTCACCACCGGACGGAGGGACGGAGCCAACAGCCCCGCCGCCTTCTCCACCGCCCTGTCCGGGGACCGGGAGCCACGCCGGCCTTGCTGTTACTCAGCCCGGCGAACGCCTGCTCCGCTTCTCCCTGAGCCCAGGGCACCTTGGCCAGCCGGCCGCCGGCTCAGCGGGCAGGGGCTGGGGCTGGCCGGTTCGGCATAGCTGCCGGGTTAGGCAGGGTGCGGCTCTCCCAAGCCCTCCTTTGCATGGAAAATTTGCCGGCCGCAATGGCAGCTTCTCCGCTTCCCAAGGGTGCAGAGCCAGGCTGAAAGCAGGGCCCATGGTGCTCCTGCTGACCCTTAATACCTTGGGACAGGTCAGGCTGGCAACCTCGAGCGCCAGCCATTCCCAGGAGGGCTAGTGGGCATGGGGACACACCGTCCAACTCCCCAGGAACCTGACAGCACAGGCAAAGCCCTGCTGGCCCTCTGTGCTCACAGGCTGGGCGTCCAAAGCACCCGTGTGGCCCTCGGACATCTTGACCGGGAGGTTGTGCTGCGCAAGGCCAGCGCCGACACTAGGAGAAGAGGAAGGGATTACTGGCAAGGCTTTGGGCAAGTATGGGAAGTTTTTCCCTCAACCCTCAAAGCATGGGTCATCAGCACCAGCCACAGCACCTCGGTCCACCAAAGAGTAAGAGGAAGGCGGTAGAGCCCAGCTCGGTGGTTACCTCATATGTACGTCCCCCGGAGGGCTCTGAGGAACATCCCAGGAGCGATGCCGCCACATCTGCTGCAGAACAAGCTGATGCACTCAGGCAGCCCGGGGTTCACTCTCGCTCTTCCTCCCACAGCAGCCGCTTTCCGGAGTCATCCCGAGGGCAGGTCCCTGGCAGTGCTCCGCCGCCCGGCCACCCGGCTGGGGCCTCGGCTTTGTTTTGCACCCTCCACCAGGTTCCTCTCTCTGCACTTCCTGGAAGTGTGAGGGCGGCTGTCATCGCAGCCGGCTGCGCAGCACTCTTCCCACGGCGCCAGCCACCTCCTCTGCCGGGTCCTCTCCAGCGAAGCCTTGCGCGTGCCCTCAGCAGGCAGGAGCACGCCCTGGCACGCCAGGCTGTGTGCTGAGGAGCCGCACCTCCCTTGCTGGGTGGCCCCCAAACTTGAGATAGGCCTCTCTCCCAAAGCTGCCCCAGCACCGCCATGCAAACTGGGCCATAACCTCTTGCCACCCACCCTGTGCCATGCACATCCTCACCCTTGGTGGCACCACACACTTGCAACCCCTGGGTATCTGCATCCTCCCTGTGTGGCAGGTCTGAAAACACCTTCCAGCTATGACCATCTGCTTGCCCTGCACTGAAGTTTATTGAAAAACCACCTGGGTAAACCAGGAATGGGGACTGTGGAAAGCAGAAGCATTTAGGAGGCTCCCAGCCAGCCTTCAAAGAGGGGAGAGATGGCCTGACATGCATCATCCATCCCCCAGTATGAGGGGACACAGCATGAGCCTGCAGGCCTGGCCTGTCCACACCTCCAAAAACCCCAGCTCTTCATAACCAGATGCTACTTGGCTCTGGCTTCAGGAGAGCTTCAGATCATCAAGGGGATCTGTGGACAGCTTTGGTGGGTCAGAGAAAAGCACGCAAGCAAAGCTGGTCCTGGCAGCCTGCACGCATGGCATTTCTAAGGGGGCACATGGTCTTGCTTTAAACTCCATCATCAAAAGGAAAAAAGAGACATCGGCAGACCTTGATCTCACCAGGCAAGCTCTGAAACTGAACACAACCAACTGCACTAATTACTGTGCAGAGAGAGGAAAAGGCTGGTCCTGGATGCCTAACTCCAGCTCAGAGATCGCAAGGGGAGAGTTTTTGTTGTTGTGGAAAAGGTTCGTCGTCCCCACTGCTTTGCATGTCATGATGAGTTAGTTGCAATTGCTCCCTGCCCACAGACATTTCCCTTTCATGTTCCATGTTGTCTCATGATGTTGATGTCTAGTCCTCTTACCCAGGAGCACTGGGGCTCTTCTTATGCACAGTCCTATCACCAGTTCACCACTGCTTTGCACATAGAAGCATCCAGAATGAGAGCCAGAATGAGAGTGCACCAAGCACTGGGTGATGCTGAATCCAAACCCATCCCATTCCTGTGCCACCTACCAAAGCCTGTGTCCGACGGTGAAGTCCAACAAGTACAGCTTGTCTCTAGTTCTGTAGAGATTCACAGCAGGGAACAGTGAGACACCTGCTTGTCAAGCCCCACCCAAAATCTGTGAGGAGCCACCTGTCCATCAGGACTTTATAGCACTTCTCTCCAGCTGTGCCAGCCATCTCCTTTCCATGGCTGGACAGAGGGATGCAGAGACAGATGTCTCTGTCAGAGCAGAATGGGCTCAGCTTGCTGGAAATGAATGGGAATTCGATTATGCTGCTCTGCAGAGCCAGGCTAACAAAATTAAAAGGCCAGCAGGCAGGACTCAAAGAAAGGAGATCCCCTCTCTGCCTCTTTCTCCCTTTCTCCTTTCCTTCCTTCCCAGCCCCTGCCCTGCCCAGGCTGTTCTGGGACTTCACAAACACCCAGAGTCCAGACAGATCTGAAGACAGAAGGAAGAGAAGACAGCAGAGAGTTGCAACCAGCTTCTCCCAGGCCCCTCAGCACTCCTACCTCCCTCTCTCCAGCAACTCCTGCCAGCTCTCCCCTCTGCCCTGCCTGCACTCTGACCAAACTCCCTTGCTATTTACATTACAAAGCAGCCCCCTTCTGCTCCACTCTCTAGGTTATATTTAGCTCCCTGGCACAGAACAGCCTGTGAGATGGATTAGCTGTGTCTTATCTGCCAGCCTGGGGACTGCACCAAGCAGCTGAGGTGCCCCACATCTTCCTAGCAGGGACGGGAGCTAGTAAGGGGACATTCCTTTCTGCTTTGTAGGGGCTGGGGAGCACAGAGGGACACGGGACCCTCTGTTTCTGCTGCCAGAGATGCCCAGCCCACACTGAGGAGCCGTGTGTGGCATAGGCTGATCCAGGCACTACCTCCTGAGATGGCTGAGAGCAGGAGGCACCTGTCTGACACCCTGCATGTGCCTTGCCTCCAGGGAGCCCATGCAGGAGCTTTTGTGTGCTTGTGGTTTCCTTTCTGGGTGAACACCCCTCTGGGTTGGGTTGCTGGGAGCAGTGGCAGTGACAAAGACTACTGCTGCAAGCATCACCCTGACAGCAGCTAGGAAAGTGATTAAATTGAGAGTGAGCCCAGAAGTGCTCAGGAGAGGTTGGAGTGTGCTGCTTCAGCCTGCCAGCACCTGTCCCAGACCTCTCTAGCTTCAGGTCACAGAGCTTTCCCTACAGCTAAGTTCTTCCAGCCTCTCACTCACCTTATTGCCATTGGAGTTGCCTCACTCTGGGAGCTACAGATGATCCCGCCCCCACACAAAACCTTGGTGGAGACACTCAAGGCAAGCAGAAGCTGACTTTGGAGTCCCCTTTGGCAGAAGTGACTCTCCAGGGATCAAGGCACAAAGCCCTGGTGCTTGCTCTGGGTTTGCTGCACTGACAGAGGGCATTGGGTCCTTCTGGTGTTGCAGAGGCATTCTGGGAAAATTGTCCCAGAATGTGCAAATCTGGTGCACAAGCCAGCATCATTAATAAGTTTGGCACGAAACTGCTACTCAAAGCCCTAAATATAACCTGAGTGCTGAGCTCTCTTCCACCCGCCCAAGGCGCCTCCATACACTGTGGCAGCTATTTATGGAAGGAACTTTATTTCCATGGGATTAATATAATTTTTGCTCATTTCAAAACCTTTATATAGCGGCTTATGCCTCCTGCCCCTCATGATGACTAATGGGTCCCAGCAGGAGCAGGCAGGTTGGCAGCAAGAGGACTGGGCCTCCAACCTTCGCCTGACATTGAGGATACCTGTGATGCCCGCAGCCCACAGAGGAGCTCCTCCAAACTCTGTACCAGGGTTCGATGAGTGTCTCCAGAGCAGAGACCACAGCAATGGGATTTCTGTCAGCCTCCCAGGGCTTCTCATGCTGCAGGAGGGGCACCTGATACAAAGTTGGCCAGACCCAAATCTATATCGGTTTTACAGGACAACAAAAGCAGTTTTCCACCCCCAGACACTTCCTTTCCCATTTCTCCTTCTCTTCTCTTGACTACCCAAATGCAGGGTGGAGGAAGCAGCTCAACCCAAGCACCATCTCCTCCTTCACTGCTGGCCTGCAGATAGCTGTGGCATTCTCTCCACCCGCCAGAATCCTCTCTTCTGCAAAGCCTGCATTGAATGGAGCAAACTCTCTTGCAAACAGACCCCTAGTGAAGGTTAAATAGGACAGAGGTGGTTTTTGTAAGGGCAACACAGGCTGGAGCATGTCAACAGAGCCACCTGCTTAGGCTGGCTGGGGTGGAATATGCAGGATGTAAATAATCCCCAGCAACCTTAGACAATTCTGGAGCAAATTCAGGCTGATCAAATTATGTTTCAATATGGTCCCTTCCTCCCCTTGAGAGGCTGGAAAATTGCAGCTGCCTAATCCATTTGCAAAACCATGCACATCTGGAGGAAGACAGCTAAGAGAACAAGATCCTGCTCTGCCCTCTCTGCTTGGCACAGTAATTCCTCATCCTTAGCGGTGTCAGGGCAGTGCCTTAGTGAGCAGCTCTGGGTACAGAATGAGAACAAGGAGGGCTGTGTGTTGCCCCAGCTCATGGCAAGGCTCAGGGACACAGGGCACCTCAGGGAGTTCTCTGCCACCCCAACTCCCACTTGTCATCCATGGCAGGAATAACAAGTGCTGGAGATGAGTCAGCTCAGGGCCCCCTCCTGCTCTGCAGGCACCAATACAGTTTCCCATTAGTTTCCATTACTGCAGTATTAGAGAGCAATTTGCTCACAGCTTGCACTAAAGCCCTTGCAAGGGGGAAGAAGGACTGCTGTACACATGGGAGTGCACACAGGGACTGATCGACAGCTCCTGCCCAAAATCTGCCTCTCTGGCAGAGCTCTGCACCCTGGGGCTCCCAAGCCCCAAACCAGAAGCAGGAGAGTCCATCCAGCCTCTGTCTGCCATGGCAGTGAGCACGGCTCCAAGATTCTCCATGTCAGTTTTCCACCTGCTTGTAAACTCCATGGTGCTTGCTGAGCATGGCATGACATGGTGACATGGAGCTGAGAAGGACGAGGAGACATCCCTGGGCCAAGCCAGCTCAGGAGAACGGGAAGGAGGCAGCTCCTGCCTTCTTCCCACTGCTCAGTCCCAGACCCTCACAGCAGTCCAGTATCAGTCCTGCAAGTGCTCATATTTACTCTGGACAGGTGCAGAGTCAAAGGATCTCTCCCCACTTACACCTGAAAGCCATTCTGCAAAGATTGGGGGTAGTAAATGGTAGAAGGGCTCAAATGCCCTTCTAATGAAAGGAAGGGGAGGGTAGAACACTGGACCTTTTTCACTGTGACAGGAAGAATAGAGCTGTGTTCCTGGAGTTGCTGCCCCAAGAAGGATTTATGACATTATGCTTGGAGTTGGGAATAGGGGCTCACCTGACTGTCAGCAGGCAGTGGCTACCATAAGCTCCCTGAGATCTATGAAAACCACTCTTTGCCTCCACAGGCTTTGCCTGGCTATAGCAGAGGTGGATAAACAGAGCAGTCCTGGTAGAAGAGCCCCACCAAAAGCCAGGACAGATCTCATCTTGCTGCAAGGTGCCCCCAGAAGGCACATTTATAGTCTAAGCCCAAATCTCAGGCCCTTCAACTATGTATCACTGCTCAGTTTCCCCAGGTGGGATCAAGGTTTCTGGACTTGGGAATCAAGCAAGGGGACATTCACCTTGGAGAAGAGGAGGAAAAGGAGAATAGGTATTATCAGAAGTCCCTTGTATTCAATGCACTGAACAACAATAAGCCAGTACTGCAGAGAAAGGAAAACTTTCCAGCCCATGCCTCATGACAGAGCTCATGGGAGGCTGTTGGCACAGACCACCTTCTGGGAGGCATCACAACCCTGGGATGGAAAGGGGGAGTTAGGTGGAAGGAAAATAAGGGAGCCTGCCAAAGTGACAGTGGGACTGCCACTGCAGAGAGGGTTGTCGCACAGGTGGGGAGGGAAGGGACTAACTGGTTCTCTTGTCTCTGTGCTGAGATGGTTTCTGGTGGGAAGGTGCTGTTGGCCAGCAGGAAGAGCCAACCCTGAACCCATAGGAGGGAGATGCCCTAGGGACAGGGCACTCCTCTGCCCCAGCCCACCCCTGACACTTGGGGACCCAAGTATTCCTACCTGTAGGAGACCTGCTTTCTGATGGCCAAGTGCAGGAACTGCTCCTCCACCTCTGCCACGGCCACTGCCCCTCTCATCTCCTCCCAAGCTGGATCCATGCTGTGGAGACCCAAACGTTGTGCTTGCCTGGTGCTCTCTGCATCTGCCACTCCCTGGAAGCTTGCTGTGGCCCCCCTGGCCACCTCACCATCGCTCCTGGCAGGGGAGAAGTCTCTCCAGCTCCCAGGACCTTCTGCCATGCTGGAGTGAAGTGTCTCTTTAAGTGAGGAGTCTTCCAGAACTTCTTGGGCAGCCTGGTCTTGCCCCACAGGGTCCCACGATGCTGCTCCACTTTGTCTCCCCAGGACCGTGGGACAATCCTGGCAAGGCTTAACTCCTTGAGGAAGCACAAGCACGAGAAAAAACAGCGTCCAACTTTTTGCAGTGATATTTAACGGCTTCTTGATAGCAGCTTGGGCAGCTCAGGCACAGCAGTTCAGCCTCCCACTGTCTCTGCTTCCCTGCCACTCCGAAGCAGAGGAATATCTGACAGAAACCTGAAGACGTTGATGCTGCTCCTCGGAAGTGCCGGCAATGTGAGGGCAGCGGGGAGGGAGTGGGAAACAGCGCTCGCCGGAGAAGGGATTTTAGGAGAGGGCACGGTCCAGGGGTGGCAATGCTTGCAGAAAGCAAAAGAGAGCTTGGGTTGCCTTCTGCGAGGTCCCTCCGGGGCCAGGCACGTCCCTCAGCGTCTCCAGCAGCAGCCGAGCAGAAGCAGCAGGCAGAGGTAAGCAGTGAAGAAGGTGCCTGTGCACCACGCCTGCAGCAGCTCTTGAAAGACAAAGCAGAAAGTGAGCGTTGAGTGTGTGCTGTGTGCGTGGGGAGGGGGCTGCGAGGAGCTGCACCGAACAGGCAGCCTGGTGTCACCTTAGAGACACTCTAAACTGGCACTTAACCCTTCGGAGTCTGGGGAAACAGAGCAGGGTGACAACTCACCCACCCCTCTCTGCTCGAAGTCCAGCTGGTGTCTGCCTGCCTGCAAGGGCTTCTCAGGGAGCTGGGTCTCAGCCACTTGTCAGGTGGTGTTAGGCAGCCTAGAAAACTTCATGACAACAGCCCCAGGAGAGCAAAGTACCTGCTATCGTGTCCAATCATCCAATACGGATGAGATCTGTCCAGAGTCAGAGTCCCCAGCTATGGGCAGTGGTACTCAGCTGAGCAGACGTATGACCGTAGTGTGGCCTCCCTCCTCCCATCTGGCTCACTCAGCTCCTTGCCAGTTAGAAGGCCACATTATCCCTAACTTTTCCTAATTCAAGACATTTTATCTCCAATCCTGGCACTGAGAGGTAGAAAGGCCCTTCTCTTCTCTGCCCACATCCATCAGGAGAGTTGCATCACTCTATTTGTCCTGGGCTTGGACTGGACTTTGTGACACCAGTACCACCTATGACCTGCCTCAGCCTTGCCCACCCACTGCTGCAGATGCCAGCTGGGGTGAGAAATCCGCATAAAGCTCCAACATATGCTTAGTTTGTTCTGTCCCAGATTCACATGCTGAGGCTTTACCTGCTAGGCACTGGATAATTTGAACTTCAGGTGTATAAGAGCCGTCCTCTGCATCATGGCAAGGTCCTACAGTCATGTATTACACTAAGAACACATTGCTGTCACCTCTAATTCCAGTGTCGTCCCAGGAAGGTCTGGCATGACTGAAGCTGGAACCTATCCTCAACCAGTTCTGAGTGTTGTATCACCTTGGGAGTTGTCAAGAACAGCTCATCCCTCTTGCTGAGATTCCACATCAACTCCATGCAGCCCTGTGGCACTTCTAATGCAGGGTGCTGTGGCACTGTATATTCCCATGCCATTCTTGACCCCAACATGGGAAGCAGCAGGGGCTGGAGAATAGCTGTGGCTTTCTCTGGGAACCACAGCCCATCAGCACCTCCAGTTCAAGTTACCAAACATTTGTCTGGTCCTAAATGTCACGATGACATCTCTCCATCTTTGCCTGCTGGGGGATTTGTGCCTCCCAAGGGCACAGCAGCCACTGAGCCCACTCCTCCACAGAACCGTGACTGGCAGGGAGCCCCACACCCTCCTCACTTCGTGACTCAGCCTTCCAGCCCCCACAGTGCTTTTGTTCCCCTTGAAAGCTGGAATGCTGCTGGATGAACCCTCCCTGATGAGCACAGCTGGCCCTGGGGAAGCAGCTTCACCCTCGCTTGCTGGGACAGAATTTGGCCGGGAGCTTGCCAGTGCTCCCTGCATGGATGCATGGCCCTGCTCCATGTTCTCCTGCTGCCCACAGGCACTGCAGAGGCTGGGAGCAGGCTGTGGAAAGGGAGAAGCAGTAGGTGCCTAGTTGGTGCAGATGGACCTGTGGCACCTCGGTTCTTCTCACCAGCCACAGGGTGATGCCTCCCTGCCTGCCCTGGAGCTGTCTCTGGCCTGGAGGTGCCCCTGTTGCCATGGACTATGACAGCCACCTTTACCTGTGGTGGTCAGGATTCCAGGGCAGGACAGAGCTGGGCTGCCCAGAGGAGCTAAAAGGGGTGCAGAATGCAGGTTCACTCCCGTGCCTAAGAGATTTTGGCAAACACGTCTTGTCCCTTATGTTTAAAGGTGTTCATGGCCACCCAGCTGAGGAAGAGGATGGCCAATCAGGGGCGGATCAGAGTTGGAAGCTGGGAGAGAGCAGCTTCCCCAGCTTCCAGGTGGGAAGGAGGGGAGAACATCTCTCACTGGTGGATGTGTTGGTGCCATTGGAAAGGAGTTTTACAATGGGAGGCAGAGGCCCTTTTTGTAGGAAACCTCCCAAGAGCCAGGCATAGCAGAGCTCTGGGATCGCAGTGCCTTTGGTCATGGCAGGGAGAGGGGCCAGACAGCGGGTGTTTCCTGCCTTCCCGGGAAGGCCAATCTGGCGCTACAGAAACCCTGTCTGTAGGGAGGAGCTGCCAGCAAAGGACTCTGCCCTTTTCTGCCCACATGCCAAGCTGTACAGCTGTCACATAGTCAGGGCAGGCCAGATTTTGTGTGTCTGGAGAGGAGGATACATCACAGGATATGCCTGCTTGAGGGAATGTAAAGGATTGCTCAGGCTTCTGCATCTTTCTCTGCCCACCTGTCTCTGTAGGACATTTCACATGTCTGTCACAAGTGGGGTCACCCTTCACTTGGAGCTCCCTGAAAACCTAGGCAGAGCAGGCAGACGCTGCCTGGAGACGATGGGGCTGGGCAGTAGGGTTGGACAGTCCTGTTCTCCTGGCACCCAAGGCACCCTTCAGCTGAGCTAGGTCACCTGCTTACCTGGGGCACAGGCAGGAGAGCACCTCTCCTGTGTCCTGGGTAGGGATTTCCTTCTGTGTTGGCACGCAGGACAGTGCAAGGGCATATTGCTATTATCCTACAGGACACGAGCTTTCTAGGAAGCAGCACTTCTACTGAATACAGCTCTGGGAAGGTACAGTCTCCTCCCTGGGTAGAAGAAGAGGAACCTCTACTCTCCTTACCTCTAAGCTCCAATTCAGCCACCAGGTTAGAAAATCAACACAGATTTGTTGAGGCAGGCTGAGTCAGCGTCCACCCAGGTGCTATTGCTGTTAACAAGCCCTCAGTACCTGGGGGGTGTCAGGAATTGCAACTGCCCCATTCTCCCTAGAAGGTGTCCCAAAGCCCAGGCTCCTTGCCAGGCAGCAGGACCAAAGCCTGCTGATCCCTTGATGGATTCATGTGAATGCTAGCACGCTACCAAATGGGAACAGCAAGAGGGACCACACTGGGCTTGGAGAGCAGGGATGCTCTCCTGAGAGCCCTAACAGCACATGTCCTTCTGTAATGAACAAAACATACCCACCAGGTTGCTGCCATGCACTGCCAATGACCTACTTGGCAGTGGTGAGCTGCAAAAGCCAATTATTTTCTCTCATTTTTCCCCCTAATTGGCCTGATAACAGAGAACAGCCAGGAATAATTTGTCTATGAAAAATGAAGTCCATGTTCTGTTAGTGTTCCTTTGGTCAGGGCTTGTAAGTATCGACGGTGCAGAGGTTTCCTAGAAATGTGACCCTAAATGGGTCACAAGCCCGTCTTGGCGTGGCAAGGCTTGGCTGGGGGCACTTGGAGCAGACTAAGCACAACTGACTGAGGCTGAAGGTGACTTGTAAAGAAGGTGACTCTTGCTTTGCTAATTCTCTCATTCTGCTCTAATTAGCTGCTGTAGCCAAATGGGTGGCTGTGATTGGCTGGCCGCACTTCAAGAGACATATTGGGGAACAAAAGATCCTAATGTGCCTGCTTTGAGCAGCTCAGAGCTATCTGGTAGACTGCAGAATTAGAAGGATTTGTCAAGATGAAGAGAAATTTTCTCCTGACGGAAAGGGTTCCGGTAGCCACATCAGTGTTAAAGGGGCCAAAGTGTGAGAACTCATCCTTTTAAGATCTTACCTCTTGCACCTGTTTTTGAATGTGAATGAAGGGTGCAGGCCAGAATCTCCCCAAAGAGCTGTGTGAAGTTTCACAGGCATGAGCAAGGCAGAAGCCCCTCCCTCAGATGAAATCTGGCGCAGAGAGCAGCCCTGCCCCACAGTGGGGGAAGGCGCATCATAGTAACGCAGTAGTAGGAGGCTGCTTTTGGCCAAGGTACCACAGGGAAAACAGCAAATTTTTAACTCAAAACTAGTTCTGTTCCAAGACACAAACTGCAGAGCAACGTCAGGCATTTTCTTGCATCAGTGCAGGGGAAGGGAGCTCTGCAGGGGTTTGCAAAACCCATGTCAGTCTAATACCCCACGGAGCCCACATCAAACCCCCTTTCAGCACTACAGACTCAAGAGGAGAAAAGAGCTGCTCTTTCTCCCAGCCACTGTTCAATGGCCAGCCCTGTCACAACTGTGTGGTAACGGCTTTACTCCTCTCCACAAAGAAATCATAAGCTGAAGAAAGAGACCTTAGAAAGCCTCAGCCTCACATCCTCCTGCTGTGGCAAAGAGAGTCCTGCTGTACCATCCCAGCCAGACAGGGGAGACAGAGCCACCTTTCAGAGTAGTATCTCTGAAAGGGGCAACTGCTTGGCCTGCCTTCCAGATATGGAGGGTCTGGCTGCAAGAAAAAGTTATTTCAATGGCCAAATTCTAATGAACCCACTTGGAGCTTTCTATGAAATGAACCTTTGTTTTCTAGAACCACTGTTGCCTTGTGTTTCACACAAAATCAGGACAAAACCTATCAATTTTTGCAGATGTAAATGGACTGTCAGAGGTACAGACAGTCGGCCAGGACCCAGGTCGGTGCCAATCTAAGTGCAGCTACTCTGCTTTTACAGTTAACACAAAGGATTTAAGTATTTTTTCAGACAGGATGGGACCAAAGCCACAGTGCTATGTCTTTGTTGTACAGACCCCTGCACAGTCCCTTCACCAGAGGAGCTCATTGCACCTCACAGACTTTCTCCCATGATCTTCCTCCTTCCAAGAGGATGATAGTGGTATTTTGGAGGGGGGAAATGAATTGAGGCAGAATAGTTCTGACTCGTTCAGAACTGCAGAAGAAATGAGAGTGCTGCTGGAAATGCTTCACACAAGTTTGCTTCTAGCCTGACACTGAGCATGAAGTCCCAGTACTGAACCAGTTTTGCAGTGGCCAGGGAATAGAAGAGGGAGCAGAAGGTGAGGAGCTGTGCATGTAGGCTGGTGTGACCATGCCTCAACGAAAGGACCCATCAACCCAGGATTGATGCTGCATCTTTTTATTTTATTTTTATTTTGCTTCACAAAGCAAATGCAGAGCAAGTGATAGGATGAGGAGAAAAGGTGGCTTGAAAAAAAACCCAACAAAAAAAATCCCCAAAACCAAACAAAAAATAAAGAGGAAGAGGCAGCTACTGGAGTATAAGTAGAAAGTGAGCTGCTACAAGAAAGAAGTTCATGGATGCCAAGCCCGCACTAATTCTTAATAAAATACAATACTGAAAATAGGATCTGAAAGTCTCCAAAATACAATATCTTAAGGGATCGGCAATAATACAAAATAAGGTTCATTATGTACAAACGAGTTCTGCTCTTGGTCTCTGTACAACGGTGGGAGTGAGAGGCATGGGGACATGCTCAGTGGAAGTGTTGGGGTGGAGAAGGGCGTGCTTGGACCCGGCAGTGGTTCTTTGTGCTGGGGTGGAGGTGGAGGATGGGAAATGCAGTGGTCTCTGGTGACCAGCGGGTCCTATGGGAATCTTGAGAAGAGCAGAGCTATGCTAGAAGCCTTCCTCTTCCTCACCCCACTGGCCACACATGTATGGTTGCAGCTGGCTGTGTCCAAATTTTTCCTAAATGACTTCAAAGCAATGTAGGGGGGAAAACTCAATTTTCAAAA
Source organism: Calyptomena viridis (assembly GCA_013390005.1). Lineage (NCBI taxonomy): Eukaryota > Metazoa > Chordata > Aves > Passeriformes > Eurylaimidae > Calyptomena > Calyptomena viridis. The sequence goes on from WEIV01022302.1 coordinate 689,244, forward strand.
GGGAGAAAAGAAGGATACGAGGGCCTTTTCCTCACTTCTTCCACTCATTGAGCAAGAGCCATCCCATCTTTCCTCTCTAGGGAGCCTTCTCCACTCCCAGCATGGAGGAAGAGGAGAGGCTGGGGCACTGCAGAGTGAATCCAGGGTGCTTGATGAGAAACGAGTGGAAGATGAGAAACTAGGTCTGGTGAGACCTGGCAGAGTACAGAGCACGTGTTTAACACTCCTGTGTTAAAAACGGGGCAACCTGCCACATCACAGATCTCCAACACTCATGTCCCACATTGTCCTTCCATCAAATGGCAGCTGAGGGAATGGAGTGAGGAAACACTTGAGCCTTTCTGCAGGGCTTTTGCTGGGGAGGAAGAAGGGTCAGAAATGGGTGTCTGGGTGCTAAAGAAGATGGCACGGGCTTGAGATGAGGTCACTTCAACACCAAACTTGGCAAGTCTGGCCTGAGAGATAGTATGGCAAGAGTTTGCTACCTTTGGTGTTAGCACTTAGAAGAAAGAGGTCTTTTGTGACCCTGGACAATTCCATTTTGCCACCTCTTTCCTGACAGATGTACCTGTCTCCAAAAGTGCCAGTATGTCCTCAGTGACTTTCACAACACTACTGTGCACACGGAGAAAGTGAGGAGAATGATGGCTAATCTGACAGCCCTCCAATGGGTTGCAGAGCTCTCCTTACTGGTGGTTCCTAGAAAGGTATCATTTGGCATGAAGCAGAATTGGGGATGAAGAGCTGGGATGGGGGTCAAGTTATGGGAATGTGTTTCTCTCACTCACTCACAAAGGGAGAGGCCTGCAGAATGGAAAGTGAGAGGCCACTGACCTGGTTAGCACTGCACTGTAGGGCCCAAGCTGGGAACAGATGGAGAAATACCACTCCTGCCAAAGCAGAGGTGCCGAGGGTGGGGAGGAGTGGGTTGTGGGGGAATATTGTTCTCTGTTTCAGAGCTCCGGTTGCCTAGAAGCTGCTGGCTAATTTTTATGATTTATCTGTCTGGGATCTGTCTCCCCCACTCCGTTTGTGTGCAGATCTTTGCAGATAGTTGGCGTTGAAGTTAAGTAGGCGTGTCCATTAAGAGAAAACTAGAGCAAGGAAGAACTAGGTTTTCTCTCAATGGAAGCAAAAATATACTAACTAATGGAGGGCAAGGAATGAGCTCAAACTCTCCAGAGCCATCTCTCCAGCACCAGCATCACCCACTCCTAAGTCTCCCAGGCAGGACAGTAAATCCAGCACTCTCTCTCCTTCAGGTGCATCTGATGTAGCCAAGGGGTACACACCTAGGGACAGCCCCCTTGATCTAGAGGCTTTGGGGAGTGAGCTGAAGTCTGGGGGCTTCCCATGATCTCCCTCCCCTTCAAGGTGAGCCCACACCCATAGGGTAGTGCTCACTTAAGCAGGAGGCCAGGAGAAGAAGATTGTCCCAGGGCTTCTCCAGACATTCATTGCTAGTTCTGGCAGTCCTGTGACTCCCCTCAGGGAGATCAATACTAATGAGGAGGATGGGGAAGGGGAGGAGCTGAACCCAAGGCCAGTTTAGGAGTGTCTGAATGCAGTGTCCTCTCCTGCCAAGTCCCCTCAGTTGTTTGGTGAGGAGAGAATCCTGCAATCTGACAAATGAGGCCTTGAGGTCCAGCAGCTGCTACAAAAATTCAGTTGTCTCACTGGAGCTTGTCTCCCTGAGGAAAAGAAAAGACAAGGCATCAGTCAAAGTTCATTGCAGCCTCCTATGCAAATTCACCTTTCTGTGTGCTCAACTAGTTTGCTCTGACCAGAATGAACTCCTTTCCCACAGTACTGAGTGGAATGCAAACCTGAGACCACCTGAGTGCTCCACAGCTCTATGCCAGTGGAATGCTGCTTTACGGAGTCCCCAACTTTTGCTCTAGAAAATAAACTTGTTCTTATGTTCCTGGCCAGCACAGGCCTCCTCCAGTCACTGCTCTTAGCTGACTGCCTGCCCCAGGTGGCTCATCTGTCCTTAGCTTGCAGCAGAGGGAACAGTCATGCCTGCTGCTTACTCCCAGACACCATGCTGTGTTTTGGGCTCAGAAGGTGGCCCCACCTGCTTACCTCTCATGGAATTGGTCTTTGAGGTGGGTGAGAGTTGGGTCAGTTCGGTTCTGGTCAGGACCCTCCAGCTGGGTTTTGCTTAGATATTTGGCTGTCTCATGTGTCCTGGCCAGATGAGGCCTTCCCTCCTCAGACTGCCTTTTTTCAGCCTCCCACCCCTCAGGATGGTCCATGGTTAGGAAAGAGCTATAGCTCTCTTCTAAAGAGCCAGCACCCTCATCATAGAAAAGGAGGCTCCGTGACTGAACTGGAAAAAAGAAGAACCTTGGTTAACAATAAGGACAAGGTCTCTTGCAATGGGTGTGGGTTATGACAGTGGTTTCAGCACATGCTCACCCAGCCTTGTCCCTATGTAACTGTGCAAGATACCCTCCTCCCACCAGCTCCAGGAGGCAAATGCCCCCCTGGACACACAGCCTCTTCTGAAGACAACCAGTTTGCCTTGGGACTCTTCTCTCATGTTCCATCCTTTGACACTTGTCATGTTTGGGGACAACAGTTAGCATAGAATGACAACAGCCCAAACAAGGAGCTGTTATCAGTTGGTACCACTGACAGATTAGGCATTTTCCTTCACCACAGCCACAGCATATGGAGTAGGCATAGAGGGGAGGATGCTGTGCCTGAACAGGAACTGTTGAGAGAAGAGCTGGAAATGGTTTGACAAGTTGAATTGGAGGACCCACATTAGACTCACTCTTACTAGTTGTGTAAATGTCTTGTGCTGGTGTTGCTTTCACTGTCTGTGATGCTGAAGAGAACTCAGGGAGACAGGGCATCAGGGATCCCAGGATCAGAACGAAGCAGAGTGCCAGCACCTAGAGAGGAGATCAGCACAGAGTCAGTGCCACTAACCATGAAGAAGCACTACCCCCATAGCACACAAACAAGAGGCTGTGTAAGAAGATCTGGTCAGGCTGACAACTGGGTACCTGTGGTCCCCCAGGATGGGAGGGGACTTGCTGCACTAATCTCTGCTGCAAATCTAAGAAAGGAAGTCAGAAACTTCCTCTTGTTTCTTTGTTGGAGTATTTCTGGTTCAATTTTGAGAACTTGTCCATCCAGTTGAGGAGAGATAGTGGAAGGCATAGCTGAGAAACAAGCTGAGAAAGGAGACTCAACAGAAGGAATGAACTCTGCCTTGACCACAGGGAACCTGACCATTGGCTCAGCAGGAGCTGTTATGGGCTGTAAAGAAAACAAGCTCACTGGGAGATATCTGTGAGGTACCACAGCACATAGCAAAGTGTAGCTACTATCCATGCAAGGATAGAAATAACAGCAGTACTGCAGTTGCCTAATACCTGATAGTAAAGATGCAGAGTCCAAGGAAAGGGTTAAATTTATGCTTGATGCTTAGGTATACAGGATCATGTGTACAGGACCTTTTGCTGTCAAGCAGACCACTCAGAGCTACTAGGCAGTGATAACAGGAGAGATGTACATGAAATCTCCCTCAAAATCTCCCTCAGGTAGTTCTGGACCTGTCTGGAAATTCTTTCATAACAGTAAAGCTTCAGAGTGAGATGTCAGTGCTGATTTTAAGAGACTCTACAGAGCTTAGGAAACTGCCAGTAGAGAGCAAAAAGGGACACATAGGAAATGGTACAGAGCCAAATGCTTATTACCTAAATACCCATGCCACCAGCTCAGTGCTCAGACTGAGCAGCCAAAGAGGCAATGCATCTGTTGGTGATTTCTACTACCTATGTATGAACTAGCTAAGTTTGACCTGGGGGTACACCTTTGGGCACAGACAGCAATTGCTTGACTGCTTTTTAGAAGTCACCTATTTTGGAATAGTTGTGCACAGTAATGCACAGAAGCTGGTACATCAAGGTAATTTTGACTCCCAGCAGATTCCAGGAGATGTGGAAGATCCAATAACAATGTGGATATACTATGCTATGTAAAGCCGGAATTTAACTGTCCAGACTCTTCATGGCTGGTTTTAAAGTAGGGATATTACACATAGATAGCATTGATGCTGTCTAAGTACGTCGTATCAGGCACATGAGGCACTTACAATCCTTAATCCACAGAAACAGAGAAAAAAAATTTTGAATGGATTTTGCTTGAAATTAACACAGCCAAACACACAACTTGCAGAAAAGGGAGCCAGCCCTGTGAAGTCTGTTCTTCCCTTCTAAAAAAAACCAGGTTTTTTGGGCTGGGAAAGAGCAGTATACTTAGCATCTTGCTTTAACATGGCTTTCAACCGTGGCTTTGCAAAACAGCATTGTTTTTGCTGTCTTTTGTTTCAGATTAACTCTGATGCTTCATAGCATAACTCTTGTTTTGACTCTGAGTATGATTCATCTCACAGCTTTTGACCATCTCATTATTTGACCTCTTAAAAGTGAGGGAAATTAAGATAGAGAAAACTACCTCAAAACCAGTTAGAAAGGTGGAGGCAAAATTAATTAAAAAAAGACATACTGAGTGTATTTATCAAATGGTTCACTGTCAAACTGTGAGGAAGTACCAGATGGAGTAGCAGAGATATCTGTTACTGATCTGACAAGATTCAGCATTTTTAAGCTTGACTTGATTGATGGACTGTATCAAATCTGCAGAAGGGAGAACCTACAAGCAGACTGGCTTTTGGTCAGTATTGAAATTCAGAATGATCTTGACCATGGGAATAAGCAGTCCAAGAGAACAGTGGGAAGGAAGATCTATGCAGACAAATGATCGACCTGCTGAGACCTCTGAGGTGACAGGACTGATTAATAGAGGAAACACATTGGTGACTATGCATTTCAGCTGTCCTACAGAAAAGGATCTGGGAGTTCAAATGGAGCACAAGACAGGCCCAAGGTCACTTTACAAATGGAAAATCTCAGCCCAAACAGTATGAACAGGCTTTCTGGCTGGATCTGTACTGGCCTTTGGGTGGAACACTGTGTCCAGCTTTGGGCCCCATACTTCCAAAAAGATGCAGGGCCATTGGAAAAAGCCAGGAAGAGAATTCTGGGAACAAGCAGTGATTCAGTAATTCAGTTTACAAGGGAAGACTGAAGAAATCATGGTGATTTAGCAGAGCAGACTGAAGGGAGTTGCTCAAAAACAAGAGTTTTCCAGTACGTAAAATGCAGCTGCACAAAGAGAGAGTAAACAGATCTTGCTTACAAGGGGCAGAAGAAGTTCTAATAGACTTAAGCCGTTGCAAGGGAGATTGAGATGAGACAGGAAGAAAGCTTTATCTGGGAAAGATAACAGCACTGAAATGGTTTGCCTGAGGAGACTGAGGACTGCTCATCATTGGAGGTCTTCATGAACTGTCTGTACAAATATCCAGCAGAAATGACACAGGGCTAAAGAAGAAGGGTAGTCTGCTCCACTCGCATGTTGCAAGGCATGATGATTCTACACATCTTATGTGATAAGGAGTGCTGTATTTGAAAATGGAAAATGGGAACTCTGGAGGCTTAAGAGAGGAACTGGCCAAAGATAGAAAAGCAAATTACAAATTCTTGAAATGCTTGGAAGCTAGGAAGCCTGAGAATTGGTATGTGGGCTGGGATGCCTGGAATGAAGGGAGCAGCAAGGAGAGATAAGACATTGTTGGGAAGCTAAACTAGGTATTTTATCAGTCTGTAGCATGGGGGATGTCTGGCAGGCACCTCTTCTGGACTTGCCTATTCCAGGTAGTAGCATTGAAGATTTGCTGGAGCCAGGGATGTTCCGATGAGTTGCTGCATTAAGGAGCAATGAGTCACTGGGCTCTGCTGGGTCACACCCAAAAATGTGGAAAGAACAGAATGAAGACATAGGGCAGAGAAAAGAAAAGACAGTTATCAAAATCTGGTCTGACATGGGGGCAGCAAGGAGTATCAAAAGCTTGAGCAGATTTTGAGAGGAAGAAGTGCTGGATATTATAGAGCAGGGGCTCTGGAATCACAGAAACTGAACCAAGAGCAAAAAACAATCCCTCAGGACACTGAAGATGCTGATAAAATGGGGCAAGCTCCTCACCATCTGCTTGCATTTTGAGACTGTTAATAGTACAGAAGTGATAACTAGATATAGATAAGTAACTATGACAAATTTGTCACAATCAGATACTACAACAATCCTGCAAAGACATCACAGGGGTGAAGGTTATATTTTTAGCATGGATCAGAAACTTCCCATAGCAAAAAATGAGATGAAGAATAGCAATTGACTTTATTTATAGCTACACACTGACATGTCCTAAAACACCTCAGTGAAGCCAGTATTGTTTAACCATGATCCTCCACTATGAGAAACAAGAGGCAAACACGGAATACCAAAATAACGGACAACCCTGAATCATTTTGGTTAGTCAAAAGGGCAAACAAAGAGAATTACAACTGTATTTAACAAAACCTGATGTGAAGGCACAGCAAGAACAGATGCCATTTCTTGCTGATAAACATAGGGTAATGCCAGCTGGAGGAATACTTGGACTGTTTGTCCACCCTGCTGAGTTAAACTTTAAGCATTACCAACTCAGCAAAAGAAAACTCTACCCATTACGGTAGAAGCTCATTGAAGATTTTTTCTGAATGGCTGATAGCTAATGAAAAGCAAACAAAGTGCCGTTTTGCCCAAAGAACAAGACAGTGAAAATGCAGGAATTATTCTAATGTTGCTGCATAAAAAACTGACAACATGTGTATGACACAGGGCCCAGTTCTGGTGACAATAACACAAAAGGAGAGAACAGATGTAACTGGCAATGCAGTAAGGCAGCAGAGACAGGCAAGCTACAAAGCTGTCTGGAGAAGCACGGCCAATAAGGAAGATGGAAATGAAACTTATACCATTAGACAGGTCCCAGTCTGCGTGGAAGCCATTTTATAAGGTCTGGAGACTTTCCCAGCTACCAGAGCCTGCAGCTTCTGTAACTGCTGGAGCAGAGTCCTGTGATAGGAAACAACACATATCAAAACTGGATAAGGAGGTAGTAGGCAGTAAGGCAAGAATTTCACCACCCCGTTCATATTTGATCTCGATTTTATCTTCTTGTGAAAACAAGTATCTCCCCTTTGCTGTATCTTGCCCAAGTTTTTTGACCAAACCAGCTTGGAAAGTGAGAAACAGAAAATGGTTTCACTAGCACATCTACCCTCACATTCACTTTACCTACCCACTGTTAGGAATGTCCCATTCATTTAGGACTCCTGGGTACCTCAAAGCCCAGCCTGTCAACTCCCAGAACAGTGGAGAGCAAGGGTATCAAGGCTCTGGGATGGAGGCTCAACTTTGTAGACAGGTCAGACCTTTAGCACAGGCTTGCCTGCTCCCACTTCACTCAGAGACACAGTCTGAAGCTCAGCCTGTGCCCCAAACCGTGTGGTGGAGAGAGAAATAAAAAACAGTTGTGATCCTCTCCCATTTATTCAGTCTTGGCAAACTCTGCAGAGGGATATGTACGAAGCCAAATCTTGAGTTCAGCAATTGATTTATTCTCTGGCTGCCCTGGTTGGAACATGTGCTAAGGTCTCTGCCCCATTTAACTGTTCATGGGCATCCGCACACATAAACACACAACAGTGGTAGGTGTTACCAACAGCTACTGAACCCATCACTGAGCTGGTGAAGGAATATGGAATGAGGGAGACTACACAGCACATAGTTCCCAAGAGCTGCAAATTTCTGAAATGAAGACTACTGCTGAGTTTCCTCCTTGGAACACTGACTGTTTTACTCAAGTATGTTTGAGCTTTTATGAAATGCAGTGTCCTAGAGCCAGGTGATTGCAGGAGAATCCTAGCTTTATCTCTTTCCAAATCCTGTTCTTCTCCTTATACATGTGGAGAGAAGCACAATGTCCCACTGGCAGTGCTCAAAAAACAAATCCAGTTAGAAAGAACGCAATGTGTATTTTGGAAAAGAAAAAATATCTCCTGGTTTTTAGGCTGATCTCCTGATTTTTCAGCAGCAGGGCTGCCCATACTCCCAGAGAGGCTGGGAGCAAGCTGTGCCCCATGCAGGAGAGCAGCTGGGCAGCTGTATCTCTGGCAGATGGCAGACCTCGGGCACACCTCAGCCAGACCATGCCTGACAGCCCCCAGTCCTGGCACCAGTGGCTGGCCTGGAAGCCAAGGCCACAGCACTCGTATCATGGATGGGAGGAAGGGGTTGGGTAGAGCCTCTAGGAGTACTCCATGAGATGTAGTGGCAGCAGAGGAGTGGATGAGGAACTGTCTCTCTGGCTTTGGTTCTCCCCTTCAATTTGAACTGATATAAATGGGGCTATAAAAATGAACATCCCGTTCACCCGGCCTGCAGTTGACCCTGCCCTTGCTCACCCCTGCTGCGCCCAGTAACAGGGGGCAGAATTGGGCTATTCTCCAGCTCCTGTTACCCATCTCCACTGCAGAGGTGGGAGTCTTCATTATTTACTTCTAAGGAAGCAAATTCCCCTGGTGATCAGTTGGCCAACTCTGCATATTAGAAGCACTAGTGCTCACTAGGGCCTTGGGTGAGGGAACTCTGGGGCTGAGGGAGCAGTTTGCTCCTTTCAGGTGAGCAGCAGCAGCAGCAGAGAGGGAGATTCTCTGGGCTTGCTTTGCCCAGAAGAGGCTGGGAAAGGGCTGGGACACCACATGCACAAAGAATTGCCCTGGAATTGGTGGGAGCTGGGTTCTCTACCTTTGTTAGAGGAATGGGCTTTCCCTGTATTCACCAAGTCTGTTCAGCTTTCTCAAGAGAAACCTGAAACAGCCATGATATGCCCAGGGCCTTGTATCCTCCAAAGAACCCAAAAGCAAAAACAGTGGGTCTGAGAGGCTGGTGTGAGGGGTCTCCCTTGATGCATCTGTCCTGGAGACAGCCAGAGACCTGCAGGGCAATGGGGAAGGCAGCATGAGCCCAAAGAACTGCAGGGAGAAGGAGGAAAAGATATAGGAATTGCCTTCCCTCTCTCCCCTTGCTGTGGAGTGCCTGGTTGTCCCAACACAAACATTCCAGTCTTGCTAACCAAACCCAGCTGCCTCATTGCTGTCAGGGGCTGAACACCAGTGCCTTGCTGAGCAGCAGCTGGGAGCTGGGGGAGACTGCCTTTCTCTTCTCACCCCCTTGCCCCAGCACTCCCTGACTTTCCTTCCTGCCCACCCTGCCCTACTCACAGTGGGTCAGGTCTAGCCCCTCTTACCTGTTTGCGTTTTCTAAGGTCTCCACTTTTTTCCAGAGTTCATTGTTTTCTGTTGTATATGTCTCAACCCTATGGGAATAAAACCCACAGCCAGTTAGTTACAAAGGCCAGACAGATAAAGAATGTAGTCCTAGCCTCTCTTGGGGTGTGAAGGCTCAGTGGCCTCATCCGTCACCTGCAGACATGGTCCTGGAGTCAAATGTTACTGGCCCATCTGGTTGCAGCCAGCCCTGATGGAGCAGGGATGAGACTGCAGGTAGACAGTTACCTGTGACAGTTCAGGGTTTCCCGTAGGTTGGGAGACATAGGTTACAGACTTGGTTACAGGCAGGTCATGTCAGGACAGAACCAAAGTTATGCAGACATTTCCATCACTTCCAACCCCCCCTAAGGAGCATGAAAAAGGAGGAGGAGGGGAACAAAATAAATCCTCTCCCACTGAGATTGAGAACCTGCCCTGGCTGTGCGCCCTGGCTGTGAAATCCAGGCCGCTCTGGATAAACGCCGCGCCAGCTGCGACTGCAGACACTTGAGGGCAGCAAAGAACCTGTAGGCTCCCTCCTATGGCTTCGGAAGGGAAAGTGGTGAGTGAGGCTGCAGTTGGGACAAGGGAAGGGGAATGCTTCCACACCCGGAGGAAAGCAGGCCAGGGACACAGACTGATCCTGATGGAGGTTTCCAGCACAGCCTTTGAACCAGGCGTTCCGTGCAAAAACTGGGCTTTCAGCAAAAGTGTCAAACTGGTGAAGGCTCAAGTACAAGTTTTGACTAACCAGCTTTTACAGAAAGCCAAGCTGACCAAAGACATGTTCCATCAAAAAAAAAAAAATCACTGAATGCTGCTTTTGGTTCACATTTAAACCTGGCATTGTTTGAAAGCCATCTGTCATAGCAATGCTCCAGCATAACAAACTGCCGAGTACATACAGGCACCATGGCCACATCTGGGAAGGAGGCCCCAGCACCAAACATCCTGAACATGCCCCTTCAGCAAGGCCAGATAACTCCCCAGCCCCAGCTTGAAGGATCTGGATGTCAGTGTGGGACACTAGCTGGAGGCAATACGCTCTGATGGCTGGACATACACATGCACACTGAGGTGCTGCATGAGAACCTGAAGGTGCCTTGAGTCATCTGTTTTAATTCAGCATTTCTGTGCAACTAGAGAAGATAAACAAATAGCATCAGGGAGAAGAGTTAATTAAAGTTGGGTTTGGGGGTTGGGTTTTTCCATTTGCTGATCTCAGATGGTGTTAGTAACTGGGAAGAAGATGGTATTTATACAGAAACACGAATTTGCTCCTGGATTCCAGCATTCTTCTTTGCCTAGGAATGCCCATTACGGGTTGTCAGTACAGGACTTATTTTCTACCTTGTCAGTGTCACATGATGTCATAGGCTTATGCCTGCCATACATCCAGGACCTCAGGGTTGCAAGGAGAAAAACAAAGCTAATGCAGAGAGTGGAAAGGGAGGGAGTGTGGGGAATAACTCTAGTGCGAGGGTTTTTTTGCTGTCAAGTGCTTGTGTGTCCATCTTCATGGGAAGAAAGGGGGAAAAGCCATGGTCAGTGCCCTCAGAGAGCCTGCTGCTTACGGGACAAAGTAGAAGCAACTTCTAGTGGGGAAACATGACTCTTACCCAAAATCCCACCTTGTTGGCAGCCAAAATGTCCTGTGTTTTACAGGGGACCAGCCAAACTAAGCAGTTGGAAACACAAAATTTCTTGAGCAATCTATCCTGCAAGAGGGTTTCTAGGTGGAAGGAGAGTAGGGGCAGGATCCCAAACCAAACTCCTGTGTAGCCAGCCTTGCAAGGAATCATACTTTTTCATCATTTTTATGATTTTAGAGACAAAACACTGGAAAGGAACACTGTGCATGCACAGGATTCCTTTTTCAAAGATAAGACTGAGAAGAAACTTACTTTTTCTCTAGACACTCCACATACTCTTTCTTCTTCCTGCGACTCTCCTGAGCAGAGATCTGTGAGGGAGGCAAGCCATCAAAGAAGAGTCAGTATCATTAGCCTCTGGATATTTCTTTGTGGCTCACACATTTTGTCTGTTAGCTGCACACACAGAACCCTAAATGGGAAAATTGTCTCCAAGTCTGCCATTCCCAGTGGTCTCCAGGCCAAAACTGGGAGGGATGGATGCTGTAGGTATGCAGCATTCCTTAGCCTGTATAGGCCACAACCATTTGTTGCAGTACGTCCTTCACTGCCTAGAGCATCTTTAGGGTTTCTTTGAACTCCTCTGACTCATACACATACATGCTGTGGCCAATCTGGGCTGATTTTGCCCCAGACCACTTCTGAGTCACTGGGTGATTAATTCAGGGTCTCACCATTTCTCCCACAGGATGCTTTTTATACCAGTCTAAAGTCTCGCAGCCTCAGCCTGGCTATTGAGCTCTGTGCATCATTCAATGGCTCTGGTTTCCCTGCCCCCCCAACAAGGCCTGACCAGGCCAGTTTGTCTGATTTCTTATGCCTTGGCTTGTGGGTGCTATCCCAGGCCACACAATCCCAGGAGCGGGGCTGGAAGCCACACTTCTCAGATATGGCTGTATGCAGAGCAAGCATGCAGAGATGCCCCATGGCACCATTTTTATGGGTTGGGAGGCTCGTGCTAGTGTACCAAAGGCAGGATCCCACCTTTTCTGAGCTGCACTGCAGCTGAGGAGGTGAGGGTAACTATAGCACTGGTCAGCTGAGAATGCTCTGGAATCATGGGAACTGCATGATTACATTTTTTGCAATCACCTTATTCTTGATTTTCCTCCTGACCCTCTTCAGTGCTTTCTCCTCTGCTTTGGTGAGGGGCAGCTTGGTAGGAATGGGGTAACCCTCAGCAATCAAGGTGCGTTTCTCCTCTTCAGTCAAGAGCAGCGGGCCAGAGGTTCCTTGTAACTTCTGAAACACACAGAGAGCATCCATCAGTGTCAGCAAGGAGTTCTATCCCAGTGATCCTCCTTAAAGCCTTGCAGAACATCCAGAGGCTGTATACATCAGAATAGAATACACTGCCCACTGATACCAAGAAGATGCAGGACAGTGCTCTTTCCTGCTCTCAGCCTGATCCTGGGAGCATAGCTCAGCAGCTCCTTTCCTCTTTTACTTGGGAGGGCATCTGCTCATTCATGGTGAGGCTGTCTACACACTTGCACTGCAGGACCCTGCCAAAGAACTTTTGGTCTGGTTATGGGAATTCTCAGTACTTCCTTTCTCTCCCATTAACCTTCTCATAAATTCCTCCAGTGCACAGGCCACTTCTCAAAGTCTGGGGTGAAAGAGAGCATCTGCTAAAACAAGGTTACTGATGGTAGGTATTATGCAAGACTCATTGTGCCTCTCTTGAATCTTATGAGCACCATCCTGTACCCACATCCCTGTGCTAAGACATCACATCGCCTTGCCAGAGCATTTCAGCTTGGAGACCTTAACAAGGGCAAGATCCCCTACATGAGCCTTGGAAAACCTCCAAACTCCTCTGAACGGCAAGGAGTCCTGTGTCCCAGTGACGCCCTGCTGTCTCCTTACGTGAGGTGCTGTGAGGAGAGGTGAGGAGGAGATGGCAGTAGAAGAGCGAGCTGCAGGCCGGGCTGGACTGGAGGGAGGCAGGGACCGAGGGCTCTGAGATCCGTCACTGTCACTGCCATGGCTGCTGGGTGGAGTTGGAGGCATCTGCACCAGGTCATCTACTGAGAAATAAGGAGATCAAGTCAACGGCTCTCATGTCAGCCTGCAGGTACAGGCACAGGGCCCTACCACAACACAGGACTGAAAGGAGAGCACGATGAGTTTCACCAGATGGGATGGGTCTGAGAACCAGGCTGGACTGAGCACTGCCCAAGACAGAGCTGAGACTGACCTCAAATGTGCTAAACTAGGAACTGCAGAAGAGCTGTCAGGGGCTTTGCCAAAACACTGAAGGTATTTACAAAACAATAAGGTACTCCAGTGTCAACCAAAATGAAGTACAAAGCCCATGATGTTTTACTCCATAGCCTGTACACAAGTAAAGAAAGTTCTGTGAGAGAAAAGCTCTTCCAAAAGCACTGCAGGGCTCACACACTTGCCAGCACACTTGATCCAAAGGGGCTCTGGTCACTCAGTTGGTTTCCAAGCACTTCAAAACCATCCCCACTTTGTACTAGAGAGCCCTGGGGGCCTTAATGGAGGTGGGAATATGCCTAAGGAATGTCTCTCTGCAGTAGTGGGAGTTCCTGTAGTGCTTTCATTTGTGCATCGGCAGATTTTCAGATGCTTGGGTTTCTTTCAAATTAAACTGGATCCCGAATTTTCTGACTTTCAGATGGTTATTTTTGGACAACTCTACAGTCTCTCTGAAGATTTTAAAGGCACTCTTCATATTTCCAACTCTGAAGCAGCCTGTTTTGCCTAGGAGTCCCTGTCTGAACAATTTTGTGTGTGGCTCCAGGTCCAGACACTGATCTGAGCTGGAACGGTGTAACGCTCACTCCTCTATTATTCTGTGCTCCAAGCTACCTTGTATGCATGGCTCTGACCTCAGGTGTTGTCTTTTCTTCCTGTATAATAATGATCCATATCTGAGCAGTATAGTTGATCAGGAAATTCTATCTTCTTACCTGTAGGTGCGTTTAGAAACTGGTTCACCTCTTTGGGTTCAGCTTTGATCACAGGTGCTGCAGCCATTTCTATGGGAATCTGCAGAAAGGAAGCAGAAAGAGCTCTTAGACACTGCCAACTCCCCTGCCCCTCCCCTGTTCCCACCAGTTCTGTTCATATCTGCTGCTCCCCTGCTGCCTGTCTTGCCCCATCTTAAAGTTCTGCCCCAAAGCAGCCTCTCACCACACATAAAGGAAACCAAAAGTTCAAACATAAGCCCCTGAAGTGTCAGTTGCTGGGCACACAAAGTGCAAACACATTTGCAGAGGAAGAAGCAGTGGCAGATGGATGTGCTGAGTACCTCCAAAAGGGAGATGACTTTTATCCTTGGCAATTCTTCCTCTGATAGACCCAGACAGTGTAATTTAAACCAACCCTTCCATTACCATGGGAAGTCCCTCTTTGATCTGCCTTCATTATATACAGGAGTATACAAAGAAACAGAAATGGAACAACCCCCCTGTCCTGCTCACATGATTTTCCCCAGTGTGCTGGTCAACTGTTTCCAATTGGAGGGGACTAAGAGTTCAATAAAGAGTAGGTTTGTTCCCATCTGGGTTATGCTGCCCCTCAGCTCCCTGGCTTGCCAGTCCCCTGCCCATCATAGGCTGGAGTTTTTACACCAAACAGACACATTTCAAACTCCTCCAGACTGTAAACACAGCTGAGAGAGCACCATGGAATGGCTGCTGAGCACACACAGCAGAGTTTTGAGGGCACAGCAAGTTCAAGCTGTGTAAATAATAGAGGAAGTTTGTGCACAATTTTGGCTGGAAGAACTCATTTGTTTTGGATGGTTGTTCAAATGGGAAGATGCTCAGCATGAGTGAAAAAAGGAAATGAACCCCAGAGATGCTCTACTGGTATCTACTGACCTGCTACAAGATAGGCAAGGTCTGTGTGAGACTGATTAGACCTTCTCATCCAACACGGCTAGACTCAAGGCCAGCCCAACTAAACCCTCAACTTACACCCACATACCAGTGGCATAAGTGTACCTCCTTCGGACAAACAGACTTCTTCAAACCTAGATATAACCAAAAGAGTTGTCCCCTTGTTTCATGGAAATAATAATTCCTGCTGCTTCACAGAAAAAAGCAAGCAGGACTTGAGTGGGACCTCCATTTTCAGTGAGCGGCTGCAAAAAGTGAGAGGCCAGGTGACAAGTCCAAAGCCATGAAAAAGACAGCGGCAGAGCAGGGGTCTGTACTCAGGCATAATGTGGTCACTGGCATCACAACAATTTACACTGTTTTCTGAAAAACAAAAATAGCCCAGAGCCGCTATAGAAATACTGGCAGATTGGAGGGGACAGATCTCCATTAGGTGCAAGCTTAAAGCCTTTGGCTTTTGTGCCAAGTAAACGTGCTTATATTTAACCGAGATTGTAAAGCCTACTGTGCTGGAGAAAATCCACCTTTCACCATTTTCTCTGGAAGGATAAGCTTTCTTCTAGCTTCACTGCAGGAATCAAGAACACAGTTCTAGACAACATCAGAAGTGCTGCTTCTCTGACTGCCATTTCAAGAGGAGAATGACAAATAATGCAGTACCTGGCTTTCTATCACCTTCTCTCTGTCCAGCAGCTAAATCACCTTGCAGGACCCTGCAGTCATATGACCGGGTCTGCATCACCTGGGGTGCCTCCGTGTGACAGCCCAGGTTCCCAATGGATTTTAGATGGGCTCACCTCCTCGGGGACTGGCAGTCTCTGCAGAGGGTTGAGGTTCAGCACTGGTATGGAGCTGGCAGCTAGCTGGGACTCAGGCAGGTCTAGAGCCAGGTTCTGTTCCTGT
This sequence comes from Calyptomena viridis, assembly GCA_013390005.1. NCBI lineage: Eukaryota > Metazoa > Chordata > Aves > Passeriformes > Eurylaimidae > Calyptomena > Calyptomena viridis. The sequence continues at coordinate 704,904 of WEIV01022302.1, forward strand.
TTCACCATGATGGAGCAGAGCTTGGGCCCCAGCGACCACACTCCATTCTCCAGCTCTGAAACATGCACAACGTGAGAGTCAAACTGTAGCAAGAACAGAACAAGGAAAAAAAAGCCATGCAGACAGCTTCCCCCCAACTGAGGAGGCTGCCTTTCCAAGTTTAGCACTGTCACCACACAAGCATGTGCAGGCCCACAACACAGACTACAAAAGGGAATGAACCCCCAGCGTGTGGGGAGCAGACAGGGCACAGCTAGAGGAACTGTGTCTCTGCTGTGCTCTGACTGTGCAGCCTGTGCTCTGTAGGACAGCTGCAGGGTTTCTTCCCCCAGTAATGTCTATATCTCATCTTCTGGAGCTTATTTATATTTAGGGCTCAGTGAGAGGAAGATGCTGGGCTGTTTCTCCTTAGGCAGCATGGCCAGCATCACAGAGCTGCGAGGTGTGTTATCCAGAATAGCCCCATCTCTGTGCTAGAGGGCTGGTAGGAGGGCAAGCGTGACAACAGTGAAAGGCTGACAGTGCTGCTTTGGCCTCCTGACGATGCTGTGCCAAGTATAAGGGCTTTGTTGCCTGAAAGAAAGGAGGAAGGTCCATTTCTGCGGAAGGAAGCCCACTGTGGCACCTGATGGTGAGGCTGCTTCCACAGCTGCTCCCCTCAGCCTCACCTCTGAGACTCTCTCCTCCACCCTGTGCTGCTCAGAGGTACTGCTGCCTACAGCAGTAGTGTGGCAGGGACAAGAAGCAGCAGTGAGGGAAAGGAAGTGTCTGAAGAGAACTGAATGGAGACGTGTGGGCACACTCCCCTTGCCCCCTGCCTGCTCTGTCCTGTGCACATTTGTGTTGTGAGCCTGGCTTGTCACTGGAAGTAGAGACCACAGGAACTGGGATTCAGGCAGTGGTGCAGCTTAGATGGGAGAAAAGACTGCTAGGCAGGAGAGCTGCCTGGGCTCTGCTCTGAAGTTTTGGTCTTTGCTCTTCAGACACTTTATCCTGCCAAAATGCTACTCCTAGCTGGCCTGCAGCCTGCACCCTTCTTCTACATCCCCATCCCCATCCCTTCCCTTTCCTTTTTTTATCCGACAACCAGACACATATTTGGCTTGACACAGGACAGACTATTGCTAAGCGTGTCACCAGACAGGGCCCCAGTTGCCTCCACGAGGCCACAGTCTGACTCCCTCTCTGACCCCTCTGCACTGCTCTCCACATGCAGCACTCTCAGTCAGACCCAGGGATGATGCCTAGCTATCTGCTGCCCACAGCAGCTCTGCAGTGCAGGCCTCAGTCCAGATGTCCTGGCAAGAGCAGAGGGGGAGAAAGGTCCTTCTCAGCTCCAGAAAAGCACAAAGAAAGAGTACGAGCAAACAGCTGTTCACGTGAGAGCTGCCATCTGATCTAAACTTAAAGGTACCTTAACAACTCAGAGGTCTCTGTTGCCTTCAAGAGAGGCCAGGGCAGAATCCTGCCTCTGGCTTTTGCTTGGACAGAGTGGTGTTAATTATATCAGTTAACACAGTGCTGCCCTTGCCAATGGAATATGTTGTCTTCCTGTCTTTCGTCTAGCACCTCTTATTTTCTGCCTAGACAGGAATCTCTAGAACATGCTCATTCCTTCCAGCTGCCTCTGTGACTGGACATCTACAAGCTCCTGTGGCTCAAGACACCATTCCTGTGGCTGCTCCGTGTGTGTATCAGCTGTGTGTGCTGCTCTCAGTGCTGCTGGATCACTTTCGAGAGCTTCCCACAATGCAGCAGGGCCAATGTCATCAGGCAGCATCTCAGGCAGGGGTGCACTGCACAGCCATGACAACGGAGAGGCTTCTGAGCACACACAGACTGTCTCTGTCCTGCATTTTCTTTGTCCTGCAAAGGACACCAAACCCACAGCTGGTAATGAAATCCCAGTTACCCTGGGTATGCAGACAAATCCTTTCTGATGGAAGGAGGCAAGATGTTACACAGCCATGAGTGTTTGCATCCAGAAAACTTGAACTGACTTCTGCCTGTCACAGAGATGAGGGACCTTGAGAGATCTTCCACTTTCATATCCAACTGCTCTAGGCAAGTTCAACTAAACCTGTGTAAGTCTTGACAGATGGTTGTCTGACTTGGTCTTACTCCTCTGAAAAGTGATGAAATAGCTACACCTTCCCTCATCTAAACTCTTCTAGTGTTTCACTATGCCCATTATGGGAACGTTTTGTCTTACTATGATTTGAAGCCTTGTCTTCTTCATTCTTTCTTTTGCAAAGCTCTGTGTTTCCTTTTTTTCTCAGAGAAGTGGGGCATCCTCTGTCTGTGAGGGCTGCTGCTGAAGCAAGTTACCAGACAAGGGAGGGCAGACCACCAAGGGCTCTCCCCACTGAGACTTGACTCAGTGAGAGAGCAACCCCCAGTGCTGTCAGTCCAGACAGGCCAAGAAATAGACACCCAAATAAGCATGTGCTGTCCTCCCATTTCCTGTCTACATTCTGACCCCTCTCTCTTTCCCACCCTCGGAGATTTATCTGGGGAGTGATTGGGTTACAGAATCAGAAACACATCAGACATCAGAGGGTCAATAAGGGACTGAGGAAGAGGCGTCCTGTGTGGATGGGTCTGCATTCTGCTGCCTGAGAGGATGTTTCAGAGGTCTGGCCAGTCTGCGGATTTCACTTATGTTGGTGGATGAGGCATGCCAGGATACTCTGTACATATTGGGAAGTATGGCTGAGAGACATCTGTAGCTGCCCTGGATTGACTGAGGCAAGGCAAAGAGCAGTGAGAAAGCAGGACCTGTACAGGAGGGCAGGCACTAGCCCCAGGCTGGTCCAGCACCCACTGTCTGCACAATCCTGACTCCCCCTGCTCCTGGCATCAAATCACACCCTGCAAAACTGAGGGCTGAAAAACTGAAAACTGAAGCAGCCAGTCCATATGCACAAACCATCTGGAAAGCAGACTCTGCTGATAAGCAGGGTCACAATGCACCCAGTGGCTTGTACTAGCTGACCCGTGGGAAAAGGCAGGATCTGGAGTCTTGGAGATTTGCAGAAAAGCTGAGAGAAAGCTGATAAATAGCCAGCCTCAGCCAGCTCCAAGCCTAGACAGAGTGGGGGCATTCCTCAGGAGGTCTGCAGACCAAGCAGAGCTTGCTTAATGTTAAAGGAAAGCCATTCCTGGATAATTAATTTGAACTGAACATCTAAAAGGACTGAGAATGGATGGAGCTGTGCCAAAAGGACTGCACAGTGTTGCAAACACTGGACCTGACTCAGGGCTTCACTAGAATATGACTCATATCCAATTATGAGCCAAGAAAGCCCTGGAAAGATGAATTGAATTGTTAAACTGCAGGACTGGGCACAGACACTCCTATACCTGCCATATTAATACTAGGCCTTACTTCCTGTATAGAGGTGATCTGCACTCTCAAAGAGCAAGTGTCAGGTGCATCTCAAGCTCTCCTGGGTTATGCGCTGTACATCCTGTGCTGGCCTCTGCCAGGATATCAATGTCGCACTCCATTCAGGAGAGTCACGGTCTCTTGAGACATGGCAACTGAAGGAAGAGCATGTACAGACACAGAGAAGAGGAGCAGAAGTGGTAATAAGTGTCTCAGAGATGAGTCCCTGAGGTAGCTTCATGTAGGCAGTCTTCATTTCACTGCTTTCTATAGATTTGTTCTTTTCGCTTCTGTCATTCCCAAGTCTTTTCTTCTATTCATTTTCAGGTGCAAAATAAAGATGTGTTTATTTGTTCATGCTGGTTTGGGGTTTTTTTTGTTAGTCACCCCCTCCAAGACTGTATTGGAGTTAAAGCTAAGGGAGGAGAAATGTAAATGGAAAGTTCTTTTTACACTAAGGCAGAGCTGCTTGGCCTGCCATAAGGCTCTCTCCCAGCACCTCTCTGAGTTGCCCCTAAGGAACATGGCAGATGGTTGTGCCATTTGAAGGGACCAAAGAGGCAGGGGAAGCCAGCCTCCTCTCCTCCTGCCTTGGCGTTTGTACCAGAGAGCTGGGATCATTCCTGGCCATGAGAGGGAAGCCTCTGTCCCAGGTTGCACTCTTGCTCAAAGGAATGGCTTTCTTCTGTGTACACTGAGCCCATGCCACTGCTTTTTTAGGCAGCCTGGTGTCCGTCAGCTGTTAGGACACCCACACAGTCCCACAAATTACAGGACTCTCTGCAAGGATGGCTCTAAAAATATCTAGCCATCATAAATTATCCTGAAATGAATTGTTTTAAAAATAAGTTTTGAAATGATTGTCCCTCTCTGTCCCTCGCTAAAAGCTCTGCTAGTAAAGAAGCCACTTAGCTTTCTACATGTACCAGCATTCATGCTTCCTATGTTCAAGCCAAAACCCTGCTGTCTGATGCCAAAATGGAGCTGGATCTAGGGCATCCACACCCAAGTTTGCACGGACCTAAAAAGACATTGCCTATTGCTTGCCAGAAGCTGGCAGCACACCGAACCACAGCCAGTTATCATCCTTGTAAGTAACAGTAAGCCTGGCAAAGGAGCAATGTGCCTGTCAGAGCACAAATGGAAGGAAAAAAATGTGGGCTGTATCTGACAACGATAGATCAAATTCTTCCCCAGATTAGCCATGCACAAGCCCAAGGAAGAGCCAGTTTGTCCTTATATATGGAAGCCAGGCAGAGCCTCTGCTAACAGATGTGCCCAAAGCTGTGCAGTGCAGTCTCAAGCTCACCGTTAGCATTATCTTCAGTCTTGACAGGCACAAGGGGGCTCTGGGGAGCAGAATCTCCACTAAGGGAATAGCTATGCTCTGCCTGGATGCCTGGAGTGGGTGGATCCAGGTCCATGTCCAACAATGGGTTCTTCTCAGCCAGTACTGGGTCATCGAAGAAACTGCTGAAGAGGTCATTGGAGAAATCCTCCATGTTGTCAGAGAAGTGATCCAGGTTGTCCGAGAAATGCTGAGAAAAGACACAGGGAGAGAGAGCATTAGTGTCAACTCCAAGAGGGATTTGAGAGCCCTCCTCTGCACTGAAAGCTAGACGTCAGCGACAGCCGTTCTTGGAGGGGAAAAACCAATTCCTGTTCCCTGCCTGCATCAGTTTGACAAAAACACTTTGAATTAAAGGGATGTGGTGCTGTGCATTACTGCTTGTTTATCTATGCCATGAACACTCATGAAACTTTTCTATATTCTCTCATCTCCCCCTTCCTCTGTGAGCACCTATCTGCATCTTCCTAGCATCATCTCACCATGACAACAAACTGAATAGAGCACAAGACAAGAAATTCCCGTGATGACGAAATGCAAGTGTGGCAGAAAATCACGGTCTTTAGCACCTGTCCTTGGTGACAGACACTTTCTCATGTTCTCTGCCAGCAGCAATAGGCACATTGATGCCCCAGAGAACATCAACCCAGCTGCTGATTTCTATCAGAGGGAAAAAGATCACTTGGATCAACATAACAGGAAGGCCCCCTGTTGTATTTAATTTCCTCTGGGATTTAACAGCCCCTCTGTGGACCATATGAGGCTGTACCTCAGCCAGATAAAGCCTGTGAAATTCGGCTCCCCAATGAAGATTAAGCACTACAGATGGGCTGTTAACAACAAACAATCATTCCACTAATCATTCCAGTAACAGTCAGTAAATCTGGCCAGTGCTGCTGCAGAGCTGGGCTCCTGATGCTACAGGGAACCTGCTTCCTTTGAGGCATATCCTCCTATTCAGAAGTCAAATCACTAACTTTTCCATTTGCTACAACAAAGCATTGGTTGGGCAGGGAGAAAAATGATGGTTGCCAAACACCAGCTGAAAAATTATCCCATTTGTTGGCAGATTGAGGCTTCTGGCTCAGGGAGAGGAAAGAAAAGACAGATAGATTCAAGTGACTATATTACACAGACGGAACTGTGTAACTTAAATGAACTGAAGAGAGCTCAGCAGAGTCATATTGGGTCTGTCCCCTCACCCCCTGCCTGTAAAAGCATCTGGGTGGGCCAAAAGGCATTGAAAACAGTATATTGAAATACCATATTGAAATACCGTGAGCAACAGGGTATGGATGAGAGTGGAGGAAAGCACGCAGATCCTAGAGTGGAAACATAAATCCCATTGAATTCCATTGTGAGAGATGAGCTCAGGAAAGAGCCTGGCTCCTAGAGAAGCATGGGGTACATGCAGACCTTTCTCTCCCCAGTGTCAGGACTGAAGGAGGAGGTGGCCAGAGGACCCCGGATGCTGGAGCCTGTAGGTTCCTGCTCCTACAGGGCGGTGTATTTGTTTTACCTGAGCACACTAGCACTCTGTCAACATTTCACTGGCTGTCAGAGGGCTGGAGTGAGGTTGGGGAGTGAAGCAGGTTCTAGCTGAACAGACCCATGCTTCCCACTGGGTGGGGGAGGGAGATGGTGAGCTGCAGCAATCTCCAACGTCAGTGCCTTTCAACCTCCACCATCATCCCTCAGCTGCTCAATTTAAAACCTCGGATGCTCACAGACCACGCCAGAAGAAGGGGTGGAGTTCCTGTTGCCTGCATTCTGCCCGACACAAGGTTTTTCGCCCTTTGCTTCCTTTCCAAGGTTTCTCTCCTTTTGCTTCCTTACCACTTTTCCTCCAACTGCCTGGAGTGACAGCCCAACACATCACCAAATGAAACTTCCCTGGAGAGCAGACACTACACGTGCAAGTAAGGTGGAGAAAGCACGCTCATGCTAAATCCCAGTGTTGAGGCCCCCCCTGAGATGTCTGGGCTGAAGTTTTTTCCATTTGTTCCCACAGCAGAAGCAGAGTTGGTGGGGTAGTTTGGTAAAATCTACCCAATCATTTCTAAGTTGCCTAGAAGCATTTCTGCACTTGAATCAAGTGACAGAAAACACCTTCCATCTGTGCAGAGCATAACTTCTTCAGAGGGAGCTGAGTCAGCAGGTGGAACTGGGTTAGACAGTTATCTAAAAAGCACTGGAAAACCAGGTTTTGTCCTATCCTACAGCATAGAGGGATAAAGAGTTTAGAGTCCTGAGCATTAACCCCAGAGAGTGCCTGCTCATGTAACAGCTGTTCTTTGTCTTGTGTTCTCTAAACAACACAAGCAAACACAGGATATGAACATGATAGCCTTACCATAAGGGTGAGAACATAACCACAGAGAAAAGAAGGAATTCAGAGTTCTGGCTGCCAGTGCACCACAGCACAGCAGAGCCAAGATAGAACAAGAGGCACTCAAATCATATATACTGTTGTGACCATCAAAATTAGAACCACTGTGTAGCTCTGGAAGAGAAGCAGAGCTGGATAGACAGCTGTGGGGAGAATTGTCTATGACTCTGCCACGTGCTTCAAATTTCTTTCACAACTGTGCACTAACAAAGGCAGAGGTGGGAGTGAAGAGAGTCAAGAAAATGCATTTATGGAGTAGTTCCACAGATTATCTTTTAGCAGCATCCCACCCACACTTAGAACAACAATCCCTTAGTCAGTCAACAATCTTTCCATTGTAGGACAAATCTACCTGGAGGGAAGAGGTGGACATGTGCCTCTGGCTTTATTTGGAAACAAAAAAAAAAATCACCCCAGCAGCTGCTGAGAGAAAAGAGATGAGTAATGAGTGCAAGGGAATGAGTATCAGAGCCTTAACATAGGCACCAACATTGGCAGGAGTAATTGCAGGTTTCTGGTTCTTTTAGACATCACATAGCAGGCTTGTTGGAGGACCTCTCTGCTTGAAAGTGAGGATGAAGGCAACACTATTCTCCAAGAGATGCAGGAGTTCAGGTCCCAAAAGACCATTCTCTCCCAAAAGACAGAGACCTACTGCATAATACAGGAAAAACATGGGTGATAAGCAGAGAATGAAACTTGCACCCCCACCCCCCCGAAATCCAGAAATTTTGGGACACCTACCCCTCTCTGGGCTCCTGGGTCTTATCCTCCAGCACAATCAAATACTGGCAAAGCAGCACACCCCTCCAGGCCCATTTCAGCTCTCACCACTCACATATATACCAGTGCAACATCTCCAAATACAGATGGTGGAGAGAAGGGTGCTAGCCTATGAGATTGGGAACGATTACGGTTATTATCAAAGGGGGCACCAAGGATCTGACACTCTCAAGGAGCAAGAGCACCTAGGGCTGACACAGACCTGGAGATTGCTATTACTCAGAGAAAGTGGCAAGAGGTAGACGAAAGCAGAAGGAAGGGTAAAGCAAACAAAAATAATGACATGGCTTTGTAGCTGGCTATATCCACAATGGAAACTACAGGACCAGCAGGAAGTAAGTCACCATGTCCCAGGAAGACTACTGGGTCTCTTGGGTTGGCTCTGTTTTCTCCTGAAGCCAACAAGTATTGTTCATTTTAGATTTCTTACTAGTATAAGGCAGCCACATGGCAAGAGGAAAAAGCATCCTCTTGTCCAGATTGAACTGTGATGGGCACAGTGAAGAGCAGTCCAGAGTTTGATAGATGCCATCAAAACCACTACTAATTAGTTAGCCTGCTAACCAAGAACAGGCAAACTCTGTCCCACCCAGCCTCATTTTGGGAACTGGCAAAACTCGGAAGCTTCAGCCGTCCTCTTATTTTGCACATGTGAGAGAAAAGGCTTCAGGGAACTGCATGTCCCAGGGTATGGTGTTTCTGGGCTGTGCAGATCATGGCAGAGCATGGCAGGCTCAGTGCTCCAAGTTTCTGAGTGATAAACAGATTTATCACCTAACCAAATGGATAGTAGCTTTATCCTGGCTGGAAAGTCATATGCTAAAGAAGGTGCTGGGTGGCCACTAGCACTCCCTTCACACCCAAAGTGGGGCCAGTACTGCTAAAGGTTTTCTTGTGCTGCCACAAAATGACACGACTGTGCTGGGCTTTGGGAAGACTTTTGCTGACGCAATGGCAACAATGATCTCAGCAGACCAGGGAAGGTCCAAAAAAAAAGTCCCCAAAACTCAGATGTGAATGAAGGTGGGATAGATGGAGATACATGAGCAGAGCAGGCTCATCCTCTCATAGCCCCTTCAACACATAAACTCCTTGAGATCACCTTCCAGCCAGGCTGAGATCAGCCAGCTCCTGCTCCTCAGAGGATTGGCCAAGAAAATTGTGATAATGAGGGACTCTGCAACTCTGTTGAGGTTCTCCTTTAAGATATCTCAAGTAGATTCTGTGCAGATGGGCCTGGCTTTAGCAAGGGGGCCCAGTCAACTGGGAAACTTGACCATTACCATCCTGGCCCAGAGGGACTGGGTGTGCAGTATACTGGGAGAAAACCACTTCCAGATGGGATATGAACCTCACAGCAGAGTCTCATTTTGCATTATTCCCTCCTGTTATCTCCCCCTCCCTTTCACACCCTTCTTCCTTCTCCTTGTAACTATGCTCCAAAGCCAAGAAATAGCACGAGATGTGTTTCCAAAGCTGTATTACCACTGAGCGGTCAGGGAGGGGGCAGCCAAGGGACAGAAACACAATGGTGAGGATGTGCTGGATTTCCTGATCCAAGTCCAATTTCTGGCTGCCTGTGTCCCCACCACAGTTCTTGGAGGATGGGGAGTCAGCACCCAAAGAGAATGAGCCAGTATGCACAGGTATGGAGAGGTAACGACCATCGCATCTCCAGGCCCAATAGAGCCTTAAGCTGTTCTAGTGCCACAGGAGAATCTGCTCACGCTGAGGCCACCTCAGCCATGGGGAGACAGTGAGAATCTGTCAGCTGCTGGCTCCTGCTCCCTCCCACTCCTGGTGATCGACAGAGGCACTGACTCTTCCAAACATATTTCCACCACATGTTTTCATCCTGACCTCATGTTTAGGGTTGTCTAAATAGCACACTGTATGTGCGTGCGTGCACTTCTCATTCAAACACCCTTTCCTGTTGTACAACAGTTATCTTGGGAGTTAATGTAAGGCATCCAGACATCCAAATGCAAACTCTACATTTCTCCCCATCTCAAGCTGGTGCTAGACCTCTGGAGGCCCCAAGCAGAGCCTGAGGCATTATGCCTTCTCCCCTGCCTGGTTTTGCATGGGATGCCTTAAGGTGTCACTCCTGTAGCCGAGGGGCACTGTACATGGCTGAGGAGGGGATGTTTTCCTCTCCCTGGATTCACTTCTTTGTAGCCATCCTGGGTGCATCTGTCCCTCCTTTTCCCTTTCATGCTTCCACCGTTTGACTGTGACTTTTCCCTTCCCACCTCCAGCTGAGTTGTTTGAAGACAGATTTCTTCAGGATCAGCCTGGTTCTCACAGCCTCTCTGGTCCCACCACAACGGTCTCGCTCCAAAGAGAAAGCAGCGAGCAGCTAATCCAGCTGGGCGGCAGCCCAGGCCCAGGAGACGAAAGGCCTTTGCAGGTTGGAGGTTCTGCTCGTGCTGGCAGGCACTGAAGATGGGGAGGGGATTCTTCTGAGTTTTCTCTTTTCTTTTTGAAAGTATTTTTCCTCTTTGCTTGCCAAGATAAATCTCCTGTCCCAGCTGTGACATCTGCATTTGCCTTCTCTGCTTTCACTAAGGAATGAAGCCCCCTGCACTCCAGCTGCAGAGCCGAGGTTTTCTTTACATTCCAGGAAAGAAGAGCCCATACACTCCAGACAGTCCTTCTGCTCTCTTTAAAATGCAGAGAATTTTAGACCTTATGAAATTGAAGTCTTTAACAGCGTTAGCAAGATTCATGCAGATAGACAGATGCTGTGCACACTTCTTCACACAGTGCAGTCGGTGCATGTGCATCCCAAGAAGCACAAGTGATCATCCAACCACCTCTTCGTTCTCTCAGACCCCTCTGATGCCCCTCTATTCTGACCTGTATTGCTCTTGGTCTCTCCCCTCACGTAACACAGCTCTGTGCTGCTCCGTGCCTGGTCTGCCCAGAATTTGCTGCTGTCTGTAGAATCACAGAATCAATTAGGTTGGAAAAGACCTCTAGAATCATTGAGTTCAACCTATGACCAAACACCACCGTGTGTGCACACATGAACACCAAGTGCCATGTCTAGTCTTTCCTTAAACACCTCCAAGGATGGTGACTCCACCACCTCCCTGGGCAGCCCATTCCAATGTCTAATCACCTTTCTCTGAAGAAATTCTTCCTCGTGTCCAACCTAAACCTCAACACCTTAAGACTGTATCCTCTCGTCGTGTCGATGGTTGCCTGGGAGAGGAGGCTGACTCCCACCTGGCTACAACCTCTTTTCAGGTAGTTGTAGAGAGTGATAAGGTCTCCCAGGAGCCTCCTCTTGTCCCTGCAACGCTCAGGCACAGCTCGCTGTGGAAACCTCCTTCCACCGCGCATCCGTGCCAAGGGCCTGGATTTACAATTTCCAGCGCTAGGCGCCACAGGGCCCAGGCGGGCCCGAGGGCGGCCCGGAGCGCCCTGAGGGGAGGGNCTGCCAGCGGCGCGCGGCGGGCGCGAGGAGTGCAGGGTTAGGACGGAGCGGCGCGAGCCGCTCCTTCTCCTCCCGGGATTCCTCGATGGGCGCCCGGGGAACACCGGCCCTGCACCTCTGGAGGTGCCCTCCGGCACATGCCACGCAGGAAGCTTTCGTGGTTTTCCGCCCTCCTCCCCTACAAACCCGGCAGGGGAGAAAAAGCCATCAGCTGACGGAGTGGGCGATGTTGTTAAAAGCATTCGCACAACACAGACCGCTTCGAAATCCCGTGGCCGAGATTGCAGCCGCCTGATACCCAGCTCAGAGTTTACGAGCCTGCATTGCACTGGGGAGGAACCTTGGGACGCGCCAGGCGCAGTGGGAGAGGGCGAGTTAAGTCTTTAACTTCAGTGTTTTTGCCTCTGAAAGAATAAAAAGAAAGGGGAGGAAAAAAGGTATTTGGCAGTTGAAATTTGCTAGCCTGTGACTGGGTTTCCCAGCGGCACCGACGGAGACACTTTGCGTGCTGCTGCAGTCATGGACACTGCTGTCCCCACACCTGGCTCTAGTGTGTTCAGCATAAATGGGATTAGCAGCTGGCACGGGCAGTGGTGATGTGGGAGACATTGGAAGCACCCTGCAAGGGGAACGACTGTGAAGCAAAGCAGAATCCAGGCCAAGGTGAATCAAAAGACAAAGTGGCATTGCAGTCTGGCCATCTGTGTGCCCTCCAACCACCTGCAGATGCCAGGGTGCAGAGCAGGTATGCACGAGCTAGGAAGGAAGGGGGAAATGGCAGCCTTCTCTTGGGCAAAACAGGCTCCACTGGCCTGGGGTGGAAAGCAGCTACAGTACATGCTTTGCCTATTGCATGAGACGCTGAATCTGCAGAGACGGGAACACTCCTCCTCCCGGAGCAGCAGCACCCGGGGGGATAACGAGAAATGCCTCTGCTTTTCAGCGTGCTTTGCTGTGTGTATGCTACATATGCATATGCTACAATTTCCTTCGGCCTACAACTGCCTTGCAGCTGACTCTGATAAAAGAAAAATTACAACAGGACTTAAACCATACGCAGAAGTGGACATAAGCCCCTCAGGATGAAACATTTAGATCGGCTCCTCCTAACACTCATTTGGCAGAAGATTTGGGGTGTATTTCTAGGAGTCTGTGAAAAGTGAATAAAAAGTTTGTCCTTCAAGGCCTTTCTTGAACTTGGAGAACTGAAGACACCTGCTTGCTACAAAACAAAGCTGCCTTTATTTCTGAGCCATCATGGTAGCAGATGGGCTGTGTTCTAACAGAGATGTGTAGGAGCTCTTCTCTATGGGAATGCAGGTACCCCTGACCAAGCTGGCAGGGGTCTCCTCCTCTTCTTTGCTCCTTTTCAAGCCAAGGTCAGTACAGTCTCCAAGCAGAGACTTCACATGAGCAGTAGCTCTTTGAGAGAGAAGCTGTATTGTCATCTCTGCCCTCAGGTCTCTGCTGTCTTGGCTCAGCTGGTGCTTTGTGTTAACATGGCAGCCTCAGCTGCATTTGTGGTGGGCTCCCAGTGATACTCTAACTCCACACCATGATGGAGGACTTCCAGCTGGTGTAGCATCTTGAGGGGGGGGGATCATGTGAACTTTACATCTGTACGTGTGAAAATATAATCCATAATTTTTGGGAAGGCCTTATCTGCTATGTTATCCTGATCCATCTCCACCCAGGCTCTTTACAGAGTCCAAGCACATCAGTCCCCACAGAGGCACAGCAGTGAGAACACAATTGGGTGTCCATAGGTCTGCATGTAGGCATGCGGAACCCCTGCACAACCCAGGGATGCATCTCTGACCCAAATCTAGAGACGAAATCTAAAGGCAAATCTACCCTAGAAAAGCCTACATGGACATGTGGCATGTCTGCCTGGGCAGTTTAGGGAAAAATTCTGCTTAATGGTGAGGGATGTGTGGTGCCTGTGACAGCAGGCAGGGCAAATTAAAGAAAATAGTGATTTACTCTGCATGACTCCCTGTGAACAATCCTGCCATGCTCACATAAAGCCAGGTCACAGTATCACCAGAAGACATGAAATGCAGCATGAATGTTCAATACAATTAAAAATAAATTAGAGACATGCAGCTGCTCAAGCTGATCACCAGTCAGTACTCAAGCTGATCCCACTCATGGGAGTGTTCATTCAATAACAAAAATAAATTGGGATAAATACCACTCCACCATTTTTTCCATCTTTCTTGGAAGCTCATGGCCCTGCCCAGTATGGAGTTGAAGTTGCCAGAGTTGGCAGATCTCTGCTCTTACACAGCTTGTCAGCCTCATGCCATTATAGGCCTTTTTTCTGCATCTTGCAAGAAAACGAGAAAGGCACACTGGGAGATAGAGGAAATCTGCTTTGGGAGATAACCAGAAAAGGAGGAAAGGTCTGTATTATCTTTAGAATCATCTTCATTTGTCTCATTGAAACTGTTTTTCTTTAGTGCTCAGAGAGCAAAATCAGAGATAATTCACATTTTGTCCCCTGGCAGGTCCCTGTAGACCCATAAAGAAAAGCAGGCCTTGGAAGAGGAAGATAGCTGTACTCTGTTCAAGTCCAAAAGCTGAGGCATGGAGCCACATTATTGGTGGCTTTCATTCCTTGTGTCTTTGTAAAGGCCAATTACAAAGCAGCTAAGTCTGGACCAGCTGATTTGTGACTCAAGGATGTGAGGGATTTTCACATAAAATTTTGAGAGAGCAAGAGCTGGGACACTCTTCAGTGGCCAGGCTAGGCAAGAGCTGGGTTTTGCAAGCAGCAGACTGAACGAGGTCCCGCCCCAGGACAGTTTTCAAAGCAATTCAACTTGGAATGCAGATTTCTGACCTGCTGCCAATATCCCAGTGGAAAATCTGTGCCCTGAGCAGTAGATAGGAAATTAAACTTCAGCTCCAGCGCTGAGGATATCATTTTCACCTCAGCGGTGGAGCTGCAGAAACCAGAGTCTCTGGAGAATGGGGAAATCCTTCCTAGCCCACAAAGGGCAGTAGCAATCCCCAGACCATTCGTCACTACAGATTAACACCCTCCTGGGATAAAACAAAGGTGTGATGTTGGTGAACTGGGGGTCAAAGCTCTGTGTTTCCAAAGGCAAGGATGGATATCTGACTGGTCAGAGATCAGGCAGTCACTTCAACCATGGGATGAAAATCACAGCTGAAGAAGAAAGGAAGTCTGTGAAAACCCTTTTCCCAACACCTGGCTCTCAAGCTATCCCCTCGCCAAGCTGGATTTCTCCACAACAAGGCCCAGCAGCCAAGTACCCTGTAGCTGGTGAAAAGTAGTAAAAATGTGGAAATGCATGGTATCATGCACTCACATAATGTCAGAAGCTTCTGAGAAGAAAAGATCCCATGTTCCTTTGAAGATGGGAAACCTATTATGCCCTGGGTTCCTGTCATGAAAGCTCCTGTGTCTGAGATCAAGCAGACATCTGCACCCCAGCGTTGGAGTGGTCTCTGCAGAAGCTGGTGGATTTGGGAATCCATTTTCTGGACAACTCTGGAGCAGCACAAGGAGATGATGAATGGCTTTATGGGTTTTAGCCCAGAAAAAACAGTCTGGTAATCAAATATGGTTCCTTACAGAGCTGAGTGCAGGAGCTATATTCATGTCTCCTGCTTCAAACTTGTCATCTGCAATTGAGCTCAGTTTAATAACTCCAGATAATCCATCCCTTAAAAAAAACCCCAACAACAAAAACCAACCAACTGTTGTACAAGTTAAAAACAGTGACCAAACGTATGAGTGATTGCAAAGAGGCACTCTCTAGCTTAAGCCTCCAAAGCTTTTTCTCAGACTTTGTGCTCTTAGATGAAAAGGTCCTTAGTACCAGAGATCTTTCTGAGAACAAATCCCAGTCACCTTTCAGTCTGGGGAGTGTGGTATGGCATGGCCACCCTGCTGGGTTATTCTGCAGACAGAAGAAACAGCATTGGTCATGTTGCAGGCAGAGAAAACTTGAGGACTTATTTAATGATGGCAGACTGTAGTCATGTAACTCCGCATTAGCAGCACAACCAAAGATTATAGATTAAAGATTATCTTTCTGTGTGATTAATGGCTAGATTTTAAGATAATCAAATCACAGGGGGAAGTGTGGCAAAAAGAAGTTACAGCCTTGCCATGGTGGTCAGTGCAAAGTGCGAGCCTTAAAAAAACGAGATAGAATCTACAGTGGTTTGGCTTCTGGACATCCTTTCAGACATGGTCTTATTTTGTAGGTATATAATCCAGGACCAGAAGCAACAATAACCTCTTAGTATCCATCATGGTTTTATGTGCAACAAAAGAGAAAAAGCATCAATGAGACCTTCTCTTTCTGTCCCTTAACCCTGATGCTAAGTGAATTTTCCCCAAGTACTGTGTTCTCCATATACAGAAAACACTTGACAAGTGCCCCGTGTGTGTCCCAGCTCCCTATTCCTGGATGCTCACAGCACCAGGCCTTCTCATGCCAACCTTTTCCCTCATGCCTCTGCTGCCTGATTCCCCCTGCTTTGCTCCTCTTTCGCCTTCCTCTTGTCTCCTCCCTCTGAAAGGGTGCACACATTTGGCTTGCCTTTATTGTGTGATAAATCTCACCCTGCATCTTGGGTTCATTTTCTGAAAGTTTTGAATGGTGTCTTGGAAATGCTGTTGGACAATGGGAGCTCTTTGAACCCTGGCCAGCTGGATGGGACTCCTTGCATTGCAGCTGACATGCAGGCTTTAGGAGTCTTTCTCAACTCTTTCCTCTCTTCTCTTTACAGCATTTGAATTGTCCTCAAACTTCATTTTTGGAGTGGGCAGTGCATTTCTGAATCTTTTCATCATTATATTATTATTAATTATGGTGACTATTTCTCCTTTTGCTGGCACTCCTGGGTGGATTTCTCCTCTCTCACTTAATATCTTGGGTAAGACTACCTTGGCCACAACCCATTCAAGCAGTGACTCAGAATCCCTGGCCCACTCCCAGGAGAGATGCAAGAATTTTGCCAATTGGTTTAAAAGAGGCCATCGTTTTCCAGAGCTACTCTCTCGCTCAGCAGAGCTGAGTCGGGTGGAAAAGCTCAGCTCTGTGGTTCCAGGGAGTCCATCCCTGGTGGACAGGCAGACCCTGGGGTATTATGAAAGCAGAGCCCTGCTCCCTTCGGGTGCAACCAGAACAACTTCTGAGCCAGGCAATAGCATTCTCTGCTGAAGCTCCCTGGGGATCATTGTACTCAGCTTCCCCATTCCCAAGTCTGTGGAGGTAACAAAGCTAAGGGAGGCATGTGAGCAGGATGAGGCATTGGGAGGGAGGGAGGACTGCTTGCTCGGATAAAAATGTTGCCTAATGTATCACCACATAGCTACCCACCTCTTGAGTCAGAGTGGAGAATTGAAGCAGGCCCCAGAATAGCTGCGTTTGAGGTTTGCTTGCAACAGCAGTACATGTAAAGAAACCCCATCTTCATCCTTTGAGCATCTCAGAGTTTCCCAGCCATGCAGGATGTTAAAATTGCTCTGATTCTAAAGGCAGGAGGGAATCTATGGATCAACTGTTTGCCCCTCCACACATTGAGTTTATGTGGTGAAGAAGATTGCTTTGCTCCTGTGTGGCTCCTGTAACTTAAAGACCTTCAAATGGTGTGCTTTGATGGAGGTGGACATGCAAACCTTCTTAATTTCATGTGCTGCAAAGGACTCAAGAAAAAAAAGAGATGGTTGGTCTTGGTGAGGCATGGCTGTTTCCCACCGACTGTGGAGGGAACCCCAGTCTGAATCCTTCCCACTAGACTGCATTGCCTCCTGGAAATGGCATTGAGTGATGGAGGGAAGGAGAACACAGGCCTTACATTAGGAAGAGTGGGTATTTGGCAGCATCAGACCACATCCTTCCCAGCTCCCCTTCCCATGTGCTGCTAAGTCCACCTGCTTCACAGGGCAGATGAGAGCCCTGCTGCTCTCTGGTGCTGGCATTTATAAGGGAGAGAGGCTGAGATCATCCGTTGCTTTTTACTCACATCTACCAAAGGGTCAAATAAAATTCTCTTTGCTCCTGATCTCCTGCAAGATCCAGCAATGAGGGAAGTCCACAAGCATCTAGGAATGGTGGTCCCACCAACCATCTCTGTGCTGATGTTGAAGGCTGAGCCGACTCCTGAGCTCAGCTGCAGTGGCCCAAGCACTCAGCAGTGTCATGCTCTCTGCAGCTGCAGCACGGTGCAAACCACAGCTGGCTCCTGGTGCAAAGCTGCCTCTCCTGGCTGGCAGGCCAGCCATGGCTGGCCTCTGCTCCCCGTCAGCGGGGTGGCATTGCTCCTTCTGCTTGAGGAATGCAAACCGCCCGAGCTGCTCTTGAGGATTGGCCAGGAAAAGTCCACAAATAGCAACAGGAAATCAAAATGCCCGCTCCAGACATGGACTAGATGCAAGGCCATCCAGTACAAGGAGAAAATCAAATGCTGGACAATGGAGATTACATCATGCTGTGGATAAACCTGTGAACCTGTCCAGCTGGTGCCATGCCAACAGGTCCAGATGGCTCAGGAATGCTAACGACATAGCTACCTCTCTCTTTGCTTTTTCTTCCCTCTTTCTTTCCCTATTTGCCATCCCTTCTGGCCTCCTTCCCTCTTCCCTTTCCCAAAATAAAAAAAAAAATCCTCTGACAACTCTATGTAATTTGATTTCATCAAATATCAGAAAGGCATCTGCGACTGGTGGATGGGCAACTGGTCTGGATAGGGTCTCTGGCACTTACTTGTAGGTATCAGGGGTGCTGGGTGACCTCACCACACTGTGCAATTGCTGGGCTTGACACAGTAATGTGTGCCTTCATCTCACTGGGATTTCAGCTTCTGTCTACAAAGGAGGAGGCTGCCAGGGCTGCTCCCCTGGAGCCTGAAGCATGCAGGAAAATTAAGAAATCAGTGTTGCTCCAGCTCTGCTGCAGTTTACCCCAGCTGCTTACAGCTGCCACTGCTCACTCTGGCTGCAGTTACAAGGGGAGGAGAAACCAGTTCTGCTGTCCTAGCTAGCAACCTCCACGTACCACCCTGGTACTAATTAGGGACAAAGAAACGAGTGCAGCACCCTCTGTTCTGTCCCCAGCATTGACCAGAGCAGCATGTGCTTCTACTCAGCTCTCTCCCAGCATGATAAAAATGGGGCTCAAAGACATGTAAAAAAAAAAGTGAAAGGTGTGTGCTTTGCCAGGTCTGAAAAAGGGCTGCAGGCCGTTTCCTCATTACTTACTGCTAATCCAGCTGCTGGACTGCTGCCAACCATATTTGACAAAACCTGAAGAGCAGAAGTGTTAGAGAATGGAAAAGCAACCTTTGCATCACTCTTCCCAATGGATGATGGTGATCCTAACTTTACAACAGGTCAGGCAGACTTACTGCAAGGAAAGGGCACATCCAAAGAAAGGGAAAGTGCAAAACCATGTGCTGAGCAGCAGGAGGGACTGACACGGGTCTTGAATGCCCTGCTAGGGGACTGATAAAGCCATGACACTCCAATATTTTCAGCTTGTTACCTCCTTCTCATTTACAAACCAGGAGAGAGAGAGTCTGGGAGCCTGGGAACTGAGCTCAGTCCTGACCATGAAGCAGTTTTGGGCAGAAATGAAATGGGGTGCTCTCAGCAAGTTGCATCAAACCCAGGGAGAAGTCAGGTTTTGTGACTGAGCCAGGATCTGGTTGTGCAGTGGAGGATGAGGTATGAGTACAGTCCATTCATTCACTGGATTTATAAAGCACAAATTGTTTGGTTTTCAGTAAGACCCAAAGAGGTCAGATCAGCAACAGCATGGGCCAAGTACTTTAGTTTAAATCCTAATGCTGACCAACACAGTCATTCAGACTGACACAGAAAGATTACCCTGGATTAGCCTGAAGTATCCAAGGTCAGAATCAAATATATGCAGTCCGCAGGGATAAGGAACAGGAGAGGGGTAAAGAATAGATGGGAGATCAGTGGAGAACAGATCAGCCAAACTGAAAATGTTGCTAATATCATGTATAGCTGCAAAGTCATTCAAAGAGACTCCAAGCAGTGAAGCAAAGTAGTAGTTCCTATGGACATTTCTTGGCAGATATTTATTAGCAAAACCCTACCCTGGTCTAACTTTTCGTTAATCTGCTTCACCCATTGATAGCACTGCCCCATGTCAGTAAGAATAAGGATGTGCAGTTTTTTATAGCAAGCAAAAGCTGCATCACTGCAAATGACACCCTGAGGATCACACACTAAGTAACTGGCAGAGCTAAGACTAAAATACAGTTCTCCCATTCCCGACAACCTCATTGCACCACTGTTCATAAAGAGAGAAAAAACACAACAAAAACAAACCCAACATCATTCAACTGGCAATTCAGTATTTGTGGCTCAATAGCACCTCATCAACTCTCAGAGTCTGCCACATTTGCTTGGAAAGAAGAGCCAGATTTCCAGCACTCCCTGGGCAAAAAACTCCCAGATTGAGAGACTGAAAAGTCTTTGAAAGAAACCTTCCATCAACAGTCTTTACAAATGTCAGAGCTGGTTTCCTCCTCCTTGAGCTGCCTGGCTCGAAGTCCCTCCCTCCAGGGCAGCAGTGAGCTCAGCCAAAAGCACCTGCCCAGCTCCTTGATTCAACTGTCATGAATTTACTGGGCTCATTTAACATCAAGCTGCTCTGACATGCAACAATTAACTATTGAGGCTCTGGACCTGGGTACTCTTCTTCATCCTGGTCTCCCTCTGCCTCAGCTACCTCTTCTGAAGGGGAAACCTCTTCTTGCAGGAGCGAGAGGGCTGCAAATATTGCAGAGACAGGAGCAGGTTCTCATCATAGACCCCTTGCACCTTGAACAGCAGAAATGTGTTATTCTTGATCTGCAATGCTCCCCTCTGGACATGCCATGCCCCCAAGAGGAGAAGCCGGCACCCCCATGACACTGTAGTGGGGAGCTCAGCATGGGGAAGTTGTTTGGGCATCGGTCTAAGGAAGCTCACCTGTAGGAGGGGTGCTGACAATTGAGTATGAGTGTCCAAACTCAATGTGATATCCAGTTCCCTCCTGTGTAATAAGCTTGATGTCAGGCCTAAGTCGTAGTTCTCCTCCAGCCTCCCAAGGGAGCCCTGACATTCCTGTTGCAGGGGAACTCCTGACACAGATTGCTGAGCTGAAGGTGCTACATTTTGCATCTCTTCTAGGAAAAATGCTAACTGCTTTTTGAGGCTTTGCTAATCGGGTCAGCCAGACTGACCTAAACGAACATTTTTCCTAATCAAGACAAAGTCACAGTGTAAAGAAGCCAAAAGCAACTTCGCTGAGGTAGTCAGGGGTGAGTTTCCTCTGGAACAGGCCAGACCATGATTGTAATGAATGACCTCACATAAGACATCACCTTTGAGCTCTAGAGATGGTATTAATTACCCCAGTACTGGTTTAAATTACATACTTGTTTCAGAGAGAATAGGCTTGCACAGTGCTGTACATGGAATTTCTGCAGTCTTAGAAAGTGAGGAGATAAAACAGGACGAGAAAGAAAGGAGTGAAACAGTTTATGGATATGTGCAGTTCCAACCTTTATGAGACCTTGTTCTGGCTAAACAATGTGTCAAGATCAGTGTCAAGCATCTATCACTTGGACACTGACCAGATCAGAGCAGTTCTGCTTGATTTGAAATGTAGATAGCCCTGGAAGGATTTAAGAGAATAAGAGCAAAATGTGAGACGGAAAGATAGAGAAAAGAAGGTGGGTAAAGAAGTCAGAAAGGGATGGGTGAAAGGATAAGGCTGGAGTGTTCAGGTCAGGTCAAGAAACTACATGAAAGGAAAATTTTAAATGATGTGACCCCACAGGAAAGCAGAAAATTTTGTTTTCTTGAGCAGCTGGAAATAAGTCGGATAGATATAAATACTCCATGGCAGATGTGGGGAGCAACTGGGTTGAAAGACACAGCTTGCCTTTCAGCATGCTACCTGCAGTCTCTTGCCACTCTGGCTATGCTCCTGGCTCTTCCCAACCTTTCAACTATTACTGCTCTAAGGAACGTTGCAAAACATGCAGGCATCAACCCAAGAAAACACCTCACAACTTATAACACTAGTTGAGTTCCAAAACCAGGAAGGAGTAAGAGAAGGGCTCCACGCAAACATTCACCCTGTCCTAGTGCCAGCCTGAAAACAGGATCAATGATTTCAGTCAGAGGATACCAAACTACATTAATGTTGCACACACAGAAGTCACCTGCTGCAGTGGGACAGAGACAGTGCCAGCATGGGGCTCAGCCAAGAAACATGGCTTTGATTCTACCCTCGTTCTCACTCCTCATCTCCCACATGGAGATATGAAGTCCAGCACTTCAGATGTGTAAAGGAGGATACAGTCCCAGCAGAAAGCTGAGATCAGGGGGTTTAGTATTCCCAGGACTGAGATTGGCTTGGAAGTGAGGACTAACACACTTGTCTCCTCCAATAGACACATCTCCTGAAGAACAATACTGGCCACAAGATTGCCTGTCAAGCGTAGGTGACTGCACTTGACCTTGCGGCACAGTCCTGGAATTTCCCTGGGAAGTCTCCCAGCCAAATCAGGCTAAGAGACAGCTTTTGGCCATTTCTTAGGCACAGTTTCATGGCTGGTGCCCTACTTGTTTCCCTGTAACTCTGCAGCAAGGAGAGTAACCAACTGGCATTTGTAAACCATCTGATTTTTTTCAGTTGACTCTGCACAACAATACAAGGATGCACAGGCTTTAGTGGGTTGACTCATCCCTTCCTTGGAATGCATGTATACAAGTCAGTCACAAGAATCAAATCTTTGTATCAAGCACAATCCTGTCTGTGGTTATGAGAAGAGGACCTGCCATGTGGCCATCATGAAGACAACTCTAGAGAGTTAAGCCTTTTGGTTTGCTTCCTTTAACACTGAGAATTCTTTAAACAGTAAACAAGTAATTACTAAATGCTAATTAAACACTACTGTCTTAAAACCTACAGAGATATACTGCAGAAAAAAAGGAGCAAGCTTAGGAGTAGATCTTTCTCAGAGGAAACATAGGAGTATGTCACAGAGATGTCAGCCTGGCCATATTATGAACAGTGCAGCTACACCTGTGGCTACGAAATCCCTATTTCTAAATTCCCCTTCAAGGGGCTGCTTCAGAAAAATGCTCTTTTCTAATGTTCTTCTCTACTGCAGACAGCTCCATTCCAGACTTCAGCGAGATCAGTAGCACCAGATAGGACCCCCACAGCACTGGATGAGACCGGTACAGCATGGGATGGGACCAGCACAGTACCAGATGAGCTCCTGGGCAGCACAAGACATTTTGCATTGACGAACCCAACACATTTCACGGGATTCAGAAGCCACCACACCATACTTAGGCATTTGTACTGGTACAGCAGGAAGTCCAATGGGTGAGTCTCAGAGGTTTTCTACCGTCTCGTCTATACAAATGAGACCTCAGGTTTCCTCCTCTCTGAAAGGAGTGGTGGCATTGGATGGCTGCCTTATGTCAGAGAGGATGGGGTCACCTGGCAGACACGGTCTGAGCAGTACGCAACTCCAGCATCTCCCAGCTGGTGCTGCTGACACCCTTCCTCAGTGGGAGTGGACTGTATGCACAGATGTACTTCCACCTCCTGGCAAATGCTCCCTTTGTTTACTCTCCAAGCACTTCACCAAAGTCCTTCCTGCTTCTCCCCACCAAGGTGATGGCTCTGTCTCCATTGTTCAACCCTGTTTTGGACACATGCCTTCCTGCACTCCAGCTCTGAGTCACAGCTTTCTAGCTCTGGCCTACCAGCACAGTTAAACGTTTCTTCCACTTTGGCTGAGATGAGCATTTGGGGCAGTGGCTTCCAGCATATCCACACAGTTGTCCAACAGATAAATCTGTTTATTTAGGAAGAATATCCCAAATGTTTATCATTTTCCTGGCAGGTAGGAGACATGAATGATCCACAATCTCTGGAGAAAGTATTGGCCTACTAGTCTTCCAAATGAAGTTCAAGTCTCTCCCTCTTCATTACCAAAATGGAAACATGTTTCTTTGTGGTGACCCTGTGGTGCTGATGCTCAGAGACCCAGGTAATTCCACGTTCAGCCCTAGTTTCATCCTGCTGCTAGCACTTCTGCAGGTGTAAGTCCCGCCAGGAGACAGTAAGAAGCAGCAGGGACATGAAGTGGAGGAACCACGAGATCGATCCAAAGAAACTAATGAAATAGGAAAATCTGGGAACTATTATTTTAGGATTCATCTCCATCAGGCCAGGTCTGATAGCCCCACCAAGTCTCTCTGTATTTATGTGCTCCAGATCCTACAGGAATCTAACTGGCAAGTTCCAAGCAAAATTTAAAGAAAATAGCCTTTCCATATTTCTCTGAATAACCATAGATGTGTTACTGAACAAATTTTACCAGACATAGGAATAGAGGGCCAAAATGCTTTCTGCATGTGTCCCCATGAGAGACTACCATCAGTCCCAGAGACCAAGCCTCCCACTACAGCAGAGCTACCCTGTCTAGCAACTGGAAGGGCTAAGAAGAGAGTGATCAAATCTGCCTGAGCTCTTTGTCCTCCCTGTGCACTGAGATGGTGAGAAGGAATATATAGAGCATGAAACTCACTTAGATCAAAGGTCAGTCCTAGACCTAAGCACCACTTAAGTGCTATTTATGTCCCTGCAGTAGGCCTAAGAGGAATAGAAGTGTGTACAGGCTTCTTGTAAGAGTGACAGTCCTCCATGGTCAATAGCCTCTCTTCACCTTCCGGGGAAGCTCCCCTTATGAGCTGCACCAGCACTGCTTTCAGCCTGCTCACTATGTACAGTCCTGCCACTCTCCTTTCTGCAGGCCAGGACGATGTCAAAGGAAAGAGCACACAGTAAGCACAATACTCAGTTTGCACTCAAGGAGCAAACCCACAGAGGCAAGCAGTTCTTCTCTCATTCCACTCTCCCGCCATAGGCTCCAGATAATGCCACTTGTCACACTGCCTGGGTATATAGGATCACACAGTGAAAGAGCATGTTACTGTGGATTTCCCCAGAGGAGCTGGGTTAGCACTTCTGAGACAGCCTGAACTGCCATTCTGCAGCTTCTAGCAGTGGAGACCTCAGCCAGCATGCAAGCTATTTCCTTGCCTTCATGTTTTCCTTTAGAAGGAGGTAAAGTATAGGCTTTGAAAAGCATGGAGTCAAAATAAAGCTGTGTTTACATAAATATCCAAAGTCATCTTTGAAGGTAGTTTTTGAACTATAAAACACAGAAACAGAGGGAAGAAACAAACCTACTGGGTACTGGGTTAAAAAGAAACACGATTCCTGTTTGGCTGGTTTGTTGTGGCTTCATTCTGACACCAGAGTGTCACAAACATAGTGAAGCACAGTGGTGAATCTGACTCAAGTCTTTTGAAGAGCTTCACAGGACTGATAAGAGCTGAAAGAGAAAGTAAGAGCTCTGCAAGTGCAGCTGTAATAGACTGTAAGCAAATAGATGGGTGCTCACAGAAATGGCCAGAAATGGTGGACTGGGCAGGACACAAACAGGTGAAATTGATAAAGAGGCACTGCATCAAGGATTAGCTTTGTATATGGTAGGTCCTTCTGACAGAAAAAGATGAGCAAAGTTGCCTAAGTTCAAGAGCAGAATGTGGCCTCCTAAGCAAAAGAAGACTGATAGTGCTATTAGCCATCCTATGGAAGTCTGGTTAGCAGAATCTAACTGACATAAAGAGAGGCATTTTGTGTCCCTTGGAGATTTCTCCTCCAATTAACAAGCAGACAACACTCTTCTTAAGATTTAAAAAAAACCAAAACACCTCAAACCCCATCATATAATCACAGACTCACACAGGTTGGGCATGAGTTCAGAGGGTCCCTAATCCAGCTCAAAGACAATAGTAAAAAAAGGTTGCTGAGGGTTTTGTCCAGATAAGCCTTGGAAACTCCAAGGAAGGAGCTTCTACAGTGTCTCTGGGCAGCCTTATCTACTCATAATTCTCACAGTGAGAAATTGTTTCCTTACCCAATCTAAACCTTTCCAGATCCAATTTATGACCACTCATCCTCCAGCCATGCACTTCTGGAAAGAGCCTGGCTCCATCTTCTCAGTAACTTCCTCACCAGTGCAGGTAGATTTCTGCTAGGTCCTGCTGGAGCTGCCTCTCCTCCAGCTGAGCACGTTGAACTCCCTCAGCCACTTCTCACAGGAGAACTTTTCCAGCCCTCAGTTATCTTTGTGACAATCCCCTTGATGCACTCGGCTTTATCAACATCTTTTTGGTACCAGGCAGTCCAAAATGACACTGTATTTCAGACACTGTTTTATGATTCTCAAGAAAAGAGGGATAATCACCACCGCATTCCTGCTCCCAGCTGCCTTTGCTACCAGGGCACTGCAGTGCCCATGGCTCCTGGTGGGTCAGTACACCCATCCATCCCAGAGGCAGGAGTTGGGGTTTGTCCTTGCTGAATTTCATGAGTTTTCTGTCAGCCTATTCCTATAACTTGGATAGGTCTCTCTCAATAGCAGCCTGCACACTTATTCCATTTTTTTTTCTGTTGCAAGCATGCAGACTTTTGAAGATGCATCTAGAGATATGCCTTCATTAATTCTTTGTCACAACTTCAGATGAACAATACAGAGAACCATTTTTTAAAGACCAAGATGACTCATTAGGAGTGCCAAAGACGAGGAAGGAAAAGCAGTTTAGAGACATGCAATTCCTTCTCCAAAGGAGCACGGCCTCTGCAGTAACATTCATCCATCTTTTCTTTCTGTTTCTTTCTGAATAGAGAAAATCATCCTCAGGAAAAGTTCCACACTGGCATTTTATAGCCAACATTCCTGGCCTGCTTTAAGAAAAATCCCTGCTGAACAAAATCTGGAGACATTTGCCCATCATTGAAGCAACACCACTGGCAACTTTGTGGGCTATTGTGCACGGTGATGCTTTGCACAGTTCTATGTAAAAAGAACTTCCCCACACATCTCAAGATCCCAGGAGATTTGCTGGATTTAGTAAGAAAATCTAAGTGTATTTTCCCCACCACCACCCTGTTGTCATGCAGAGTGAGAACAAAGAGGGTGATGTATTATGTTCCAGCTCTTGTATCACCAACAGATTTGGTAGGCGAGAAGTGGCTACAAATCTCTTATATTTATCATCTACAGGGAGAGAAGGTTTCAGCTCAACTCTCACACTCCAGCAGAAGTCAGTGGTGCTGGCAGTTGGGGAAAAAATCCACACACAAAAAAGTAAAAAAGTCCTTTCTACTGTCAGCTGAGCACAACGATGCCTGAGTCACTTCTACTTCCAGAAGCAGATCTCCAAGTAGAAAGACCATTTAAATGAGGCAGGACAGAGTCAGGCTGCCCACGGCCACCACACACTTTAAACACACTGTCCTGGCAGGTGGCACCAGATGGCACTCTTACACAAAAGCTTCTTTTTCACAGAGTCTGCTTGCAGGCAGAAGTGTTTAACTATAAAGAGGTACCACCTATATTGGTTAGGGATTTTTGACTGCAGCCCATGTGGCACTTGGGTAAAAGGGCTGGTGCCAATACATACTATTTTCATTTTGGAAAGGGAATAAATGGTCTTAGCATAAAGCATTTCCTGTCAGCATAGCTTCATCCACACTGGATGTATACAGAATTAGGGAAAACACAAGACTTAACAACAGGTCTCTCAGATATGAGGAAGCCCTTAAGGCCTTGCAGTGCAAGCGAGCGAGTCTTGGGGTGATGCACCATTGGAAAATCTGCCTGAAAATAGCAGGACTCTGCTCCCTCCCGTAGAGCCCAACAGAGTCACTCCTTAAGGCACAATGGTATCTTGGAAATTAGGAGCTGGCGAGATTTCTGAGAGATGGGGCTGCCTGCATAATCTCTTTCGCAGATCTGGTGTGTCTCTGCACACCGAGTTTGGTGCATTTAACATTTATGCAAATTCTGCATCTCTACTGTCTCCTTCACAAAGGAGGCAGCATAAAAGGCTTTAGATATCTTTTGCATAGGAAAGCAGAAGCAGATTCATCAGCAGATTCATCTTCTCCCTGTCCTCTGCTTCTATTGCAAGTGTAGTCCTCAGAGACGCCCACAGTGCTACACCGGGAATGAGGGAGGTGCCAGTATTGTGACAGGGGTGTCACAAGCCATAGCTCAGATCTCTGTCCGGGGCAGGCACTGTCCCACGGCTGCAGCCGCTCAGAGACCGGTAGAACCTCGAGTGCAGGCAGTGCCCTGCTGCCCAGTGTCGGATTATGCCTTTGCTCCAAACCACCACTGGGCTGAGGACCTTGCCCCTTCTGCCTCTGGACTGGGTGCTGCCTGGCAGAGGGGCTACAGGATCCGCAGCACAAACTCCCACAGAAAGTTCGGGCTGTGCAGCCAAGAGCCTGTGCGTGCTGCTCAGGGAGAGCTGCTGGACTGAGGATTTGCCTGACTCTCGGGAGAGGCTGGGCAGTTTCCCTAGAGGTGAACAATGCCCCTTTGGTTTCTTGAGACTGGCAACACATTTTCCTCCCAAGTCACTCTTCCCCCTCACCCTTCTCTCCAAAGTAAATCAGCCCAGCCTTAACGCCAAGCGGGAGATGCTTCATCTCCCAAATGCCACTCTGAGGAAAAGTTAGAGGCAAAGGAGAGCGGAGGCGCTGAGGCCAAAGCGCTCCCGGACGGCACCCAGCTGTGCCTCCCGTGCTGCCCGAGCTGACTGACCCACGGCAGGTTGTACACACCCCGCCTGGCTCCGCACGCTTCCCCCCAGCTACCAAGGTAAAAAACCCACAGTATAGAAAAAAACCCTGGGATTCCCCGGCGGGGTCTGCTCGAGGTGCCCGCGGTAGGGTGCCCTTAGGCAGCGGGGCCGGTCCAGCGGGGCGCTGGCCGTGTGCGTCGGGGGGCACCCGGGTACCTGCAGCCCCGGGACACTCCGCACTCAGGGCCGGAGCAGACGGGGCGAGCCTGGCGGCGTGTCCCGTCCCCGCTGCCGGGGCCGGTC
>WEIV01022302.1:733278-751635 GCA_013390005.1 Calyptomena viridis
GGGACTTCCCTCGCCCACACCCCCTCGAGGCAGCGCCCCCGCCTCCCGGGAAGCCCCCGCACTGTGGGGAGGGGCGAGGCCTGCAGCTCCTCTTGGGTCCTGCGTCCTTGAGGGACCCGAGGGCGCTGCTGGTCCCCGGCAGAGCGGTGTCAGTTTGACGACCTGAACAAACCCCCCTTTCAGCCGCCAGCCGGCCGGCTTTGGTGGCTCCTCCGCGCCCCTCGGGGAGCAGCGCCGGGAAAGCTGGGCATTCCGCGGGGTCGGGGTCCGAAGAGCAGCCGGCAGAGAGGTCTCCTTGCCTCCGCTCCCCCACAGCGGGCTTGCAGGTAGTCCTGGCTGCAGTAGCCCATGTGGCTGCTCTGTAGTTAAAGAGTTGGGCACCATTAAAGAGCTTCAGGAAGATTATATGGTTTCAGATAAATAGGATTACGGATCCCTGTCCTCTCTGATCATTAGTCGAACCAACACTCAGGAAAACCACTTATAATAATCCTGTTGAAGAAGTCCTAATGTTATATTAATCTGCCCGTGCTTTCATGGGTCCACAGAGAACGAACTGGAGTTCCAGCTGCCAGCAGGGGCTGTTCTTGGTCATAGACATACGGAGAAAAAAAACCCAAAGGCACTGATGCATCTCTTCAGGAGGAAACCTGGCTGAAAGTTGCCAGCAGGGAGAGTCCTGGTAGAGAAGTGCTGGTCTCAAGCTGGCTGGAGCCTGTGCTTGAATCAGACACTGTGTTTTTATCCATCCAGGCTCTTTCTCCACATTCCCCATGGGTGTCAGGACTAACAGCACTACCTAAGGTGCTCCTTGGCTACTCATTCCACAAGCGGCCGCATCCTGCACACAAAAGCCTTTATGCTTGCACACACAATGGGCTCTTTCAGTTACATTTACTTTTACCTTATGTTTCAGTCAAGTGTAAAGAGCCTTTGGGTAAAAGGTCAGAGACATAAATTCAGCCAGGACAGAATTATGCTGA
This sequence comes from Calyptomena viridis, assembly GCA_013390005.1. Lineage (NCBI taxonomy): Eukaryota > Metazoa > Chordata > Aves > Passeriformes > Eurylaimidae > Calyptomena > Calyptomena viridis. The sequence goes on from WEIV01022302.1 coordinate 734,262, forward strand.
GAAACTAATGCTGTTCCTCCTTCCTTAATGGTAAAGAAACCTCTTTGTCAGTTTGGATGCCCTTGGGTTTAAAGGAGGGAACACAAAAACCTTTGCTGCTGCAAGATGGGGAGAAGAAACATGTCCAGACCCTTCGGCAAGAAGCAAACCTGTCTCCAAGCAAGAGGAAAGATGTCTTTCCTTTAACATCCGTCAGCAGGGTTCTCAGCTGTGAGGGGTAGAAGGACCAAGCCCTGCCATTGCAATGGAGTGACAGCCCAGGGTCACGGAGAACGGGCAGAGCCATAGCAGTGGCAGCTTCACCTCCCGCCGCTAACCAAACACGGATATTGCTTCCCAAACTGCACAGACTCACTGGTGAAACCAAGAGTTTCTGGTTCAGTGCCTCACCCAAGTTAACACAAGGAAGCCTCTTCTCAGGACACATGCTGTATTTATCCTCAGGCTGAGGAAGCTCAGATCGTGTCAGCGATGGTTTGCACAGCATGGGTGGCAGTGTCATCAGAAAAGGTCAAGCAAAGTAAACCTCACTTGTTTGTCTGTGCTCTGAAGGGAAAATGCTTTGGCCCATTCAGACAGAGATTGTGAAATCCATTCTGAAGATTAAAATATCTCAGAAAAACTGAAATAGTCTGCTCTGAAATCTTGCTTCTATCCAATACTTTTAGTACTGAGCACACCTACCCAGATGCAGCTCTTCTGCCTATCACTGCTGCTTCCTCACTGCAGGCAAGGAAGAATCATAACAAATATCCCATTTTGGTATTGCACTAGAAAGCTGCCCCACCCCATCTTGGAGAGCTCTGGTAGGAACCTCCATCCCTAGCATTTGTGTAGCACTTTGGAACACATTTTGTCCATGTCGAAAATAAGTGCAGTTCATTAAAAGTCATGCAAACCTCGATGGTTGGAGAGTGTTGCTGATGAATTCTGGGGCCAAAAAGGAGAGCAATTTCTGCAGGCCAGCAGTTTTGTGCTCCAGAAGGGACCTGGGAACAGGTAAAGTGTCAATGCGTGAGGAGAGGTGATCACAATTCAGAAAACCTGAGAATGTGCTGCTGCAGCTGGCCGTGTGTGTCTGCAAGGAGGAGGGAAAAGGACAGGCTGAGTGGCACTGCTGCAGCAGAGGCCTGGCAGCTGCAGCACTTTCAACATCTGAACAGTGTTAACAGCATCACTGACTGTTAACTGAAGAAGGCAAATACACACAGGGATACAGATGTAGGAATTCTTCTGCAAAATCTTTACAGTATGAATTTCCCCCTCTGCTCTGCAGAGGACCCGTGCAGAATGTGGTGTTAGCTAAGATACCATGTCTCTCTGTGGTGCTGCTCCTTGGGCAAGATGGGGCCTAACTGGGCTGGGTCCAGAGGTCAGTGGCAATGACTGGAGAAAAAGTGAACCCTAAAAAAAGACTGAGGGAACTGGGCTGCTTTGATCTAAACAGATGACTTTCATGCCAACAGTCTTTAGGCATTCAAAGAACTGCAGGAAATAAGAAGGCAAGAAATGCTCTCCATTGCCACTGTAGAGGACAAACAGTAACAGGCGAGAGCCTGGCAAGTGGCAGTGTCACCCTCACCAGAGCGGCTGTAAAAACCAAGTTCTGCGGCCATCTCTTGGAACAGATCAGGAAGCAACCTTGGGGCAGGGCCTGAATCACATGATCATTGAAATTCCTTTTCAGACCATTGTCTCTGATTTTATACTTAGATTTATTTGTAATCTGATTACAGCAGGAAATAGCAACCAAGTATGTTCAGACTGAACAAGTCACACCAATAACAGGTAAGTCTTCCCAGTCTCACAGCATTTGATACTGCAAATGTACGTGTATGACCAAGATCATTTTATCACTGTTGAGAAATGAACCATCATCCCAGAAAGGGATCCTGCTCTCCTGTGCTCCATCCTGCCTGGTCCTGCTCCCACTGTCTGCCCTTATGCCCATGGAGAGACAATTGCAAATCTCTCATCGTGCCACTTTGCATTTGCTTTGCCTTCACCCTGCACTGTTGTGAGCCAAACATGCAAGACAAGGTAAGCAGCCCTTGGGCTTAAACACATGGACAGCAATCCAGGCCATTCTGCAGGCCATTCAGCCTGCCAAACTGAAGCTTTTAGTTTTCCCACTCCAGACCATGCCAGGAGGTTTCACAGACTCTTGAGGATGAGTGTTTCTTCAGGAATGTCGGGTGAGATGTTGGTGATTTTTGGTTTGCTGCACGCAGGCTCTGTTGTTACAGGAGGGGTCATCTGCCTGGTGGTTGCAGCCTGGACAGCTGGTGTGGGAATGATTCACTCTATTAGAACTGCTTGCTTTGGGGGTCAGGCTGGCTCTTTAGGACTGCCACCACAGCCAAGCTTTTACTTCAAGTCTGGTGAAAGATACCATTTGTCCTGCTTATTTTTCCAGCATTGGTGTTCATTGATGGAATAGCCAGTTTCTGCCACAAGCTATCTTCCTAGCTATGAAGGCTTTCTGAAGCCATGCGAGTTCCATACTTTACCCCTTTAGCAGCTCTTTGTAACAGCCCTGCCTTTATTTCACTTATTTTCTCTGGATTTGATTACTTCTCCATATATTGTTTTGGTGTGGCTTTGCTCACTGTTTTGTGCAACACAGATGGAGCAACTGCTGTGTTGTAGGTCCCCTCTACTCCTGAAGGCCCACTCAGAGCAAGGTGAGGATGGAAATGGGACTTTCAGCATAGTTTGAAGATGGGGCACTGCAGTCCCCAGACCAGGTCTTAGGAGTCAGGTTGTGTGTGATGGCACAAGTAGTTACATATCCAACCCTTGGGCTGTGATTTCTTCATTTAGTTTTTATGGTGACAACTAAAACCAGGAAAAAGTCCACGGGGGTGGAGGGGGGAGGGATACAGGAAAACATCCTCTAGCAAAAGGTAAGTCTTGAGGAAGAACTTATAGTCCCCGGAGCCTTTCTCTGCCCTCTGCCCCACAGCCCCGCCTCATCCAGGATATTTGTTTCCCTTTGGATTTCCTTCCAGTGGCTGGTTTAAACTTTCTCTCACACACTTCTCCCTCCAGCCAACTTCAGATGCTTTCAATTTCCTTCCTCCGCCTGTGTGCTCTCCCAGCCAGGTACGCAGCACACCTGCTCCCACCAGCAGTAAGCAGCAGTGGAACAGAGAGGGGAGCCAGCATTGAAATCATACCTGTTGCAGCTCCCTGCTAAAACCAGAGAAGGGGGCAATATGTGTGAAACCAGAGTGTTCATATGTCTGCTGCCACAGCTGAAAGATGGAATGAGTTGTGTTCTGCATTTTGCTTTGAATGCAGCTACACAGAACATCAAATTAAATATCTGTCTGCAAGCAGACACATTCCATCAGTGACCACCAAGTCCGGGTAGGTGCAAGCCATGCTGGAGCAATGCAGAGAAGTGCAGACACACATATGTCCATGTGATAAGGAAATGTGCACCACAACTTGTGCTTTTTTCCCTTTGTCTTGCATGGGAAGTACAGGAGAAAGTGAAGAGCATATTAATTGCATGTTTGCATATGGAAAGGATCCATGAATGCTGTGGTTTCAGTGAGCACCCTAATGCTATGAGGGGAATGAAAGGGAAACCACAGAGCTCAGCACTGCAATTATTCTTTCTGTGTTGAATTTGAGGGTCTTGGATAGATCTAAACCAGCCTTGCAAACAAGGAGTGAGTGACAGGCAGGGAAGGGCGGAATGCGACACCTAGGGAAAGGACAGCCTTTAATATAAGACACCAGACCCTAGGAATATCCCTTCATGGAACCCCTTTAGCCTTCTGGGAATGTGGTTGAGCTGCCTGTGGCAGGATTAGATATGTCAGAAAGCAAAGCCCCAAAACAGTAAATTGGTACTATACTAAAAGATGAGAACTGAAAACTCAGCACTTCAAAAGTAACTGATATAGGGGGGGAAATCTCTTTGTAACTCCTTCACTTCTTCATGGTGGGCTAAGAATGTTTCTCTGCCTTGTCATACATAATCTCCCCATTCTGCTCTACACCTCAGAAAGAGCATAGACTGGCAATCTCCCTGGAGAATCAGACAACTTTCAGGGTGACTGAAGGAAGACTAAATTCAGTATGAGGGCATGTTCTTCCAGCAGTTGTTGGCACTCGAAGACACTGTAAATTACTCCCCTTCAGGCAACTCAGATGAATGGGAAGCTGCAGGACAGAGGAGCAGGGTGGCTTCCTCCTATGCACTACTTTTTATTTACTCTACTAGGCTTCTAGCCTGCATGGTAGCAAGGCCTGCTTGCAAAAGCCTTCAGAGGGCTGCAGACAACCTGAATAGTCATTCTGAGGGGGCTGTATTGCCTCATTCCTCTTAACCCTTTTCTACAACTCAAATCTTTCCCCAGGAAAGAGGGAAAGAGCTGCACACCCTGTTTGACTAAATTTTACCCCAAGAAGGTACCTTGCATCAAGGAGTGGGAAGCAGATGGCTTTGGCACAGGAGGGAGCTGAAGAGCTGCTGGAACAGTGCTGGATGAGTTGGGGCAAGGAGACAACAACAACAGCTCTGCTTTGACACACTGAATGTGCCATATGGAGTCAACTCCAAACCCCCACATGATGACTAGAGGGCAATCCCTGCAGATTTGTGCCACTTGACCCCTCGAACATAGTGAAGTTGGACATTCACATCTTGGCTGCATCCAACAGAATCTGCCCTGGTCAGAACCAAGCAGATCTGGTGCACAGGCTGGTCAGGAGAGTGGGGAGATAACATTCCCTGTGCTGCCAAGGGTTAAAAGTGAGGTCCGGATCCACAAGCAATCCTGCGAAGAGAAAAGCACAACCCAGCAATTCAGGCACGTCTCACCCCCGTTCAAATGACATTGTTTCAGTGCTGTCTGCCTCACCCCTCAGTGGTAATTACAGACTTTCACTACAGGAAAAAGAGAAACACGGTGGAGGAAACCTTCATTACAGACATCTCCTAGAGAAAAGCAACCCCAGTGTAATGTCTCAGGCACCTTGCCAGGATCAGCCACCAGAGCAAAACACTCACATTTAGGACAAAAATAAAAGGAGGAAAAGTGTTAAGTGATTTGGGAAGAACAGAAGCCCACCAGGTTGGCTGCTGTACAGTGCTGGGTGTGGGGAGCACTTTGGAGGAACTGGAATGCCGCCCTGCTTTTAGGCAATGTGGTTTGCATTTCTATTCTTCCTTCCTTCCTCCCTCTCTGTGTGCTTGTTTGCCCTGATGTCTGCATGTGTGCCTTTGTTACCCCTGGCAAACACTAGTGGGCTGCAAATGTATGGTTTCCCTAGACTTCCTAGTTTGATGTTCTTTAAAGGGGCAGACAAAGCTATATGTGTCCTTGGCTGACCCCTCTCCCCTTTGCACACCTTACTTAAAATATACACTCAAGAACAGGATTCTTGTATTCAAAGACAAGGGCTCCTTCTCATCTTGTCTGTATCACAGGGGTCCAAAGTTTGAGTTCTGTTTGAGGATGCAGGAGGGCTTTCTTCCCAGTAGGTCATGCATCTGCTACAGCCCATGACCATTTCCCATTACTGTGGTGCATCTGTCAGGGTTGGCATTGACCTGCCCACAGGTGGCTGACACCTCTGGCAAAAAAAAAGGTCTTATTCCTGCTGCTTTTTTCCCCATCCCAGCTTTTTGTTGGCAAGTGACATAGGTCTGATCTAAGTTGCTCTTCTTGGCCCTGGGCATTCGTATGTGTGAAACCAGGAACCACTGTCACGGCGTGGTTCACTGAGTGTTTGTGGCAGAGCCCATTTCAGTGACAAAGCCTTCCTGCAGAGCCCTTTTTTGCTGCTAGTGGTAAGAACTTGTTCTTGAAGGATCTGGGCTTTGACGCTACATTAGAAAGTTCCTTCAAACTAATAGGCCTTGACCCCAGGCAGCTAACAGCAGGGATGGGAGAGGACCAGGAGGAGAAAAACATTAAATCAGATTGATATAAAGATGTGTCTAGTGAACTGGCTGAATTTTAATTGTTCTTTCCTACTTGGCGAATGAGCACAGGAAAAGATTTACCTTCTGGCCTTTCCGTTTGGGCCTGTTGACATTTCCAGGCGGCACTTTCCTCTGATGGAGAGGTTTGACGTCAGGTGGGCTGATTAAAACCTGCAGTGCCTCTGACTCATTTAGCTACAGCCTGCGCAAGGGGATTTGTAATGTGTGTCTTCTCTTTCTATCACTTGTTATGGTTGGTTTTAAATAAATAAAGCTAAGCTCAATTCACAACTTCAGGGAAGATGCAGCTCAGCTCAGGCTGAAATACACATTGCCATGGCAACAGATGCTGTCAGGCACATGCAGAGGTGTCACTCTTCAGCAAACTCCCCTGCCTGACTCTCCCTGCCCAAGATGTGCACAGGGATGGGGCTGGCTGCAGTGAGGCAGGGTGAGTCTGTCACTCTCCACACCACTTGGGCATGCAGCTGCTTTTGGGAGATGGTCTTGCTGCTCTCCCAGCCTCAGGAGAGCTCACCTGAATCAGCCAGTTGTCCTCTTGCTGATCAACAACCATTTTTGTAGCAGCCCTGGTAAGTGGAGTTTGCAGAACTCCTTGCTTAACCAGCATTTCCAGGCTGAAAAGCCCCTAGTGTGGCTTTTTCCACCTGCAAAGAGGAGGAGAAGGACTTCCTGGATTAACAACTCATACAACTGCTGCCAAGTGTGGCATGCTCTTCATGCATGGATCGAGATGTGAAATAAAGATAAAAAAATTATCATCTTCCCTCTGGAAGCTCCACTGAGCAAATCCCCCATGCTTGCTAGAGAGATGCCCAGCAAAGAAACAGAGATGGAGAGAGATGTGGTTTCTGCAGCTGACAGTGGGGTAGACAGGTCAGCCAAGGCAAGGCAAGAGTCCCTGGCTTCTCTGCCTTAGTGTACCTGTGTCTCCTTGGCATGCTGAGCAGGTGCTGCCGTGTCCTATATAGCTTTCGATTAATTAAGAGCAGCAGCCCAAAACATGAAGCATGAAACATGGCCAAAGACACCAGCACTATGGAAGAGGCTCTTTGAAGTGCTCAAGAACTCCCTGTCTGCAGAACTGCACCCGTGCATCTCTAATGTCCACTGATCACAGAATCATCGAGGTTGGAAGAGACCTTTAAGATCAAGTCCAAACGTCAACCCCAATACTATCATTGTACCTTTAAACTGCTGCACCATGCCACCCACCGTCAGATCCAGACGCATCTTAAACACCTCCAGGGATGTTGAGTCCATCACCTCCCTAGACAATCTATTCCAATGCCTGATCACCCTAACAATGAAAATTTTTTTTCTGGTATCTAATCTGAATCTTCCCTGTCTCAGTGTAAGGCCATTTCCTCTGGTCCTCTCACTGTAGGCATGGAAGATGAGACAGGCCTCCACAGGGGGATGATCACTTCCCTAGTCCTGTTGGCTGCACTATTCTTGATACAGGCCAAGATGCCATTGGCCTTCCTGCCCACCTGGGCACACTTTTGGCTCATATTGAGCCGGCTGTCAACCAGCACCCCCAAATCCTTTTCTGCTCAGCAGCTCTCCAGCCACTCCTCCCCAGGCCTGTAGAGCTGCATGGGGTTGTTGTGACCCAAGTGCAGGACATGGCACTTTGCCTTATTGAATCTGCTGCAGTTGTCATTTGCTCATTGATCAAAACTGTTCAGGTCTCTCTGTAGAGCCTTCCCACCCTCGAGCAGAACAACACTCCACCCAACTTAGTGTCATCTGCAAATTGTACTGAGGATACACTCAATCTGCACGTCCAGGTCTTCAATAAAGATGCTAAACAGGACTGGCATCAAAACTGAGCCCTGGGGAACACCATTAGTGACTGTCCACCAACTGGATTTAACTCAACTGTCTGGGCCCAGCCATTCATCCAGTTTTTTACCTAGCAAAGAGTCCACCCACCTAAGCTGTGAGCAGCCAGTTTTTCTAGGAAAAGATGTACAAGATAAATGAGAGGTTCTAGTTTGTGTGGCAGCAGGCCTAACAATTTTGCCAGATCTTTTTTTCTCCAGGTATCTCAGGACATTTATCAGTTTTCTCAAAGCCTGAGCACCTGAGGTCTTGGAAATGTGGAAGCTTCTTATTTGCCCTGCTCTTTTCTTAGATGACTTCTGATGGTTGCAGGGAACTGTCTGAAAATACATCCCATTGACTCCAACATAGACAAGTAAACCTAAGAAATCATAATTTTCTAGTTTCAATCCTACTATTTTTAGATCACCCCATCGAATGAGCTCTGAATTACAGTTTTTCGTTTGCATTGTGGGAGAGCACAACACAAATGGAAAAGTATTTGGGTGCTGTCCAACTGACCTGAGCTGCATCAAAACCAGAAAATACCCTGTTGGACTTGTACTGGGGCGTGAAGGGGCAGAAAACAACTTGAGCCTCGAATCCAGTCTTCTCACACAGATCTTTAAGACTGGTGAATGACTTCTAGGTTAATCCTCATTTTGAAGGTTTAATGCTTCCCCATGTGGAGTGCCATGTCATTTTTCTACCACAGATGATTTAAAATTAACCTTACCTCCTGAAGTCACTGTATTCTGCCACATCAAGGAAGTTAATAGCATCAGAAGAGTTTGAACTTTTGAAATGTTTGTATGACTGCATATATTGAGCCACATTTCCATGACAAATCACTGAAATATGAAAAGTCTAACTTACAACACACATTCCTTTGATTTTGTGTCTTTCCCAACTCAAATTCAAGTTAGAAAGTCTCTGGGTTGTGCAGTAACTCTAATCTAGCAGAACTGTGGGTGTAAGAGAGATGAAAAACAATTGCATGAGGTCTCCAGAGCTGGTTTACCATTATTCCCAACCTTAAATTTCTCATCCCTTGAGCATGGTTTATGACTGCAATGGATCCTGGCAGAGGAGTGTAACCAGCACTTAAATAAGGGGGAGGCAGCAAGCCCTCCTGAGTCAGTGGCATTTGTTCTGGGAAGGGCTGACCCAGACACAGCCACAGCAAGAAGGTACTGAAACCCACTGTCTCCTCCTAGAAACAGAATTGAAGGTCACAAAGTAAAGACCCCTGCAACAAGCACTGGTCTCTGATTAAAAATAAATCCTTTCATGCCCAGACAGTGGTTTGAGAAGGGAAAATACTGAACTGTGGTGAAATCCTGGAGTTGATGGCTGGGGGCACCTTGGAGTGGAAACACAAGTGGCATCAATTCAGGTACAGCTCTATACCCCCAGCCATTGGCATCACTGTACAGGAGTCCTCCCTGCTCTTACACCTAACTTCTCTCACAGTAAAACTGATTTTTATGGTGCTTTTATCTGGGATATTGTGAAAGTAACTCAGTTTTAGGAATGACAGAGAACAAAGTCTGCTTAGTGTCACCAAGCCACCTCTGGAGTCAGGAAAATCATGGTCCTCTGTAAACAGTTGGTGCTTTGCCCCACTATGAGAATTAGCATCATTATTTCTAAGTGACGGGGGCTTCCACTGTCTCTGCCAGAATGATAAACAAAACAAAGCATTGTGGTGTTGTCCTCCTACCCTCTGTATTGTACTCTCAAGGCTAGAAGACAGCAGAGACATCCAAGCACTTACAAGGCTTACTTCTTCATTTAAAACACACTAGAGGAAATACTGGTAAAATACATTCTGTGAACGACCTTCATAACTTACTGCTGTCACTTGTAACTGAGAGGGAACTGCAAAGAAAGGAACTGATGTTTATAGGGGTGAAAACATCCTTCATTATTCCACACAAGGGAAGGGCATGGCTTACAGTCCCATGAGCCCTTTGGAGAAGACAGGTTTTCATAAAGTTCCTGAATCAGGGGTTTGAAAATGGAGAACCATTAAAAAACCCCGACACCCTAAACTTCAGACCAAAGCAGACATGTTACTCATGAGCAGGTTAATATATAAATATACTTCATATCTTATCTCTATTTCTGCGGAAGACCATTAAGTTTCCAGGAAGTACTCAGTGCCTCCCTGGCACAAGACCAAGGCTGTGACCCAAACAGCAGCTCTAATGATCCCATAACAGACAGAATATCTTGCAGTATCCTACACAAATATTAGTCCTGGTGCCAGCAAGTAGTTTTGCCTGGTCTTTTGCTGCCTGGTCAATCACATGTAAGTCACTCTTCCCTCACTGCAGGCTGCCATCCTTCTTGACCAGATACCCAGTGAATTATTTTTGTCTCAGATCACACAGTCCCAATGGTACAATTACATGCTGACCTCAAAGACTTGCTTTTAAAATTACCCTTCTTTAGCAAACCCTCTGTCTAGTGGGTTGGGTGGTTTTCTTATTTTTTATTTTTATATCTAAATGGTTAAATAGTGGGTGTGGTTGAGGAGAGAGGAAAAGAAGAAAGAGAAAGAAGCAGACAGAGCAAACAGTAGGGGAGACAGTTGTGAGGGTTACAAGTGTCCTCAGGAGGGCAAAGTCCATGTGCTCCGAGAAGGAGACACTTGGCTTCCTCTCTTTCCTCAGCAGCATCTTCTCCTGGAAGGTCAGTTCTCATTGTCAACAAATGTCATTTCACCACAGAGACAGTGGCAGTCCCTCTTCCTCATAGCTATACCTAGGGACTTATTCTTGCAGCCACTACCTAAACCTAGAGACCCAACAAACCAACATCCTTCAAACATGGCATGAAACTTGGGAGTTTCTTGTAGACGCTCACTTGTTGCTGAATATTTTCTAAACAGAAGAGAACAGAAAAGCAATTCAGAAAGGTTCTGAAGGGCCTAAAGGTGAACAGACATAGGACAGGGATAGGCAAACACAACTGCAGAGATGTGTTCACAGTGAAATGCACGTAGGACAGGTGTAATCTGTCCATGTTGCTGCTCAGCTAACGTTCCATCAAATTTCTGAAAACCTTCATACAATGCATAGAAACCTTTTCAGGAGAGATAAGCATCTTATTTGAGGATGAAGAGTCAGAGGGAATAGGACACCAGTCTGTTCTTGCAAGGAAAAAAAGGGAAGCAACTCATAGGCTGACAGGAGAAACTTCAAATCTGCTGCAACATCTCACACTCAGGGTGCATACTACTTTTTTAGTTTGCTACACAGTAGGCCTTCCCTTCCACACTCTAAATAGCTTTAAAGCCCAGCTGAAATGGTTTTGAAGCTGACTGGAACCACAGTGAATTTGCTCCAAGGGACACAAGGAGTGTTTGCTGAGATGGTTGTGAAAGCTGACCTTCTAATAGCCTTCTGCCGCATGGACAGTGGCTGCTCTTAGAGGCACCTTGTCCTCATAATGGTCTCCTTCTTCTTCAGGCATCCATATCACTTCCACACTGTTCCACATATCTTATTTCTGTAGCCTTTTCCACACACTGGCTATGTCTCAGTCCTGACAGGGTGAGCTTCTGTTCTGTCAAACCTCACCAAGAAAAAGCCAAGAGTAGTACTTGCAGAGGAGACTTGCAAGTGGTGCCCCAACCTGCAGGTATTTGAGAAGGCGGCATCCGTGACTTGAGTGAGTGAGCCTGAGAATCTTATCTGGGGGAGTTTACATAAGACAGATCTGAACACCATCAGACTGGAAATGATCTCAGCATTTTTGGTAAAGTCAATTTTCCAGCTGTTTGGGAGGGGGTGGTCCTCTTCCCTTTTGTTCTTCCTGCAGCTCCCTTGGACATAGCATCTTTTGCCCTTCTCCACTTACTACACTGCCATGTTGGAGCTGTAGCCCAGCTGACCTCACCCATGCCTGCAGTGGCTGCATTTTATGGTGGGTGAACTGATTCTTAGTTTGGTGAGGGGTTTTTTGGTTAATTTCGTGAAATGTTTTTGAAGCCTGAGAGACTGAAATGGACTTGATACCTGCTGGAAGAGATGACAGGCTGGTTAGCACAGCCCAGGCTGGGGCAGAAAGCAGTATCAGAGCTCCAGTTAAGTAATACCTATAAATGCTGGCAAGGGACACAGTGATGATGAACAGGCATCTCTGTGCTCACCACTTCTCTCATTTGAGTTTAAAAAGCCAAATCCACCTACCTGCACTTGCTGAATAGAATTCGTTTCACCAGTATCAGTCGGCAAGATATCAGTCAAAGGTATTCATCTATAAAATAAAAAAATTCAAACTCCAAACCCTGCTCTTTTAATGAGCTCTGGTAAATTTGCTCCCTTTTACAGTTCTGGGGTCAATCAATTAGTGACTGCCTAGGGAGAAGCTTAATTAAGCTGAGATAACACAACAGAGGTTTTCCCCCCTTGCCCTCCCTCTGGACACCCTCCTTTACACATCTGGATAAAAGCTTCACTGCAAAGCCTGGAGAGAGCAATTGCTTCAAGCAGAGTCTCTGAGAGCACATCTGAGCTCCCAAAAAGCATTGCAAACTCTTGCATCATGCAGAGGCAGGAGAAGCCAGAATGGCTAGGAACTGAGAAGATCCACTCTGGCAAGCTGCTGCCACAGGGATAAGGTGTCACTGGGAACAACAAAAGGTGTTTTTACTAAGGAAACGTGGTGCCACGAGTTATTAGTCTTCTAGCAGAGGCAGGAATCCTAGAGCTGCTCCGATGGTGCTGCTCTTGCAGCAGGAGCGAGCCAGCCATTCAGAACTAGTCTGACAAATCTGGCTCCAGCTGCTTGGCTTTATTAACGACAGAAGCCCTGGAGGGGTGGGATCCAGAGGCATCACAGCGATTTTTTTCCCCTTTCCTAAGCACAAAAGACAGAAGTGGAATGTAGCTGAGGAATGCTTCGCCCTTGGAAGGGATGTAATAAATCTCCTTGGATGTGATATTTGGTTTATTTTGTGGGAGTCATTCAAAAGGAAAATGCAGATTGTGAGGCTTAGTGCTCAGCCTATGCTGGCAAAGGATCGCCGACAAAGAATGTCCATTGGCAGGGAATTTCCTGACTTTGCAAGTGAGCAAACGCCTCTTTCTCCGTTACTCTAAAAGCTGTTTTGTTATTATACAAAAGATTCTATAAAGCAGATGGCGATCATTTCTTCTCCTGGTCCACCGAAAGAAGGACAAGTAATAATCATCCCGATTTGCAGGAGGAACGATTTGGGCTGTGCTCAAGAAAGTGCTTTTTTCCCAGAAAGGTCTCCTGGGCCGCAGGGGGCTGCTGGGGAGGCTGCGGCATCCCGATTGCTAGAAACATTTCACATCCACGTCAGGCACTGCTCCTGGGTGACTCCGCCTTGGAGAGGGGGGGATGGCTTCACAGACTTCCTGAAGTCTCTGCCAACCCTCTGGTGATTATTACTGTATGATTATTATTTAATAGCAGGAGTCACCGCCTTTGGGACAGGGACTTAAAGAGGATTCTTCCTGTGCCAAAGGTCACTGGACCTAAGGATATGTTAGCAGGCAAAGGTTGGAGAAGTAAACAGAAGGGAATTGATGTGCAGATAGATTGGATTTACTGCAACAGCATGGCAAAGAAAAAGCCCAAAGGTAACTGCAGACCCACCACAGAGCAAGATGAGGCCAGGCTCAGTGACAGAGGTGGGCAGGGAGGAGGGAAGGGATTACTCTTGAGGTCTCAGGTCTATCAGAGAACTCCCTGGGTAGGTCATGACAGAGGGCAGTTGGATGGCAGTAAGCCATCTGGGAATCCTAAACCAGGTTTAAAAGGGACCTTTAAAAGGAGCACACTGCATGCAGTCAACCAGAGCTGTCTGCAGCAGTTCCACTCTTAAGGGAATCACCACAATGGAGGGTAGAGGGGACAATCAGTCATTAGGGGTATACAAGCTGTTTTTAAATGGTAGAGACTTAGTTATTGCCACTGATGGTAAACCTCCAGCTGTAAAAAGTCCAAAACCCTTCCAGCTGCCTGGTTGGTTAGAAGTGGGATAGCCTGAACAAGCAGGTCTGCCATTAGAGCTGCAGGACATCTGGGAGAGGTGGAAGCATGGTCTCTACACACACTTGGTGACCCCTGCTGTGAACCCCAGAAACTGCCCAGGCTACGAGTTGTGGCATCAGAGATGGAGACCACAGTTCAGAGGAGTCAGCCACATAAGCTGACTTGTCTTGTTGCTCTGTTCATCCTCCAGAAATAGAATTTTGCTCACTCCATCAAGTTATGGAGACTCCCCTTTCTTGTTGGTTTGTGAGATTAAAAACTATACCATTAACAAGGAAATTGCTAAGATTTTGATTTTCTACAAGAGAATGTGTGTTTGCAGTGCTCAGTGGAGGGGCTAAAGCCTCCACAATAGATTTTAAGAGTCCTTCAGATCATTCCTCACCATTGTCACCTGCTGGAAATTACACGTTTTCAGTGTTTCTTTTCTTGTCAGGGAACACAAATATCTTGTGTGCTGCACTCTGTGTTTTCACATGCATAGGAAGTGCCCATGTGGAGCAAGTGACCTTATCAAGAAATTAGCACTCTTGGGTTATTACCAGGGCTGAACTGAGCACTTTGCTGCTGTTATCATTGCTATTGATTTTACATTTATAGAGAGCTGCAAATTTACACAGTGCTTAATAAACACAAAGTTTCCTGGACTGCGACTAGTATAGGAGAACTGGGAGGCCTTTAAAAAAAAAATCACAATTTTTTTAGAAACAATTACATGATATTTCTATGTTACTTTTTCCACTACAGTGATAGGCTGAAGATTAGAGGCCATACTCCCGTATGGCCGCACAAACATCAGGACACTACAAGAGCAAACAGATCTAACATCCTCCCAGACAGAATGGCAATTTTATACCACTTATCCCACTGACATCGTCCAACATTTTGAACAGGGAGGTCCAAAATGTGCTGGTTAAGAGTGAAGCAGCAGAAGTCCTTGAGTTCTACTCCTGCTGTGCCACTTCAAAATTTCACCCACGTTTTCCAAGAATGCAGCATTATCCTCCTGCAAAAGTGAGGTTGTGAGTTCTTGGGACATCACTGGACTGAGGTATCTGTACAGAAAAGTGAGAGTTGAATTGATTCCCTCAGGGCACAGCACCATTATCACCGTATTTCAACTGTGGACAAATTATTTGTTCATCAGCTTAAAAATGAAATCCTTTTGTCTTGTGGATGTTTAAAGACAATGTTTTTCCAAAGGGACCTCTGAGAACAGAATTAATGTTCCCTTCACCATATATCCAAATGTATCACTTTGTGTGAGACTTCATGGCAGAGACTCACAAGAAGGAAAAGGAACAGCAAACAACCATGGGGACAGGGAGAGTGGAATTTGCAAGGGAAAAGAGGAAGTCATAAAGCCTTAACAAAAGGGAAAGGAGCACATGCTGAAACCAAATAATCTCCAATGAATTATATAGGCAGGCTGAACAATTCTTGGTGAAAGAACTGGCTTAGGCTCTAGGAGATCTGAGTTATCACATATTGGTGATCAAAGGGGACTAGAGAGAGCAGTGAGGTTAGGCCCAGTGTTTGGGAAGCCCTCAGGTAAGTGGAAACAAATGCCTGAAGGTGATTTTTGAGGGGGAAAAAAACAACCAGAAACCTCCCAAAAAGGCTTTAAATGCAGAGATGACATGTGGTACAGCACAACTCTGGCAGGACACCCTGTGAGAGACATGCTCCTTGGAGGTGGGAATACCCACCAGGAGTTTGGGTCCTCTGCTGCAAGTTCTGTCTTCAGCCCCTCATAAGGAGTTAAAGTTCTGTCACTCACTGCTTTTGCTGCAGAGCCCTGGCTGTGAATCAGGCATACTGCTCACGCAGTTTACCTTGGCAGGCTGTGAATGTCCTACTGCGGGCCACAGGGTGTGGACAAGTGTGCCCAGGCCCTTTCTGCACAGCTTCTCCATATCCTCTAGAGGCTGGCATGGATGAATGGCCCAGCCCTGGAAAATATTATCATCTCCCAGAGAATGCTGGTTCTGAGCTGTACTCCAAGGAAGCCAGGCTGCACTTGGTGAAAACTTAATAAGAGGCTGGGTGAAGCTCCCTGGGCTCCGCATATGGCAAGAAGCAGAGACCTCAAGCTCTTGAGAAGTTCACTTGGGAACATTCCCTTATATCAGCACTGATGCTGTGCTTTCAGCCCAATACCTGCCTGTGTGCCATACATAGTGCTGCCTGACATATTTTTAGAGTGCTGGGCATGTGTGGATGCAGCATACTTACTCATCTTCCTCTTCTACCAGACTATCCCACGATACCTGACCAGGCATTAATGGCTTGAGACTCCAAAGTCCCACAGTAGAATTTCCCCACCAAATACTGCTTCTAGCGAGAAGGACCCTGAAGCAGGTTTGAAGGCCCTGGGCCTTACTCCAGACACATCCCAGTGCAGCTCTGCAACCACCTGTCCAGGTACTTTCCTGAACCTCTCAAGTAGAGACCCAAAAGTAGTCTGTCCAGTTCTATGTTGTGATGCCACAAGGATATTGTTATAAATATGAATTTTTCCTCTATATGCTACTGCATATCTTAGCAAAACAATCATGAGGGCTAAGCCACAGTGGTTCTGCTGCGCACAATGTTACTGCAGAGTCCTCGCCAGTGCTTTCCACAGAACATTTCAACTTCACTTTAAACCATCACTGCTCCATCTGTACATCTTAATGCATCTGTCATGCATAGATAATGTGGAGTTTTTCTACGTGGTCCAATAGATATCAGAGTCTGTATACGAGCATATACAAGTTATTTTCAGCTTGTCTGTGACATCCAATTCCACCCACCAGGCTTCCAGAGATATATAAATCATGGAGGTGTCTAAAATAACAGGCCCTGAGGAAACATCTGTCACCTCCACAAGCTTGTGAGGGAGGAGGATGAAGCATTCAACTCCACAACTTACTGAATTTTCTTTTAGCTCTAAGAAAGCAGAGCGGCCAGTCTTTCTGACAGCCCAGGTGCCCTGGTTGTTGGACATTCTCATTGCCTTTGTGCTGCATTTTACCTGTGAGCATTAAACAGGCAATACAGAGATTCTCACCAATCTGCATGGCATTTGTGCCACCTCACCTTTACCTTCAAAAGAAACGGATTGCTTCAACTCCTTTCTGTTTCTATTTTCTTTCCCCAAAATTGACTGGTGTCGATTTTGCACCCGATCTCTTAATCAAAGGAATACAGATCTTGCTGTGCTGGAGTGTTATGACGGCTGCTCTAGTCCTGAAAACTGCCACCTCCTGAAGCACGGGGACCAGAGCCTTGCCTATCCTACAGATATTCACCTTTCTACATAAAAAATCAGGAAGATAGCTGTGAAGTTGTATTTTTGCTCTCTCACTCGCTTCTCCTTTTGAAGTGATCTGATCTTGTCCCTTGGACCCCAACTCCACTCACTCTTTGCTGCTCTTTCTAGTGGAGAAAGCAGCAATGGAGCAATGGAAGAAGATGAAAAAGATTTCATCGCGCCCCGCCCGCCCCTCAGCCCTGGGCCGCCATGAGCGCCCGCCCCGCGCTCGCAGACGAGACGCCGTGAGCGCA
>WEIV01022302.1:751947-773160 GCA_013390005.1 Calyptomena viridis
CGTGCGCGCTCCCGCGGGGAGCGGGGAGGCGGGAACCGAGCGCTTCCAGGAGGAAAGCGGGGAAGAACGCTTCTCCCAGTTCAGAGCTTAGTTTGAGGTTCGCGCGGCGGAGCTGCAGTGCCGGGGTCAGGCCTGCCTAGCCCTCATCCCGAGCTGGCCATTCCAGCAGAGAGGAGCTGCCTTCCCTCCATCCCGAAGCAAGAGGCTTAGAGGCCACCACTTCAGCTCAAAACGTTTCATTAAGCCATCAAAGACGGACATTTCCCTTAGGGTACGTAGGACAGAGGCGATGCTAAAGCTGCCTCTCATAGCAAGAGGTCGTTGTGTAGAGGCTCCCGTATATCTTTGCATCACTGCACTGATAGACGAGCACCGGCCTCGTCCAAATGCCAAACAGAAAGATTTTGACGGAAGAGACGACTGAGCTGTCCAAACTGGCTGTTTCCTACTGAATAGCGCTGACTGTAACCCTAGTTCAAATGGTTTTCACCAGCAGCTTGGCTATTAACTGGTATGTTGTGATCAGTGTGACATTTCACGCCAACTGCAAACTCGCTGAGAGGCTGACGCAGAACCCCCACGGTAGCCACAGCTGTACTGGTAGGAGTTGTTGGCTGGCAGCTGGCTCCAGTCTGTCTCCACTGCTCTGACAGCAAGGTGACCGTGCAGTGAGAAGTGCTCCTGCTCACTGTATGTCAGTGTGTTGATGGTGTCATGTCATCTGTTCCCTGCAAGAGCCTGAGATTGCAGTGCAGAAGGATGGGATAAGCGAGGAATTAATTCTTTCCACTTTTGCAGCCTTTTGACTTATGTTCTGAATTGCATCACTTACTTTTTTAAAAACTACACAGTATTTAAAACAAAACCCAAACAAAGCTAGAAAACAAAAGTGCAGAGCAAAAACCAGAATTTATGAAGGATTCATAGTACGTGGCTGAAGGAAAAAGAAAACTCCATATTCAAGAAGTGATCCAAGTTGTAACAGGTAGTGGATAATTAGAAGAACATGGGAAGCTTCAGAGACATTAATGTTCTCAGTGACAGCAGACTGAACTGGCAAACATGCCTTTGACAAAGTGATGTAAATGGTAGCAGATCACCTTCATCAGATGGATAGAAGGAGCTGCATAAGGGCATCCTTACAGATTCTTCGCACATACAAGAGCTGATCACCAGTGCCATTGCTGTGTCAGTATCTTTAATGTTTTATCTTTGATGTTGGCTCAGGACCTACGGTTTCTGCATAGAAGCAGCTCTTTAGGCTGCCTCGAGTTGCCAAGCTGTCTCCAGGTCATGCAGAGGAAGGAACATAAACAGAAAGGCAAATCAGTGGAAGATCTATAAAGGGATGCTAGCTTATGAGAGATCTGCTAGAAATGTGCCAGTGAAGCTGAGCACACTGAGTTGTGCATTGCATTTGGTAGGAAACTACACAGAAAATTGTCTGTATATAGACACAGACATATAAATAATTATAAAAGGCGTGTCAAGACTGAGCTGTCTGCTCCACAGAGAGGACGGGCAGAGCTTTCTCTGCCACGAGGCACTGCAAACACTGCAGCGAAGTGCAGCAAGTGGAGCATCAGGCAAGGGAGGCTTCAGTCTGAAGTCCAAATCATAGACACATGAGCTGATGATATGAAAGAAAGAACTCGGAAGCTGCTCAGCAGCTTGTCCTGGAACAGTTCATCAAACATACTACACCTTTTAACAGATATTCCACAGGCATTTTCTCAATGGTAGTGCATGCATTTTTAAAGGGAGAAATATCTGGACAATCAACCAGTTCTTCAACAGATGGCAACTACATTCAAATAAATTATATACTGAACAAAGACATAGATTCCACTGAGCTTCTAGTGACTGCAGATTTTGATTTGATGGAAAAGTAGTCAGAACCAGAGTCTGGAGAAATTTAGCCCTGGAAGGTTGTTTCGTTTGGGTTTTTTTCTGCCTACAACAGTACCTGATTATTGTTTCTGATACTGTCATCTACTTTAATAAGCAAATTCCGTCAAACAGCAGTCGGCCCTAATATATCCCTCTTCTTTTTCCATCTCCTTGGCCACGTATTGCTTGCTGTGCTAAGTGCTAAATGGCTCTTGGAAAGTGCTAAGAGGGTGTTGTGAAAGGGCTAAGCCGAGTTGCACAAACAACTGCCTGTACAGAGAAGTAGTCCCATTGATCGGTGGTACCAGGAGGCCCAGCAGCAATCTGGTTGAAGACCCTTGTTTTGACAAGGCTAGAGAACTGAACTTCACAATTGCCTTCTTTAGATAATTTAAATGAGAGATTTTCATCTTGTGGAAGTGAATGTTTTTTTTACCCTAACTGAAATCAAACCACTGGATGCTTTGTCAGAAGTATTTGACAAGATCAGTATGTTCCTGCTAACCAGGTCAAGTTCATCTGCTCTGCCTGCTCCACCAGAAAGCACCTCTGCCATCAGTCTCAGACTTAATAATTCTCGGAAGTGAAGAGCAATTCCTGGAAGTTGATGGGAATGAAGCCCCATGCCCACTGGGCCTGGTGTGAGGATGGCTTCTGAAGCCCCAGACAAAGTCAGGATGAATCCCAAAGTATTCACACTGCAAAGAGGCACCAAGTTGCCAACTCAAATATTCCACAGCTAATCACCATTGTCCAGCCATCAGCAGAAAAAAAAAATGGACCAACCGTTTTTATCTTTTCCAACAAATGGCAGCCTGTTGGGGCCACCAACAAGCATTGGCCAGTGTATAAACTGCAACCTGCAAGTAGGGGAGAAGCTCCACGATACAAGAAGCCACTTACTTGCAAGAACCTTTCAAGAAAGGGGAGTGGGTGGGATCTTTTAAGAGAAGCAGTTTCTCGGGTGAAACCAGCTCAGTCTGTGGTTACAGCTTGATTACCCTCTTAAGTGCTGGAAGATGTGGGTCTTGCCCCGTGTGCACATGAATTGGGATCACAAGACACCTTCTGTGCTATTAGTCACTGTTACATGGGGGATTTCTGTGACATGGGGCTGTGGCACATGGATTTACTCCAGTGAGTGCTGGCATAGACTGGCTGCCAACCCAATTAAGCAGCCAATCTGTGACTAATGGGTAAAGTTACTTATTTTGACTCTAACCCAAAAGGTTTGCAAAAAAACCCCTTTCTTTAGTTACTGATAATTTTGTTTATTTTATGGGGGCTTCAGATACTAGGAATTTCTGTATAACATGGATTTAGCATCATGAACATTGAGGGCTGCCTTGATAACTGTTTTAATTTTATAATTAAATTTTTATAATTACTGCAGGTTAGATGCTTGCTAATACATTTAAATCAGTCCAATGAATTGCTTTTTTTATACTAACAACACATTTTGAAAGCACATGCTTCCCTTAAGAAGCATAGCATCTGTAACTGTTTTACTGAGCTATTTGGGTTTGGAAATGTGTTTATTATGAAAAATGCCACAGAGCCCGTTATATCCTATGTAGTGTTTGCCATGTAAGCTATTTATAAACCAAGCTATTTATAAGGAAAGTCATTCATAGGGAAAGTTAAGATTTATTTATAAGGAAAAGCCAGGCTCATTTCATAGTTGGAGATGTGGCACAGGGACAGGTGAAAAGTTTCCCCATTGTCATTCAGCAAGTCAGATTAGTCCCAGCTCCTGCTACCTGCCCACTCAGCCATGTTGCTCTTAGTTCCTCTCCCCATCACTCCATTGCAAAGAAGATGATTCAGTTTTCTTGCATCCTTCAAGCTATGGTCTGTTGCAGAGCACACAGCTTCCTAAGTAATGATGGATCTCCATAGAGCTTCCCAACTTCCCAACTTTTATGAGAATCCTATGTTTCTTGATTGATTTTCAAGACCAATGTACATCTGCTAATCCCATTTCATGCAAAAGAAAGGACATATTAGTCACTAGATTTGGCCGGTGGATGTTAGCAAACCCATATTTGCCACTCATCATTGGCTAGGCTTTCCTTCTGTTTGAGAAACAGGGTAAAAAAATCAGTGGGTTCCAGAATTTTTCTGCATTTTTGGTTGTTTGGTTTCCTCAATGAAATTCAAAGCTCTGGTATTCAAAGAAAGCAGCCAGCTCTAGGAAGAATTGAAAATGTGGAGGAAAATATTGTCATTTTTTTCCCACTTAAATCACAACAGGGACTGGTAGCTACTGAAACATAAAGTGTCCACATGGATGTAGGCAGACAAGCAGAGACTGCCTGCACTGACAAGGGCTTAGGCACTTTCTAGTGCCTCCTGGGAGCCTCCTGGGATTTTCTCACCAGGGTGCTCAGAAACGGCTCAACAAGGAAAGCCAGGGACATAATTCATGGCCTTTTACCATCAGCTGCCACAGTGTTTCTCCATAACTTGTTAGGTGGGAGGAAGCTGCCCTGCTGTCACTGTCAAATTAAATATTGGCATCTGAGGAGTTTCCAGAAAAATAAGTAATTTTGTTTTAATTTCTGGGGTGCCAGCTGTGGCCACCCTGAGCAGGTGCCTTGAGCTTGTTTCCATCTGCATTCTACATTCACTGCCCACTGTCAGGCCTGACCCTACCTATAGTATCGCTGGATGAAGTTGGTCACAGCATGGTGAAGGACACCATGAGGTGTGCATGGCCACCTCTGTGGCTCTACAATTTCATGCCCTTGTGCCTAAATGGCAGGTTTTTTCATATCTTCCCAGGATGTCTGTTTTGAAAAGGAAACCTCTTCTTGTCCCACTCCCAACAGTCATTGAGAACATTTTATCTTTACAAGCCAATGGTTACCATATTGTTCTCTAGTCCTGCCCTTCTTAAACAAATATTCCTAATCTTTCAAAGCCTCTTCTCGGGTTTGCTGCTGGGCTGTGAAACCTTCCATTTGTGTCTGTCATTCCCTAGGCCAGGAAGAGCAAACCAGTCATGTGCTGTTTTGTGCACCCAGCACCCTCCATTAGCTTGGCCTTTTTTTGGAACAGCAACATACTGTTGACTCCTGTTCAGTTTCTGTCTGACACCTCGAGCTGCTCTTCTGCAGTACTGCTGCCTGGCCACTTATTCACCATTTTCTCTTTGTGCTTTTGATTTCTTCCTCTTAAGTGTAGCACTTTGCACTTTTCTTTACTGAGTCGTTGATTTTCTCCAATTTAGCAAGATCATTTTGAATTCTCAGTCCATCCGCCAAACTGTTTGCATCCTCTCCCGGCTAGATGATGTCTGCAGATTTTATGAGTACTCTTTATTCCCTCGTCACAGGTTGTTAATGAAAATACTGCATAAAATGGATTCCACACAGATGTTGGAAGGACCCCATTTGAAAATTCCTCTCTCTAAGTCTGACAGAGAACAAATGATAACTGGGTTTTAAAGCTATTTTTTAACCAGTAAGGCACCTACTTTATGAGAATTTTATCAAAACTATATTTTCTTTGTTTGCTTAGGAGAATATCGTGTGGAATGGTGTCAAAACCTTGTAAGAATCAAGATGAATGACAACTGTTACTTCCTCCGTACCTGCAAAGAAGGGTCTATAAAGCCCACACTGACCTAAGATGAGAAAGGTATTTTTGTATAGGCTTGAACTGCTGTATCAGTTTCCAATCTTCAGCTTAATCGCTGCAATTTTGTGTGTAGCTGCAGCCCGAGTAATTGTCTCCAGTATCGCCGTGATTAAAGCTCATTCAAAATTCCAGCAAGCTTCAATAAAACATTTCCCTCCCTTGCTACAACAATATATAGTCAAAGATCAGGGATTTTTTTTTGTAATTCCAAATTCAGCAAGGGAGAAGTTGGCACTAATACACATGTAGCAGTGAAAAACATCTTTGCAAAACCACAAAGACGTAGGTAGATTCTTGAAGACATTTCCTACTTTGTAAAATCCACATTCAAGAAAGCACGCTGATGTGTGCTAATAGTTGTGTATCCCATCAGTCTAATGATTTTAATTTATGTACTGTTCTGTGCTGCTATGAAGTTCCTGATGCAATCAGTATCATTGCAAGAAAGTAAAGCTGTTCTTACAGATGAGCTACAAATACTCATTAGCCATCAGATGTTACATTAGACAAGCATTTGCTATATCTTCATTATATTATGCACTTTTTTGTGCCGTTTATGGTCACCTCTGTGATTAGTGGCCTCCATCACCCCAGTATCTAAGCAGCTTGATCCCACATACACTTGTGTTGAATAGTGGCCCACCTCTTAGAGAGGTGATATCTCAGAGATCATATTTTTTTAGGGAAACTAGTATTTTATCTGAAGGAATGAATGGTTATGATTCTGTAACATTGGAAGTGACTAATCTAGTGTTGTAAATGGGATAAAAGGAAATAGCATGTATTTTGAGAACAAACAGTAATCATTGACACAGAAATTTGCATCCCTGGATGTTCTAATAATGACTAAGTATCACTTCCCCTTTTTTGCAGAAGGAAGAGGAGGCAGAGAAATCCAGTGATTTGGCTAGTGTAGCACCAGCAAGCTGCTGGAAAAGAGAAGATCTGAACTTAGATCACTTTTCTTGCACCTTGTTTTCTTGTTTTCTGGTACATGTTTGAAATGCTGCATTACAACAGGTGTGATCCCTTCCAGTGCTGAAAGGTCTGCAAGGGCTTCTCTAGTTCATGCCAGAAATAGCAAAAAAGACTTTGTCAAGACCGTGGTGGATTTGAGATAGATGGGGTGCAGTGTATTGGCTTCAGAAGAGCTGGTTTGGATGGGTGACTTGGAATTCCTGACAATTTACATATATTAAGTGCCAGCACTTCAATCTGTGCTGTCTTGCTGATGGAGCTAACAGATTTTTGCTGCCAAAGGAAACTTTCTGCTCTTCAGAAACTGATTGCAAAGGACAAAAGTATATTCAGTGACTCTTCTGCTTCACAACCAAGTTATGTGGACTTAAATGGGGAATACTCACTATGAGTAGATCCTAAAGGTGTATTTGTACAGTGAGCAGCTCTGCACAAACATTTCTAGACAGGCAGTCGCCAGGAAGTCAGAACCACTGCATCAGAGAGATGGAGTGTTCGCAAGCTGAAGAGCAAATATGTTTAATGTCTTAATTTTTAGAAGAAAATTAAGCACCTGAGGTATGATTTGCTTTGCACTATATAAAGGGAGTGCAAAATACCATCAGTAGGATTGATGATAGCATTATAAATTGTCTTTGAATTTCACGCTGGCTCCATACCACAGAACAAAGGTAAATAGCAGTTTAAACAACCTTTACTTAGCTTCTCCTGGCAAATATAAAGGGTTAGGCAGTCTCACATTGACATATGGCCAGATATAGGCAAGATGTACCTAGGAAAGGTAGTAATTCATTATCATAACTATTTATTTTCATGTGGTTATGTGTCCAAAGAGAAGAGCAAAATGGGTAGATCTTAAAGACTTCACAGTCCAAGAATACGATAATCTTTAACAAGGGTCTGTTTAGCACTTCTCTCCAGTTCACACAGCTAAACATGGGGACTAGACTTCACTGAATACATGAGGTAAGAGTTATTGGGAATGTGTAGCATTCAGTTACAAGAAGCAAGAGGCAGAAGAGCAGAATATACAGTTGCTCAATAGCTCTCAGATCAAATAGAAGGATCAGAGCTGGTGAGAGGCAAGCTCTCCTGCCAGAGCAGCCACCCTGTCTCATCTGTGGATAAGAATGTTCACAGAATGGGGAAGACTGGAAGGGACCACTGGAGGTGATCTAGTCCAACCTCCCTGCGCAAGCACTTTACTTACCTGAGAGCAGTATACTCAGGATTGTGTCCAGATGGCTTTTGCATATTTCCAGGAAAGGAGACTCAATCTCTCTGGGGAACCTGTTTCAGTGCTCACTCACCCACACAGTAAAGAAGTTGTTCCTCATGTTCAGGTGGAACTTCTGTGTTTCAGTTTCTGCCCATTGCCTCTTTTTCTGTTGCTTGGCACCACTGAGAAGAGCCTGACTCCATCCTCTTGATACCCTCCCTTCAGACACTTACAGACATTGAGGAAGTCCCCTCTCAGTTGTCCCTTCTTGAGGCTGAACAGGCCCAACTCTCTCAGCCTTTCCTGTAAGAGAGATGCTCCAGTCCCTTAATCATCTTTGTAACTCTACACTGGACCTGCTCCAGGAGCTCTATGTCTCGTCCTAAGATGCCCAGAACTGGACACAGTATTCCAGCTGAGGCCTCACCAGGGCTGAGCGAAGGGGCAGGATTATCTCCCTTGACATGCTGGCAATGTTCTTCCTAATGCCCCCCAGGATACCGTTGGCCATGTTGGCCATAAGGACACACTGCTGGCTCATGGACAGCTTGTTGTCCACCAGGACCTCCACGTCCTTCTCCACAGAGCTGCTTTCCAGCAGGTCAGACCACGCCATCTTTCCAGTAGATCACCTTCATGTGCTTCAGGTCTGGCAGAAACAAAAAAACTCAATCAGTTATTAAGCACCAACCTGACACCCACCTGACAGCTTTGCCGGTGTGCTGTACCCTCCTCCTGCTCTTCGCCTTACAGCAAAAATACTGCTGGGACTGCGAGGTCTCTCGTGTGTGAATAACCCTGCTGTGCTGAGTGATTGGCACCCTTTGGGCACCACTGCAATAAAGATGAAGAAATATTTGTTTATGTTTGAATAGGAGATCAAAACTTGCTGATTCTGACTCACTGCCACAGCACCAGATAACTAGGAACACCCTTATCTTTTCTACTACATTTTCCAGGGGGGTTTTTTTGTTGTTGTTTTAGGTTCTTTCTCCCCCTACCATGTCTGAGTGTTTTCGTGACTTTGTTTCTCTCTCTTGTTTTGCCTGCCTGGTCTCATTTCCCTTTTACTTTCTTCCTACATACTTTGCTTCCTCTTCAGCTTTCCTTGTGGCTTGTTCTCAATTTCTCATTGTAAGTCCTTCTTTTCAGGCTTGTCCCTCTCACAGACTATCTCAAGACAGTCTTCCCAGAGGGAGAGATGGAGACATTTGGGCTGAAGAGGGGCATGTTCAGGAAGAGAAATCTGGGGACTGTGGAAGTTGCAAGTGAGCAAGGAAGGCAGGAAGGGACACTCACTGGGACGCAGGCCACAACAAAGAGAGGAAAGAAAAAAGTCAAGGAAGGATGGGGGGAAAAAGATGGGAAACGCATACACAAGAGCAAGGGGAATTAGAAGGATGCGAGAGAAAATATCCATTAGGAGGCAGGAGAGAAGGGAGATTTCACAGAGGGGAGTAATTAAAGGTAGAACTGTTGAGTTATCCCAGACCCTCACAGATGAAAGTGACACAAGGACATTCTTCAGGCCATACCACTTGGAGTCTTCTTCAGTGATTCAACCAGAGATGTTCCCAGCTGAAGCCACAGAAACGAGCTTCGTGCATGCACTAAGCTGTGGCAATGTGGAAAGAAGCAGTCGGCAGTTTTGGAGGATTCCTTATTACTGTATTCAGTTTCTTCTTCCAGGTGAAGATAAGGCCCATATCTGAATAATCCTAAAGCTGCATGGTCTGTGCTGGGCACAGGCATATCCCCCCTGCAGATGTTAATCCTAGGGTTAGGGGAGGCAGAAGCAGAAGGACAGGTGCACATTTTCTCACTGCATGCAGATTAAGACTGGGATTGTTCATCTGAAACTATCCTACCTTGCAGTGGGGAATCTCCCAGCTTCTCCTGTGCGGACACATTTCAAAGCACGTCTATGAGACAGCTGTATTTTGAACCAGATGATGCAAAATGACACTACTGTTTTTCTATCTAATCACACCATTTTAGTTTTACCACTGAAACGAAGAAGGAGCCTCTAAACTTTTTAGATGCACAGCAGAGGAACAGGACAGACTAGCCTCAGAGGCAAATTCCCCACAAAGCAGTTCACTCCATCAACCAAAAGGGAGAGACACAATGAACTAGCAAGCCAAAAGTCAGAAAAAGAAAAATCTTTGCTACTTCTGCAGCTGCCTGATGGTGAAAAGGAGCCATCTCAATAACAGAAGGAGAATCCACCGATGGCTGGTATGCTAGTAAAGACAAATCAACACAAACTATTTGATCCCCTCTAAGGACTCCACAGTAGAAAGGGTCTAACTTCCTATCCCTAAGTACTTTACAAATAGCAGAAAAACATTTGTTTATGGGGAATTAATTAATTTCTTTCAGTTCTGGGTGAAAGTAGAATTGCTAAGGGGTGTGGTGGGCTGGAAATGGTCTTATCTATTTTGACATTTTCCTTGAGTTTTTCTCTAAATGTGTAGAGGACGCATTTCTTCTCCATTGGGGCATGCAGAGTGTGAGGTGTGCCATTTTATCCACAAAGGTTAGTATCAAGTCTTCTCATCTCTGCCAGACGGCATTCCCATAAGAATTTTAAACTTTTGAGTGAAATCTACAGAAGTATCCATTGATAAAATTACTCTCTGGCCCTGTAAATTCAGTTTTACTCATACTGAAGCCCTAGAAAGCAGCAATCATCCCATGCATATGGGGGAAGACATGGTTCACTTGAAACTAGTGAGTTAAAAATATATTTTTCCAAGTCCCAATATTATATTTAGTAGTGCTGTCACTGCCATGGTCTAAGGATAAAGAAGGGCAAGTTTTGATGGTAATATAGATATTATAAAATCAACCAATGTTGCTGGAAAACACAAACAAGCTTTTAGGCACATAAGCCTTTCTTGAGGTCCAAACTGGAAGCTTCAAATTTCATACAGATATTTGTAAATAGAAATTCATTGTTGTTATACCACGCATTGCTTCCTCTCTGAAATGCCGTTGCATAGGACATTTCACCTCCCCGACTTAAGATGTCCCCTCAGGAATGAGGGATCCACTGTTCTAAGTTTACATGGTTCAGGGAGAACGGTTTGGAAAAAGGGGTAACTTTTCTGTGCCTGCCAGTAACATCTGAGGTGGAAGCAAACCAGCCCCTGCAGCTGCCAGTGGCCATCTCGTTTCTCTTGTGCGCCTCGACAGAAACAGTGGTACTTCATATACATTCACCAAGCTGGTTAAGAACACATGTCCTTATGCCCGGAAATGAAAGCTCAAGACGGTGATGCTTTCTGAACTCTTCCCTCTCCATCTTCCTCCTCCTCCTCTTCTATGTAGCAGTGGCCCCTAGTGGAAGCTGCTGTGTGGGTTAGCCCAGGTCTCCATTTAGTTGGAATGGCTGCAAACCCACTGCAGGGGCCCAGCAGAGACACAACAGGCACCGGCACCACCGGGCGGTCCCCAGGCCGGCTCCTCCATAGCACCGGCTGCCTGCGAACAGTACTTCAAGAGTGGAGATCAAGGATCCCATTTTGGTTTAGTAGGAACATGCAGTCCATTGGCTCCACAGCTTTCAAACAGCCCCCTTGTGTGATTTCTGTTCAAACAGTATGTTTTCATTAAAAGATAAACTGCCTCTCATTCCAAGAAATGTGATATGAATGACGATGTAAGGCCTGTTTTCATTCTCAGAAGAAAAAAACTCCAACCCACAGTACAAGAAGTTTCACTTTAGTCAAGTGAAGAGCAAAGTCTGTATAACATTGGCACACATAAATAGAAAAGCCTCTTGCACTGATTTTTCTCCTCCAAAATATTACTGCTTCCTTTATTCCTGAACATAAAAGTGACAATACTGAAGGAGACCAAAGGTGCATCCTCTAGAGCAGGCTTTGTCTGATAATGTCCCAACTCAGGTATTTAAGGGGCTCTGAAGAAATTGGATGTAACCAGAAAGACCTTCTCTCTGTGAGCCTCAGGCAATCAGTAGTAAAAGTTCTTGCTGAGTCAGATGTTGCATCCTTCAGTAGATTTGTTTCATGCCTTTCTGAACACATTTATACTTTCAGGATCCATGAAATCTTGCACCAATGAGTTGCAAATGTGATTACGCATTGAACAAAAAAGTATTGCTTTTCGTTTGTTTTAAACGTTGTCTAATCATTTCACTCAGTGCTACTTACTCTTGCAACTTACAGAACAGTGAATGATCACTCCATATTTTTCTTTTCCATGCTGCTCTCCCTCTAGTAGGTCTCCTATGTTCCCTCTCAGTTTTATTTCATCTGAAAAGTCCTAGTTCCCATTTGTTTTTTTTTCTCAAGGTGAAAGTTACTCCCTATGCCTTCTGTTGCCTTTCTAAATCTATCGTATCTTTTTTGAAACAAAATCCTTCAGCTTGCTGTGAGGGAGTGGGCACATAACGGCTTCGTAAATAGGCAAAATACAAACTTTCATTGACATTTATAGACTTCAGATAACTTGCAAATCCTTGTTTAACTACCTGGCTGACGGAAAGCACTGAGTGGATGCTTTCAGGAGCCCCACTGATATTACCACTTAGAGGAAGGTGACCTGGAACTTTGCAATGTTTTCAAACTATCATAGAATTTTATTCAAATTCACCATGGTGTTTCTAAGTCCACTGCAAGAGAAACTAATCAAATTATGTCATGTCATGACATGACAATTCATAGCATAATCACATGTCACGATTATTCTGGGAGTTACTGAAAAATATCTGAAGGATAATGCAGTCATCGGTTACAGCCAGCATGCGTTCATGAGGGGAAAGTTCTGCTTGTCAAAGTTAGCTTCCTTTTATAACAAGGTAACTCACATAGTTGATCAAGGCAAGCCAGTTGGTGTAATCTTTTTGGATTTCAGTAAAGCTTTCAATACTATCTCTCACAGGATCCTTCTGGACAAAATGTCCAGCACACAGCTGGATACACACATAATGTGGTGTGTGAACAACGGGCTCATGGTTCGAACACAGAGGGTAACAGCAAATGGGGAACATCAGACTGGTGACCTGTCACTAATTGGGTTCCACAGGGCTCCATCTTAGGCCCTGTGCTCTTCAACATCTTCATAAATTACTTGGACACAGGACTGGAAGGGACATTGAGTTAGTTTACCAATGACACTAAATTGGGAGGAGCTGTTGACTCCCTTGAAGACAGGGAGGCCCTGCAGAGAGTCCTCAACAAATTAAGGGACAGAACAATCACCAACCATATGAAGTTCAACAAGGGCAAGTGCTGGATTTTGCACCTGAGATGGGGCAACCCCAGACATATATACAGACTGGGGAACAAGACGCTGAAGAGCAGTGAAAAAGGGCCTCAGAGTCCTGGTTGGTTATGTGTATTAAAGTTGAATATGAGTCAGCAGTGCCCTGGCAGCCAGGAGGGCCAGCCATGTCCTGGAGGGCATCAGCATTGCCAGCCGGTCCAGGGAGGGGATTGTCCTGATCTGCTCTGCACTGGCGTGGCCTCACTTTGAATACTGTGGCAGTTTGGGGTGCCACAATATAAGAAAGACACTAAGCTATTACAGAGTGTCCAAAGGAGGGCAATGAAAATGGTGAAGAGCCTTGAGGGGAAGCCGTATGAGGAGGGGCTGAGGTCACTTGGTCTGTTCAGCCTGGACAAGAGGAGACTGAGGGGAGACCTCACTGCAGTCTATGGCTTCCTTACAGGAGGCAGCAGAGGGGCAGGCACTGATCTCTCTGGTTACCAGTGACAGAACCTGAGGGAATGGCCTTAAGTTGTGTCAGGGGAGGTTTAGGTTGGATATTAAAGAAAGATTCTTCACCCAGAGGGTGGTTGGACACTGGAACAGGCTCCCCAGGGAAGTGGTTGCAGCACCAAACCTGACAGAGTTTAAGAAGCATTTGGATTATACTCTCAGGCACGTGGTGTGACTCCTGGGGCTGTCCTGTGCATGGGCCAGTTCCAACTTAGGATATTCTATTATTCTATGATTTCTTTACATTCTGTCCTTCCTAGTGAGAGAAAAATACATTTACACTTACATGTACTGTTCATATAGGCAAGCAATGCCAATGAGATTTGTGAATATATTGACATTATCTAACTGTCTTCTTGCTGAAAAGCATGATGTTGGTATATCTTACCGTTATTAATCAATTTTGAACACAAAGAACACACAAACAGGTTTAATTGCCCAATTCACTAACTCTTGAGTGATATATTTTGCAACTTGCCTATCACTCAAGCAACAGAAGACTTGAGTGGAAGATATTAAAATCAATTATAAATAAAATGTCTGTGAGGACCTCTCTACAAACATGTGTCTCTGAATTTATGATGTGGTAGCTGCATTGTAAGACATGACTAATAAATAAAAAGGGCATTGTCTTGCTGTGCAGATGCCTTCCATGTCTGTCAGGTTTATTGACTTTTTTTTACTTTGCCCCCTCTCACTCTTTTCAAAACCCAGACACATTGAACTCTGGATTATCCCAGACAGCAGAAAGACAAGATAACACAGCCAAAGCAAAAACCTAGAAATAGCCAGACCTGCCAAAGAAGCTTGGATAAGGTGGTGCCATGCCATCAGGAAGGACTGGTGACTCCAGGGGCAATGAGTGGCAGGGGGCCACAGCTCCTCAGAAGATGCAATGCTGTGTGGCATTGTGCTGTGTGAGCAAACTCATGCTAGTTCAGCATCAGTTATCTCAGGAGTATCTTCACTCATGATACACTTAATTCCAGGTAATCTAGAGGTGACTAACACTACTTACTGTTAGGCCATGAAAATTCACTTTGAATACCTTCACTAGCATTGACCTTTCTGTCCACTGAGTCATTGTTAGCTCTTATTCTTGCATGCAGAGCCAGGCACAGCTCCACTCCTAGATTCCCCTTCCCCATCTCTCCATAACACTTGTTTCACAGCTCCTCTTACCTCCCTTGTCCCTGTGCCTATGCTGGGCTACTTTTCTGCACAGTAAAGTCAGAACAACATATAATAAATACACAGGATTCCAGTAGTCTAGTACTTCCCAAAGCTTACTACTAGACTGCTTTCAAACACTGATATTCTTCTTGCTACATTACTCTATAGGACACAATGCTGCTCAGCAGGTAGTCCCAAACCAGCAGCTCAAATATATGTCTAGTTTTATACTTAAAGAACTGAATTGCTTTTTAGATGCTACATCCACTCAAACCCCAGGCTTTTTTATCTGGTGATATGGAAGGATTTAGGGGAAAAATTTATGGGAATATTTTTGAAAACCACAATCGGTATTTATACTCGAAGTACTTAACATCCTGCAATTATCATCCTGTAGTTTTCCCTAGGCCCTTGGTTCCCTGCCTTGCCCGTGTAGTGAACTTTTACACTGCATGTTCCTTGGAGCAGGCTGCTTTATCATGTCTTTCCTCAAGGTGCCAAAATGACGACTAACACCTAAAAGGACTAAAAAGGTGTTCCTTCAGATGTTCCTTCTATTGGTGTTTTATTGTTGACAGAAATGGGCTTTTTTTTTTCTTTTGGATGCTGTTTGTCACAATGTCTGTTTTCTGTGCACATGGGAGGCCTACCCATTGAGATATCTATATGCCTGTATTACAGCCTGGTAGTTGCTGTCATGGGCTATGGCTTATGCCTTTGGTTTACCACTCTGCATTTGTATTTGCTTATCAGGTTAGTGACACACTGATATGCTCCATTACAAAAGTTGCCATTTCCTTTCAGCGGGTCCTTGAAAACGTAGTCAGCAGTTTCATTTCTATCCCCAGTTTTCCAATTCTACTACATTTTTTCCCCTCTAAGTTCCTCAAAAATAGAAGTAGGAGAATTCTTCTGAAAGCATCTGGAAGAGGGTATTTTGATGGAGAATAGATATCCCTAATCACTAGTGGTATAAACAATCTCCAGCTGAAAAATTTAGCAGGGTGATCAACATTACAACAAATCGGCCTGAATTAGGGGGCATTATGTTGTTTAACAAAAAGGACGATGAGTCAAAAAGAGTTTCTTTTACCTGATAATGGAACCGCAATTACTCCTAGGATACTTCATACCACTGGCTTAAAAATGAGAAACTCTACTTTGGACCATTTGCATCTTGGCACACAATCTCTAGCTCATTGCAATTCTAAACAGTGTACAGGATCCGTAAGCGTGCTTAGTCAGCCTGGCCAGCCACCTGAGAGCCATGAGCAATGTCCCCTTTATGACTGCTCACTTCTACTTAAAGAGAAAAGATAAAAAAAGGCAAGGAAACCCATTCCTCTTGACTCCCAGAGACAGTATCACTGCTCGGATCTTCCTTCAATCTGGAAGCAGCCAGACCACCAGCATCTCTGAAAGCAGATGCTCCTCCAGAAGCAGAAAGCAATGGCTTGTGAAGGGTAAAATACTCTCTAGCCTCCTGTAATTGCAGATCTGATACAGAAGTACTGGTTGAAATAGCCAGCATTTTGCTGGAGGTCAGATCAGATAAGGAGCTGACAACCTTCCTGACTTTAAATACAGAAACCTTAACAAGAATGAAAGCCTAAGAGGGAAACCAAGGAAGGAGAGCTCTGGGAGCTGCTGGCAAGTATGAGAAACAGTGGTGGGTCCTCCCTGCTCTCTGGTGCAGCAACCCAGGCTCTGAACTACAGTCCTCTCTGTATGAAATAACCAGTATCTCTGGTAACCAAAACAATAAGTTGTCTGGAGAAGAGACGGTGGGACAGAATTATCCTTTCAAGGCTAACCTTGGAACAGCTTGAATCCCCAGTGAAATCCTACTACAACGCTGTGCAGCGCTGACAGGCCTTCCCTGACTCAGCTGCTGGGGGCAACCTGGAGAACATGAATTTTGCAAAAGGAACAGGGCAGCCTGAATGTTGAATTACTTTTCTTGGAATATAGATCCCAGGCAATGCACTTCTATGACCGTTTTTAGCTCACACTAGCTGCCTCCCAGGCAGCACTTGTGGCTGCACCACTCCTGGCTGGACCGACTGACAGCTGACAAGTAAGCAAGTTGTTTTGGGATGAGATAGGGTAAGCAGGGGCCTGCTTCACTGGCTGTAAGAAATAGCTCCTGTATAAGGCAATAACCCGTGGTTGAAGTCAGAAGTTGTTGTGTTAAGCAATGCAGTTTGCACTTAGGCTGATACCTCTAATGGCGACGGTCTCGCGTGAGTCATGTTTTCAGGCTCTGGCCCCAACTGGTGGTCTAAACAGTCTGCTTAATTTTCCTTATCATCTGGAAGTGAGCAATGCCCTATCCTTCCCTGACCCTGGAAAGAAGATATTTGCTTGAAGGAGCTTTTGCCTGGATCCTGCTGGAGAGATAACCTCGTGTTCAAACACCGATGAGAAAAACAGATTCCCAACTGTTTTCTTAGGCTGGGGTATATCTTGCCCGAAATGGTCTTATGGCTTTCTCTTTTAAGCATGGCTGCACAGGCTATCTACCCTCTTACTTGCAGCCATGTAGCATTCCTGCCAAAAGCACAATGAAAAACAGCAATAGGCAAGTAACTGTTAGTTTAGTTTTTAAGGTAGTTTTGTTGCTGAAAACCAGGGAAAGTGTTATGTGGCTACTTTGCTGTCAACCTAATCTTTGACCTGTATCTTAAAAGCTGGTGCCCTGGCTGCAAATTTCTTTTAACAGGAGTTGCTACACGACTGTTTCTGCATGTTAACTAACGACTTCTCAGATTTTGTCCCAAGTATTCTCAACAAACAGCACTGCAAGATGGGCTGGCTACAGCAAACCTAGCATGTTATGATGTAACTTGTTATTTTGAGCATTTGGTACAATAATTGTTAGCAACAACTATTACTCTTGAGGTGCCCCTACATTAATACTTTTCATGAACTGTGCTTCTTTCTCTGAAATTCCCCCAAACTGGTGAAATAACATTCAATGAGATCTAGCAGCTGCTTACAAGTTCTTATCAAATTCTGTCAATTTTTGTGAGTTTTGAAAAGGCTTTGGATTTGCCTTGTACTTCTAAGTGCTCTTAGGAAAACAAATTTGGCAAAGGGAACTGGATGAGCATCCAGGGTGATGTGATCAAGCAGAAAGTGGTAAATCTGGACAAACCAAACTATGACTTTTGATGAGCAGCACAAACATCACATTTGGAGGCAGAAGTGCGTGGATCAACTTTGTGCACAAAGACTCAACAAGCAAAGGAGAGAATTTTTTTTACTTGGCTTCTCGCAAGATTTCCTTTCACTGCAAGGAAATCCTGCTAGATATCTCTGTACTAAGCCAACAAACAAAAACAGACAGTTTATTCAAGCATTTGGCTGTGCATCTGATAATACTGTTGCTTTCTATTTCGTACATGAAACCACTTTCACTATGAATTCACTATGAGAAGGTGAATGCTTCACATACACCTGTGGAGCCCTTTTTGCTGACATGGAAGTGCAGTGAAGTAGCACAAAAGCAGGAACCCCTTCTCTTCAGCACTGCAGTGTATGTGCACTGTTTTAAAGGAAAAACTTTCGGTATGTCTGTGATAATCGGGTTCTTTGGCTTAAACTGCTGAGTTCAGGTTGGTTGACAAGAAGTCCAACATGAGCCAGCAATGTGCGCATGCAGCCCAGAAAGCCAACTGCATCCTGGGCTGCATCAAAATCCACGTGGCCAGGTCAAGGGAGGGGATTCTCCCTCTTTACTGTTATGGGACCTTATGAGAGGCTGGAGTACTTTGTCCAGCTCTGCGGTCCTCTATATAATGACATGGACCTGCTGGAGCATGACTAGAGGGCCACAAAGATGATCAAGAGGGCTGGACCATTTCTCATGTGAAGACAGGCTGAAAGAGTTGGGGCTGTTCAGCCTCTGAGGAGACCTTATAGCAGTCCTCCAGTACCTAAAGGGGGTCTACAAGAAAGCAGGAGAGGCACTTCTGACAAGGCATGTAGTGATAGAATAAGGAGTAATGCCTTTAATCTGAAAGAGGGTAGATTTTGACTAAATGTTAGCAAGAAATTCTTCACTGTGAGAGTGGTGAGACACTGGAACAGGTTGCCCAAAGAGGGTGTGGATGCTCCATCCCTGGAAGTGTTCAAAGCCAGGGTAGATGGGGCTCTGAGCAACCTGGTCTTGTACAATGTGTCCCTGCCCACAGCAGAGGGGTTGGAACAAGACAACCCTTAAGATCCCTTTTAACACAAACCATTCTATGTTTCTATGAAAATGGTCTGAGCCACTCTACCTGGCTGTGACTCAAAGATCACTGTGGCCAGTATGTGAGATACCCATTATGGTCTGAGTTCTAAGACAAACCATGAAAAATTTGTGTGCATCTACAGTAACAGCTAATGATTATTTTTCCTTTGAACTTTGTCCAAAGTTCATCTCTAAAACAAACTTTAGGCTGTGTGTATTGATTCCTCAGCAGAATAAACATGCTAAATCTCTAATAACACTTAAATTACTCATTCTAGCTTCTTTTAACTTGCTTGTTAACTAGAAAAATAAAAAACCCACTGAAATACACAGGCATTACTCATTTAATTTTCTGGTGCATCTATCACAAAAATCTGAAGGAAATAAGCAACTCTGATTGTTTTCAGAGTAAGCTGATTCCTCTTCTTGCTTCAAAGTCTAACTCAAGGTAAAATCAAAATCCAGGCTGTCTTGGCAGTAACACTCGGCCGCTACAGCTTCAAGTGTCGGTGGTAAAAGTTTACATGGAGGGGGAAAATCTGAGTATCAGAGCTGGGATTTTCAGAGGAGTTTAAAAATTGGTTTCAGACTTGTGACTGGAGGGTGAGGAGGGAGGGGGCTGGATGGTGCCCCAGCCCCAGGAGAAATCACACTAAACTACAAGCAGATCTGACAGTAATGGACTTTGTCCCGAGATTACCTGATCTATTCAAAGGCTGCAGAAGTAAAATACAAAGAAGTATAAAAAGCAAGTATATATTTATTAGAAACTGTGTAATATCTTTATTATACTAACCATAGCACTTCTTGTCAGACTCAGACACGTTAAAAAATCTTCTGCAATTGGCTGCTAGATATTTGGTAGTCTTGTGCACGTGACCTTACCTGTTATCCCATGAACTGTGCACCTACCAGTTACTATCTGACGAGCACTCGCATATATTTTCTGTGTTTTTCTTTTTTTAGTACTCCATTACCCCTCCTGTTCAGTATCCTACCTGGCCCGCAAAAAAAACCCCAAAACAAAACAACAAAAACCTGACTTTCTTGCATAACTGTATGAGTCCAGGAGCTATAGCTTTAAGAAGGACACTAAGTGTTTAAAATTCACAATTAAATCACACAGAACTTGGCAACCACCTGATGAAAAAGAAGTGGAAAATTAATAGTAATTAAATAAACAAAGGCCCAATTTTTTTTACAGTTGAGAGGAAACCTTGCTCTAAACTCTCACTCACTTTGAGCCCACTAGAATCCTCCAGATGATAAACTGTGCGTTACTGACCAATTACGACAAGTCCCCGAGTTACTCATCATGATTGCTTTATGGATTTAGTTTCACAATAAAATAATGAGTTCATCGTGGCTTCCTGAAGCATCTGCAGAGATAATACAAACACTTACTTTTATTCACGACTTGTGAGCATTTTGAAGAAATAAAGTGATGAGAGAGGCTATTAAAAAAATGGGTTTTGC
This sequence comes from Calyptomena viridis, assembly GCA_013390005.1. NCBI lineage: Eukaryota > Metazoa > Chordata > Aves > Passeriformes > Eurylaimidae > Calyptomena > Calyptomena viridis. The sequence goes on from WEIV01022302.1 coordinate 772,311, forward strand.
ATTGCATCAAACCCCGTCTTTTTGTGAGAGCTCACGCAAATTCCGCAGCGCCCAGAACACGTCCCAGTGCTTTAGCAATGGTGGCTCCGAGATATTTTAAGTATTTCTGAGACTCCGGAGAGTTTCAGCAGCCGGAGACGCACAGGGGCATGCCTGTAACTTAAGCTAGTGTATTGCAGACAAGGACTGACCCCTCACGGGGTTTGGGGAGCCCCCCGCAGCTTATTGTGCTGTGTGTGCGAGCGGGGGCACAAGCGGCCCGGGACGGCCCCTGGAGGAGGGAGGGAAAGCGGAGCCCCCGAGCCCAAGTCCCGTTTATTTGATTTTCACGCCAACGGGCACCGCAAAACCGTTCTAATCCATGGCGTGTAACTTCCTTACTTTGAACCTGCCTAGGAAAGTTTCTGAGTCTCCACGGTCGTGGTTTTTTTTGTTTGGTTTGTTTGTTTTTGGTTTTTTTGTTTTTTCATTTTGGGGGGGAATTAGAAGAGGAGGTTAAAAAAAAACAGGCGGGGAACGCTGATGCGCCGCTGTTTGCACGAAAGCAAATGGCAGCATCGCCCGGCACTGGAGTAGTAAGTTAATAAATAAATAAGCCAACCCCGCTGCGTGAACAACGAGGCGGAGGAGGGAACACCGTCCCTCCCTGCCCGTCTGCGCGGCGAACGGGTGCGCTGTTCCTGCGAATAACATGGCAGGACGCGGGGAGGGGAGGGAAGGAGGGAAGGAGGGAGGCTTTGGGCTCGGGCGGCCGGGCCGTGGCGCATCCGCGGCTCATCCACAGGGATGAGGCCTCCGCGCTCCCGCGCTCCCTCCCGCCGCCGCTTCCTGCGCGCGCGCCCCCCGCCCC
>WEIV01022304.1:0-41517 GCA_013390005.1 Calyptomena viridis
ATTTAATAATTGGTTTGCAACAGCAATAGCAATTTGAACTAGAGGTTTGCAGCAACGTTGGAAAGCTTTGAAGAGCAGAATAGATGCCTTGTGACATGGATAAAGCTTTATCCCCATATTTAAAACCAAACCCAAGGCACTGAAGCGAATGCAGAAGGACTTGACCTTAGCACTGTGATCCATGGGGATTCAGGGCCTGATTTGGAAATAACAAAATGGAACAGAGCTGCAAAAGTAAAAGAGAAGACTTAAAAAAGGAGAGACATTTGTCTTATAACATGGCATTTGTACTGAGTGCTTGCTGACAGTGTGGTGCAGCAAAGAGCTCCTCTTCCTAAATTGATGCCAGTTCAAACATCGTCAGTGCTATTGTCGGATCACTTTGTTTGGAAATGGGTCTGTTGGGTAGACGGCCTGTTTTGGTGAAGCAGCTGTGTAAAACACTTAAGACACTTCCCCAGCTTTGCTTTTTTTAGAGTTGCTTGACTATGAGCAACAAGAAAAAAAAGAAGCAAATACAGGATGTGAGATGTCCGAATGTTCTCGGTCACTCGAGAGACCAACACACACTTTGCTTCTGGTTGGTCTGGGAAGGTGCCTGTTACAAACTGCCTGAGCAAAATCTGATCTCTTTCACCCCAGGGAAAATGCTCCAAGCTTCAGAAAAATGTATGAAAATATGAGGTTTGTGGTTTTCTGGATGGGAACTGTGTGCAATGGGAAGCTGAGTGTGGGCCAAGTCATCTGGGCATGGAAGATGAAAAGAAATCTGGCAAAATGCTTCACCATCCTGCTCATGAGATGCTCATCTGGCAGCTCTTACTTTCCCTCTGGGCTGCAGCAGAGCCCCAAATACTTGTGTAGGGGCAGCCTCTGCCTTTACCTAATCTCAGGAGATTATTTTATTTGGTTTAGAGCAGCTGGGTGTGTCCCAGCTGCTCCCCATTCCCTCATACAGCCCGTGTCCCTCCCACTGCTTGGCCATCCCCACCACATCCCAAGCCGGGACTGGAAAGATCCTTCCCCATCCCGTGCTGCGCTCTGGAGAAATCATTATTTCACAAATACTTTTTCCGTGGAATTTGTTGGCTGGAGAGTTGATTTGGGCCTGATTCCCTGTGGCTGGAGCACATCACCATTCCCCTTCACTCTCAGGGAGCTGCTCATAAGGGCTCCCCATGCCTACTCTCAAAATTAATTAACACGGTTCATTCTGTGTTACTGAAATCACCTGCCTTCAGCTTCCAGCTCTTTGGACATAAATCATGAGCTCTTTGCTTTGAAGAGAAACTGTTCAGATTTTGTGTTGGAAATTGCTAGCAAATACAGCCCATATTCCATGTAATTTTTGTTTTTATTGAAGAGGAGAGGATGTGGCTCATGGAACATCGATGGACCTGGGCTGCCTTGGTGTACGCTAAGCAGAGGTTTGTTTTCATTGCAGCCAGCTAATGAGAACCTACTTTGACAAATCACATAAACACTATTAGAGAAATGAAATTTTTTATCTGACTGTTTATCATGAGTGAATTCAAGGTAAAGGCTCGTATGGAGGTAATCTCGAGGGATAACTCTGAGGTAAAGCGTACCTAGTCCTTATGAAACCCTTATCTGTTTACCTGCCGGGTTGTTTTGTTTCCCCAACTCAAGGCTGTTAGCTGAGGTGACCTGTGCCATTACAGTCCAATTACTTTCACTGGGGATGGATGCAGGGGGAGTTATCTTTTAGGCTAAACTCATACCTAGTGGAGGCAAGCTTTAATATCTTTCTACTTCTCAAGAAGTGGAGTCACTTTACTCTTGTCCCTGTGTCAAAGCGCTCAAACTGGACCTTGTTGACCCCCTCACCGGCAGCATTCATTGGAAAAGAGTCAGTAGAAGAGGCACTCCAGCTTGTGTTTCATCCTCTTAACTTGCTAGTTTGTGTGATGGGCTTTACAGGCAATGAAGGTTTGTCACACTGCTTTGCCCCAGCACTGCAGTTCCACAGCCAGTCCCTTGGTTTTGGAGAGGAGCCTGCCCTGCTTTCTGCTTGTAGCTAGTCCTCTTCTTCAGCCCCTCTCCTTTTTCGAAGCACTTTGTGCAATCCAAACCTCCTGTTCCACTGTGAGAGCCTGCAAACGTGTGGTTTTCCCCTCTTTGTCACCTGGGTGTGCAACCCCAGCGTTCCAGCTGGCTGTTCCACACTGCAGTGTCCTTGCACAGCCAGTCCACACACTGCCTTGTCTCTCCAAAACCCTGCTCCTGTTTCTTTTGGCTGGAATAAACAACAAACCCCCCATCCAGAGCCCATGAAAGGCAATGGAAAAATCTTCCTTGCGTCAAATCGACGCCTTCCTTTCCAAACTGAAAGCCCTTGGCAGACACGGATGAGCTAAGCCGTGCTGCTCGGCAGCTGTTATTGCCATGCACCAGTGGGGAAATGGGAAAATGGAAAAATTAGCTGGTATAGCTTCTTGGGGAGACCTTTTGTGGCTGAGCCAGCCCATCCCCATCTCTGGGGGTACCTGTCAGGTCTCTGCCCCCAAACCAGGATGCCCAGAGCCTCCAGACTCTGCCTTGCTATGGCTTGCCATGCATGGGCATGGGCTGTCATCTGTTGTCCCCAGCACCTGTTGCTCATCATAAAACCATGTCTGGGTGCATCTTTTCTTGAGGCATTACCATGAAAAAGCCTTTACAAGCTGCGTGGGCACAGGCTCTGACCTGCTTTGCCTCACAGCTCATTTGAAGCTGTGTTAAGACGGTGCCTGTCTCTTCTCATATTGCTTCAGTGTCTTAATTGCATGAACTGGAAGCTGCTGCTCCAGTACTTGGTGGGGGAACTTCACAGAGCTTTAATCACTTGGTAAAAAGCTTTCAGGCTACATTACCATCTCATGGCTCTCTGTAATGGAGAGCCCGTGTGTTGAGAAACCTTCAGAGAAATAACTCACTCTCTGGATCAGGTAGTCCAGAGCTGCTGCAGTTTTTCCTAGTCCTGTCAGGAAGCAGCTAAACAAAGTCCATTAGGGTGTTGGCAGGAGCAGGCAGCCTGTGACCATCTCCCTCAGGATGCTGTGCTGGCAAGAAGGACTCTTAGTCTCATGGTGGTCTCATGGTTGCCCCAAGTGCCAGCTTCACCCCCTGGAAAGCATCCAGCTCAAGATTGCTCAGCCTGCAGCTCTGCAATGTCAGCCTTCCATGCTTTAGTGCTTGCTCTGTGGCACCCTCTCCCAGCCAGGCCTGGAGCCAGTGCCCACCTCACCTGTGCCCTGTGGACGAGTCCTGCACCACAGGCTGTGCTGGAAAGAGTGTGGGTGAGCAGTGAGGGACTCCAGGCAGTGCTGTGACAGGACGGGGAGGGATGGGGTGGGATGAGGGCTTTGGGGAGACTGGGGGTCAGCACAGATGGGCAGAGGTGATGCTCCCACCCTGTCAAAGGGACAGCAAGCGCTGGCACATGGAATAAAGTCTAGTGGATGCTCTGCTGGCCCCAGTGGAGGAGTACAGCTGAGAACTGGTGGTTCATAGCATAGAAGAGGTGGTGGATGGGGGATGCATGAGGGACTGGCCTGCTAAAGGCTGGAGGAGGGAAGATACCGTAGTCTGTCATGTGTTGGGAGTCACCGACCCGTGGGTGCACGGGAGTCACCAGAGCCCAGCACACCTCTGCCTGTCCTCCAGGCTCTGCCCATGGGGTGTGTTTAGGGCCCTTGTAGGTTTAGAGCCCCTTCCCAGGGCCTTGTTCCCACCCTAGTGCTCATCTGCAGCACAGGGAAGACAGTTCTGTGCTTCCTATCGCCGGCGCTGCTGCGCCAGGAACGTGACTGCGGGGAGGTGACGGCTAATTGCTGCAGCGAGTCAAGGACTGTTTAAGCAGCTAATTAATTCCTCCTAATCAGCCCTTGATCTGTTGAAAACTGCATGGCATTATCTCCTCTGCTGCAACACCTTGATAATTCCTGTCTGAATGGCCTTCACGGAGAACATATTTAAATAAACTCAATAGAGATTTCAGACAGATAGCAACTATAATTACCAGCTTGTACAAATTAAAACCGTGGTTTGTTCTGTTCCTTTTCTCCTGCCTTCGCTGCCCAGAGCTCCTGCTAATCATGTTCCTGCTGCCAGTGGCACGCCAGTCCCCCAGGGCATTTTCTGCACATGCCTTCGGAAAGCCTGTGCCGGTGCCTGGTGCCGGGATGTGCCAGTGTTTCAGACGAGGCTGCACATGGGCACATGCCAACCTTGGCTAGTGTTTTTCCTGTGCCAGGGGCTCAGTGCCATCCAGGAGCAGCCCACATACACTCCTTGAGGCTGCTGTGCACAATCCTCCACAGGGCCAGCCCTGCAGTTTCCCCTCCTGTCTCTCCTAAGGTTGCAACCTCATGGCAGTGCAGGATTTTTCTTACCTAGGAGGTACACAAGCACTCAGACATTGGCCTGGAGTGGCCACAGGAGCCCAGGCTGGAGCTTTTAGCCTGGCAGTGATGCTCAATCGGTGCCACCAGTACTTCCCTACATCACTTTGGCAATGGACTGTCTGCACTGGACACTGCCGGCTGCAACAGGGCTCGAGTGCACTCTGTTAAGAGGGATAAGGTCAGGCCACACTCATTTCTTCCATGGTCACTTGGGACAGCCAGAAAAGCTGGCTCCTGTGACATTTGGCAAAGGTCAACCAGCCCCAGTGCTCGCGTTTCCATTCCAGCCAGCTCTGTTTCCATGTCCCCTCCTGGGAGCACCAGAGCCAGGCTCTGGGTGCTCAGATCTATTTCCTCCATATCTTTAGATAAATGTAGTAGCTGTGAGCAGGGTTGTTTTTTGCATCCAAGCAGTGACAGAGAGCAGAGAATGTCGCTATGCTTTAATGAGGGACTGCAGAGAATCAGAAAGGAAAAATGGATTTTTCATAACAGGAACAGGTCAATGCCTCTGGTCCTTGTAGGTGAAATGAGGGTAATGTCAGGTTTCCTGCCCTTTCAGCAGGTTATGAGCCAGCTGGGGCATGTCTTCACCAGTGGGAGATGTTTGCACGGAGCCACCTAAGCCCAGAGTCAGAGATTTTCCTGCCCCAGGGATTCTCCTGCCCCCTTCCCAGGTCCACCTGTGGAAGGACCTACCCCCACAGCTGGCTTAGGAGAGACCAGACTGAAGGAGAAAATTTCTTCTTTTAGGAAGAAATTCCATGCTGTAAGAGTGGTAAGGCACTGGAACAGGTTCTCCAGAGAGATTGCAGACTCCCCATCCCTGGAAGTGTCCAAGGCCAGGTTGGGGCTTGGAGCAACCTGGACTAGTAGAAAGTGTCCCTGCCTGTGGCAGGGGTTTGGAACAAGAGGTGGTCTTTAAGGTCCTTTCCAACTCAAATCATTCTGTGATTCTATGAAAATAAATTTTCTCAGGTTGGTTTTGTCTGAAGGTTTTGATTGAGTCAGTGATGGATTATCCATGAATCCAGAGCTCACCCTATGTACATGCATCTTGGGACTGAGGTGCAGATGTGCCTTGTGGATCTGATTGTTATTCTTCTGGACTTTTCATGGAATTTCTGACTTTCTGATCCCTCAGCAGGCTGCATCCTAGGGCCCAGGGGATAGGGCAAAATCCCTCATGCTGGCAAATACTGGTAGGTGGGTATATGAAGGGAACACATCCTAGTCACTGTCATCTTTTCTCCAATCCAGACTTGAGCACTGAATATTTCTATGCCAACACTTTGGCCAGGGCAGGAGCATTTCCAGGAGCATGCAGAGCATTTCCCCAGGCAGACCCAGAACTTTTCAGGATGTGGGCACGGCACCTCTACCCTACTCCCTGGAAAGCTGGGAAGCAGCCACTCACTTCAACCCTCCAGTGCCTCAGTTTTCCTTGGATTGAAGTGAGCTGCTAATCCATCCCAGTCTCCCAGCAAGGCTAAATGCACCAGCTCTTGCACAGTTTTCTTTGGGTACCATAGCAATGGGGCAATGTGAGGACATAAAGTGACTGATTTGCAAAATGAGATGCAAAATGTCCCTTCGTCCTGAGCCTTTAGGTTATCTGGTTTCACTGCCCATCTCTGGGGTGAGCCAGATATAGCAATGGAATCATATGAAACAGCATAAAGGCTCTAATTTAGAGCTGGGACTGAGCAATTAAAATGTAGCATGTTCCAGAGCCAGCTTCCCTGGATGGCAGACAAAAAGAATCAATTTCCTTCAAACAAATACTAAATATTAATGAGAGGCCATGGTCTGCCCTGCACACAGAGCTGGAAAGAGCATTTCCCGTTGATCACTGCGGAGGCAGGTTCGTGAAATGAAATTACTTTTCGAGTGGTTATTTGTGGCCTTTCCCGAGGTGGCTCAGGTTGGTTTGCCAGCCTGAAAAAAAGAAAAGGAAACTCAGAGCATTTCCACTTTCCATCCAGGCAGACACTGGGGATGTGTGCTGGAGCTTTCATTTTTGTTTACACACTTGCCCAAGTGGCTGGGGAGGTGGCTGGGATTGGTTACGTAGAAATCAGCCCTGAATTTACGTCTAGAAGGAAGCAATTCCCTGGGAACATCAGCCAGCTGAGCCTGCCCCTGAATGGCCTGCCAAAGGCAGAACATGGGGCCCAAGAGCATCCCCAGCTTTGCAGCCACATCCGCTTGTTGATTTATTTCAATAACGAGCATTGGGGGAAACATTAAAAAAATGACTTACAACACTCACCAAGTATCCTAAAGTGAAAGCAGAGGGCTGGGAGCTTTGGAAAAGGATTTTTTTTCTATTGCTTTTACCCTTGGGTAAGTCAGGAAACTTCGTATTAACTCCATTTCCAAACTTAGAAGAAAAATGAAAATGCTCCTTTCCCTCCCTCCCCAGGACACACAGCTGTGGCGTGGGGCTTTTCTCCCCAGTGTTGTGCTCACTCGTGGGCAGCACAGTGCCAGCCTTGGCTGGGAGGGCAAAGAGCACACCCAGAATGGTCTCAGGCCTGCTTTGTCCCACACACAGCCATGGAAGCTGCTGGAAGCATTTTGCATCCGTCATGCAGTAAATAATAACACGTCAGCTCATGTTTTATAAAACCATTAAGGCAGCTGCGTAGCTGTGGGTCGATTGGGAGCTAATATTAGCTCGAAATGACTAAAATTAGAAAATTAGAATTAAGCCAGAACTAATTAGTTGTTGAAGGAATAGAACCAGAACCGGAACTAATTAATTGCTACTGAAATATCGCCGCGGGGCCCAGTGGGTGCTGCTGCTTCCATCCCCACTCTGCTTTGCTCGGGATGACTCCCGTGTGGGCTCGGAAAGGAGCCCAGAGTCCCATCTGAAGGCTGTGACAGCTAAATAAGAGTTGGCGGCTCAGTCCCAGCTATGTGATGCAGCACAAACTGGGCTGTGCTGGGAGTGATCCCATCGCAGCTGCTGCCTGAAGGGCTCAGAAACGCGTCCCCTCGCCCAGGTGTGCCTTTGTAAAGGTGAGGGTAATTACAGTGACCACCTCCTTGGCTCCCAGCAGCACACAAGCTCTTCTCTCTGATCCCAGTGGCTTTTCCTTCAGCTTCAGCTCTGCCACCACTGAGATGCTCTGCAAAGCTCTCTGAGCAAGCCAGGAGCTGCTGTCCATGCAAACACTGCCAGAATAATTTCCAGGGAATTAGGAAGTTGGTAGACATAACTGGCACGTGGCTGCATTTTTCCACCCATGACTCAGTCACCTGTATGGTCACTTCTTTTTACTTTCAAAGGTGGTAACTCACCCTATATTTCTTTTTCCTACTCTCTCAGAACTCAAACAGCAGCTCTGATTTTAGCAGCAGCGTGACGCACGGTGTTTTAAATTCAATTTAGAATACAAACTATTTATACCAGCCAGAAAAAGGCAGTGAAGCAGCTCTCTCTGTCATGAGTGGATTTGTAATTTCAGAGCAATCATTGCATAACTAATTGAATCAGCTCTCAGCATGTGAAATCAGTGCCCTGCTTATCAGAGGTTTTCATCGTTCCCCCCTCCTGAAGCCAACAGTCCCCCTCCACCAGCAGCACATTGTGCTTCTGCATCAGCCTGGGAAGAAAGCGAGACCTGCAAAGCTTCCTTTTTCTGCTCAAATTGAGCCAATAAATTACTAAATACATTCAGAGTAGATGAAGAGCTGGGTTGCAGGTGCCCCTGAAAGCTGCCCAGGCTCCATGTGTGGGAGTGAAGTGCATTTGAAGCTAATCAAGTGCCAGCCATGTCTGAGAAGCAAATTGGTGCTGAGATGTTCTGCTGACTCTCACTTCCTGCTTCACTGCCCAGGTGTGCTCTCCTCAGCCAGAATTTTGGGTCTGATGTCTGATCCAAACCTCCGGCTTGGCACCTGAAAATGGAGCCTAAGAGGGGCAATAAATACAGCGACAGCTTTCCAAGGGATACAGGAAAGGCAGAGAATGAAGTACTTGTAAGGATTTTTGTCAGCTGGGAGTGCAGTGACTGGGGTGGATCTGGTCCTGCAAATTTTGGGAGCAGCTCCAGCCACCTGCATGAAGCAGCATCCCGGGGTGAGAGAGCACCTCCTCAGCTGTGAGGTGGTTTGGGCAGGGGCCCGTCAGCATCTGCAGAACATGGAACTGAACATTGCAGGGAGGGAAAAGTGCTGTAAGGGTTGTTTATACCTCTCCTGGGATTGTGCCTATGTATGTGTGAGTCCCAGGCTGTCACTGCTATGTAGGGATGGGTGAGGAGGGCAGATGAGCTTTAATGGCTACAATTGCTGTGTGCTAAGGAAGGTCAAGGTGCTTCAGCTTGGTTCAAATGGAAGCAGTTCTCTGGGCAAGGCTGGCAGATCTTGTCTCGGGGAAGCTTGAGGGAATGCTTGCAAGCTTTTCTGGATGTGCATAGGGAGGATTCTTCCTGTCAGGTATGATCCCTGAGATTGGATGCAGCCCAAAAAATGAGAGCTGAGTATCCCTGTGGTGCATCCCCTACTCAGGGATCAGTTTTCCTTCCAGGAGAGCAATGCTAGGCCCCCTGGCAGGGGTTCGTTGGCTTTGGTGGCTGGGGGACAGCCTTAGCAATCCTCTCAGCCCTGTTAGACACCAAGCTTCTTATTGCCCAAAACTGATGCATAGGGTGGTTTCTTGTTTTACTTCCATCAGCCTGTGCCTTGATTCTGCTGGCTGACCTGGTGTACAAGGGCATATGCAATGCAAACAGGGTCTGGCGTGGGTGGGAGAAGAAGTTTAATCACTAGTCTGGGTTCAAGCCATGTCCCATCAGTGGCCTCCATTTGCTTCTTGTACAAAGCCACACAATGTGCCCCCAACATGTGGAGCCAAGGCTGTGGGATTTGGGCTTCTGGGGCAGCATGTGCCAGGCACTCCCAACCACCCACTTTGTTTTCTCTTGTCTCTCCAGGTGGCCAGATGGGAGCACAAAACACGAGTGCTCAGCCGAGTCTTTGGCTCTCCACATGCTGCCTGTTACTGCCTGGGCGCCGTGATCCTGGTGCTGAACTGTGTGCGGAGCCACTGGTAAGGAACTCACCCTGCTGCTGTGTATCCATGGAAAGAAATGCCCCTATAGAGTGGGGGGAACAAGGGATATTTGCTCTGCAGCACCGAATCCAGCCCCAGCGTATTGCTTTTCCATGGTTGGATAACTTCAGCCAGCAGCAGATGATTTATTCCAGGGTTTGTAATAAAGACAAGGGACGTGGCAGCGTGGCCAAACCCATCAGTTTCACCAGACGTTGAGTGTCACAGGTTCCCTTGCTCTGCTCCCTGGGGATGTTTCCCCTCCCCTATGAAGAGCCCAGGTGACAGGAGTGCTGTTTGCACAGGATGGATCATATGTAACAGTAAAATTTTTTAATTTGCTCATAAAAATCATAAACTAAATTAAAGCTGCTTTTAAGAAGCCACAGTTTCCTGTGCAGAAGAGTGGGATTACCTGTGCACTTAGCAAACAGTCTCTCGAAACTCTTATCTGCCATCTCTAAACACTACCTGTGCTTGCTAATAGTATTGTATGACTGATACACTGTACATGATGGGAATATGTCCTTTAACGTTCCCAGTGCAGCAGAGAGGTTTTACTGCAGAAGATTTCCTCAATGCCAGCAATTTATCTGTGATCTGGTGGGCTTTATCTTCACCGCTGTTAGGAGAGACAGACTCACTAAATTCCCAGATTCAATTATACCAGGGTCAGAGCTAATGGGTTGTTTAGTACTCTGGGTAATTTCCCAGGCGAAGAGATCTCAGGTTGGAATTTGCACATGTATTTAAGAGCTCTGCCTTCCTGGAAATGACACCAGGACCTGCCCTTGCCCTTCTGTGTTTGTCCCAGCTACTGCTGATTGCAGAAACTGTAAGAAATCTTGCAGTGAACAGGGCTGTAATCAAATGCAGGCAATGCAGAGGGCATGTGTGTGTGCTCTGCTGATGTCTTAGTGACACACCGGGCTTGGATTTCGCTGGGGAATGTCTTGACAGTCTCTTGCACAAATTAGACAGTCATTTGTTGTCTGGGAAGCAATGCAAAGCCTTGTGCCTGCCTTTAATTAAAAACACGGCTAATGGAAGGACAATCTCCATTCCCAGTGGTCCTGCTGGCTCCTGGGTCAGTGAGGCTCACTGAGTCACAGCAAGGCACTGACTGGGAACTGCTGGGAGAGCCAAAGAGGCCTTGTCTGTCCCACCACTACGTCACACTTTCTCCCTGCAGAGCCCTCAGAGCCCTACCAGGGCTGGCTCTGCTCTGTCATGGGTCTGTGGGACTCACCAAGTTTAACTCTGCCTGCACAGCACAGCAGTCAAGTCCTGAAGACACAACAAGGGGCTGGAAAAGCCCCATCTGGGCCTTAGTTTCGCAGGAGAGGCTCTGGAAGATGGGGCAGCAGAAGACACATGAGATGCCAGCCCACCACAATGGGCCAATGCCTTTCAGATGATTGCAATGGGAAGTTGATTTTGCCCAGATGTTTTGGCATGGTTGGGTTATTCTCTTGCCCTCCCTTGGCACTGAATTTGGCCTGAGTGATGTCTCCCAGGCTTTGGAGGCTGTTCACAGCAAGGCAAGCCCTTAACTGTGGGAATGACGGGATGGTTTCAGGGTGATCATCAGAGCAGCAACTGATGGAGTTAGCCCAAAACACACCTTGGAGATTCACTGCCTCCATTCCCAGCTCAGTTCACCTGCTCTTTCTGTTTTGGTTTTTTCCTTTTATTTTATTCTCTGAGTCACTTGTACTGGGCGTGCTGGTGGGAGCAGGTTTTCTGCTCCTCAGCCCCGTAGTCGGGGTTGCTTGTGCAGAGCGTGCAGGCTGATGATAGTGAGCAAAAAGGCAGCCTCGGGGGGTCCCTCCACCCCCAGTGCTGTAATCCAGCCTTTAAAACTCCTCTCTGCCTGCTCTGGGGACTTGTTACGTGGGTGGGAGCTGCCAGGGAGCAATGAGGAGCCCAGGGGATGTCTCTTTTGGTTTTAAAAACCTGCTTCCTTTTTGCACTGAATTTTTGAAAGGCTCTGGGCTGGAGGCAGAGGAGGTAAGAGCAGAGCAGACAGAAACTTTAGAAGTGGGTTGGAATTTCGGCTGACAGCACCCATGAGCAGGGCTGTGTTGCTTCACCACCCACCACACACGAGGTCTGTGCTGTGGTCCTGTCTTCAGCTCAGTGCCATCATGCTCTCATGCCAGCTTGGCTCCAAAGGGGTACCTTGCATGTAAGAAGAGGGATGTCTTTGTGCTCAATTAAGCGATTAGGTGCTTCCCAGCTCTGAGCTTCATTATCAGCTTGCAATCTTTGCTTGCAATCCAGAGTGACCTGTGACCAGGGGGGACCTGCTTAGTCAAGTGCACAAGACAAGCATCCTTAATTGCTTTGGTGAAATTATTATTTTCATTACAGCTGTTTCTTTCTGCAAGAACCAGGGAACTTCCATCACTGAGACTCTTATCTGTGAAAACAATTCCTGAACTTTTGAACTATCTGCACTGCGTGCTGTGGCCTGGTGGTTTATGACTGTTATCTGTGTGACATGGGACGTGACAACCTTCCCTGTCCTCCAGACTTCATCCAGTGTCACTCTCTCCTCCCTCACCATGTTGTTGGTATCTTTCCTTACATCAACTCTACAATTAGTCGCTGGCACTGCCTCCAAACCCTGCTGTGCTGCCTTTGGCACACCCTGGCACACCCCCCACCTCAGTGCAAGTCCACAAGGAGCTTCTGAACTTCCCACCTCATGGGTCTTGGGATGTTTCCCTGAGCTTAAAGGCAGCACCCACATGCAAACACCTGGCTAGGGAGGTTGCAGGGTGTTGGGGTGCACAGGGCTGTGATGTCTCAGTGAGAATAAGTCCCACAGAGGCCAAGCCAGGCAGTGCTGTTGGCATCATTCTCGGTGGTACCGCTCTGCCGGCTGGCATGTAGTCCTGCATTGATGCCACATGCTGGGTATTGCCTCCTGTGTGGATTTCTCGCTTGGAGGTGACACTTCCAGGAAAATGAATCCACCCTGCGATGGGGTTTTGCACAGGAAAGCAGCTGTTTGTCATTGCCAGGTATTACCTCTCATGAATGAGTGTGCTATAAACGGCATCGATCCCAGAACCACGTGGCCCTGTGTGCAGAAGTGACCAAGTTCGATGACGGGAATCAAGTGTGGCCTGATGGAACTGATGCCCCCTCCAAGCCACAGTGCCAGCAATCCCTGATGGCTGTCAGGAAAAACCCCAGGCAGCCAGTGGCACCTCCTGCCCACAGCATCCAGATGCCAGGAAACCAGGCAGCTGAGATGTGAGGCAGGGGGAGAAGCTGCCACAGCCCCCAACTGACCTAAATAACACACATAATCTGGTGCTGTCAGAAAAGCAAAGTCATTATTGGCAAAAGAAGCTGTGAAGATGATGATTGGACTGACAATTGCCAGTGGTATCAGCAGGATGACTTCGGTGTTGCGGTTGCTGTTTTCAAATGAACAAGATCTTTTGTTGCAGCATGTGCTGCTGGGCACCACCGGATGGTTTTTATCCCTGTTGCCTCCTTTAGCTGAGAGGAACAAAACCTCAGGCATGGGGATGGACTGACATCCTTCACAGTAACTGTGGCACCTTGCAGTGGTGGCTGTTGTCACCGAAACCCTGGTCGCCTGCACCACCTCTGCTTCCTTGCTGCCTGCTGGCCAATGGCCCAATTCTGCCCAAATTGCACTTGCCAGCCCCAATTTCCAGGCTCCTTTTTGGGATCAGGCAAAGGGAGCACTGCTGGGCTGCTCCCTGCAGCGACCCAGTTTGCTGGATGAGGTCTTTGTCCTCCTTTGAAGGAGTGGGACGACAAAATACACTTGCTGGGGGCCACCAAGAGAGGCCTCCGCTAAGACCTGAAAAGCTCAGCTTCTCTCTTAGTCCTGTATTTCCAGGTTTTCTTCCTGCTCCATGTGGCTTTTGGGGATGTTTTGTGAGCTGCGGTTTGTTAAGTTTTCTGGTTGAATAAACCAGTGCCTGCTTGTGCAAACCTGGCTGCATGTCCTGTCCATGTCCTCGCCAGAGGATCTGCTGCTGATTTCCCTCCCTTCCACTTTATTCCTGTGAGCCCACTGGTTTGACATGTCCATCCCTATGCTTCAGAACTATATTGAGTGGTTTTCAATGTTTATGTGGTTATTATGTGGTAAACAGGAAGAAAAGAGATATAAGGAAGAAATTTTTTATGAGGAAATGTTTTATGGGGAAACACAGGTACAGGTTGCCCAGAGAAGCTGTTGCTGCCCCATCTCTGAAGGTGTTCAAGACCAGGTTGGATGAGGCTTGGAGCAACCTGGTTGAGTGGAAGGTATCCCTGCCCATGGCAGGGAGCGTAGAACTAGGTGATTTTTAAGGTCCCTTCCAACCCAAGCCAGTCTATGATTCCCATGGAGTGTGATGGCTGTGTGTCTGAGCAAGCACTTCTCTGTTTTGGGAAGGGTGGGCAGTACAATGCCTGCTGCCTTGGCTGTTCCCATCCTTCCAGGAATTGGCCAAATCTGCCAATTTGGCCAGAGCAGAGCTGATGGATTTGGCCTTTTCCCCACTGGGCTGGAGAACGAGTACTTTTGGTGTCATGCTTCAAACTGGTAAGTGTGGGGAGATGTCAGGGCACATCCCATTTCCCCAGTTTCTCTCTGCCAAAGCCAGGGGCACCTTCCAGGCCCCCCACGGTGGCAGCTGTCCTCATGATAGCAGCCAGGTATGTGATCAAAGTAGGTCGCAGCCTCCCCACCCCTCCCCTGCACTGTTACGAGGGATGGATGCTCCTCACCATGGCAATCGCTCTGCTCGGCACATAGAGCAATTCCAGGTACTGGGACAAAGCCTGGATTTAATTGATGTCCTCTTGGGTGCTGAGCTGCGCCGCTGCCTTGTCGTGCAGCCAGAAATAAATGCTGTGACAAACGTGACTCAGAGGCACATGAAGAAGGGGACAGGTTTCATGACAGACTGGCTGTACAACTGGCTTTCTAGCAAGGGAAATGCCCAAAACCTTGTCCTTCCCTACCAGGGAGGGAGAAACATGGCCAGGGAGGCTCCCTCACCATCAAGGAGCAGTTGTGGATGCTGGAATAATTGACGACTCCGTGCTGCTTGTCATGGCCCAGCATCATAAATGCTTAAAAGGTTTATTTACCAATTCTGAAAACTCCTGAGCGCATCATGTTTAATGCAAATAGAGAGTGTGTTTAGGAAGATATAAACCATTCCTAGAGGGAAAGGCAGTCCATTATCTCCATGCAAACACCTCCCTCTGTAGCTGTAAGCCAAACAGCAGGGAACCGAGTGAGACATGCTGATGAGAATAACTAATGCAGACCTGTCCAACCATGGAAAGGAAGGATGGGATCATCTGGAGAAGGGGAGACAGCTTGCCAAAACAAACCATACCATGTGTTGGTTGCAAAACTTCCAATGCTGGTTCCCAGTCAACCAGTTCATGCTCTCGAAGCCACCTTTGTTCTGTGTTCCAAGACTGAGTCAAGTCACCAGCATCAGATAGAGGACCTTCAAGGATGTGAGAGAGTGAGTCCAGCTTATTCAGAGCAAGAAGCAGCCTCTGAGGGCTGTGCTCTCACTGTGCCTTTGTCTGCTCTGCCATCTCTTTGCCAGGACTTGGGATCCAGGCGGATTCCAGCTCGGCACCTTCGTCCCCAGAGATCATCAGCAGTGGGTTTTGATTGCTGATAGTTCTGGTGCACTCTGGAGAGGTCCTGGCCAGATGTGGAGCCAAATCCCAGTGCTGTGAAAGGCATTAACATCCTCCTCTGTGTGAGCAAAGAGCTCCAGAGCATCCCCAGGGATGTCACAGTGTGTTTTGAGTACACAGCCAGGCCAGGATTCCTCGGGCAGACTGGCACATCCCTGCAGGGAGGTTACTTTCCTCCCAAACCCAGGTAAGTGCTGGTAGCAGGGATGTGGATTTTTTTTGCTTCCTCACAGAGGAGACTTGTGTCATTTAAAAATAAACACCAGGGAAATGATGCAAAGGGATGTGCAGCTGCTGCTGCTTCACAGTGCAGGCAGATTTGTGTCTTCCCATTAGGAATGATTTTAAGCTAAGCCAGCATGAGCCTGGTGAGTGCAGGGAGCTGTGCTGGGCTCTGGAGGAGGGCCAGCCCCGGGGACATCATTACATTGCCCGGGGCCACTGCTGTCATTCCTCTGGCTGTGCTTGGCTCCCTGAAAAAGGGAATTACCCTGTAATTTCCAGAATGTAAATCACCAAGATGTGTTCTTGTTCACTCACAAGCATGTTACATTTATTCCATGTTTTGTTTCCTTGCTCCAAACCAAAGTGAAGACTAAAAGCCTTGCTCTAAAAACTTCTCAACAATAGAAAGTCTAGCAGGAACAAGCTCCGAGGAGAACAAGAAATATCACCAGGTCCCTAAACCACAGAGTTTAAATATTATCCTGGACTTTCTTGGTGCGTTGAACTTACCATCGGGTCTTTGAGCCTTCAAAAGATGTGTTTCCAGCCACCTTTCCATCAGCCACAGCTTAGGGAAGATGAACATCAGGGAAGAAAACTATCCCAAGCCCTGCAAGTAGCATCATGGAAGCACTTTCCAGCTGAGGAGCCTGGGACTGCAGGCAGGAGCAGCTCTCCTGGCCCGTCCTTCACAGGCAGCAGTGGCCAGAGGCATGGGAGAGCTCTTACTCCACTTGAATTTCAGCCTCCAGGGTGCTCATTAAAAAAAGGCTCAAAGTTTCCTACCTCATGTGTCAACAACATGTGGAGAAACACTGTGCAGAGCTCTGTGGCTCTGTTACCTCCTCTCACTGTTACTAATGGTGTGTTTTTAATCACAGTGTTGTCCCCTTTATCATCGTGCATTTGTGTCCAAGCTGTGTGCAGTGCTGGGCCCTGCTCTGGGGGCTGAAGGGAGGGGTAACCAGTATTCCGATCACAAACAAGTATTTGGAAGGTCAGACCCGAAATGCCTGAACCAGCCTGGAACGGAGGAGCTGTGTTCACACTTGAAAATCCCTTGTCTCTAGTATTTTCCTTTCGCCGTTCCAATCCTCCCCCGACTGTCAGGCTGCAGCCATGAATCACTTCTGGGCACGTGGCTAACACATGAACGCTGCAAAATATTTTGATGGAGGGGAACGGGGGTGGGAGCACAAGATATTCCAGCCAATTGTTCCCAACCCTTAAAGTCCTGTGCCGAGGCATCACAGCCTCCAGCATTTCCAAGGGCATCTGTCCCAGAGCTCTCAGTAGCGATGAAAAGTTGGGATTTGGGGAACAAGACAAAGCTTTTGATATCACACATCAGTGGGGTGGGTATTTCCAGAGGTGAGCAAGGGTTGTGAGTAGAAATAGCTGCTGCAGGTCAAGCCCTGGCTGCTCACAGGCTCCTTTCTTCTGTTGTTGGAAGGCTGAGTAGATGCAGGTGGGAAAAGGGATCCAGAGAAGGGACCTCCTTAGCAGCATCTTCTCCCAAAGCTCCATCTCCCGAGGAGAGATGGATCATGTTGGTAATCAGTTGCTGTTTTTAACAGCCCTTGTTGTCTCCCCAACAGCTTCACAGAAGCCATGAAGAGCCAGCCAAAGCTGGAGGACTGGGACTGCCACTGGACCTATTACTCAGGCTTGGCCATCTCGGCTGTAGGGACCTTGTTTGTCATCTCCAGCTTCTTAGCACTGGGATTCACTGGGACATTCCTAGGTAAGCAGTAAAAATCCAACAGCTTAACCAGAAAGTGCATTTAATTATTGCGAGGATCTCTTGCTAGGCTGGAGTCCTGTAGGAGTTTCCTTGTCCTTGCCTTCAGGGCTTTGTGATGCAAACCATGACCTAACCATGCTGTTACCTCACACGATGCAGTGGTTTTATACAGCAAGTCCCATCGCCTTCGGTGTCGAGCCTGAAAGTTTGGAGCACAACCAGTCCAAACACCCTCCAGAAAAGGTGCAAGTGCAAAACCCCACAAGCAGCACCAGCACAGTGGGTGTGAACTGTCCAGCAGCCTTGCCACAAGCACCCACCTGCTCGTCACACATGCCGAGGCAGGATCTGGTTTGCTCTTCCCTCTGCAATAAACCCGATGTTCATTGACAGATCCTTTTATCTGCCACTTTATAGCAGAAGGCATTTTCCACTGCGCCTGCTTTCACATTTAGAGAGTAATTCTGTTAGCATTGTTGACTTTAAAAACATGTCAGTATGTGTGGAATTCATAAAAATAAAGTAGAGACAGGAACAATAAATATCCAAGGAAAGGGGCAGCTCCCGCTGGCTGCAATAATCACAGCCCCAGCTTTGACACCGCATTTAGGCTGTGCTTTTGCAAGTGCTTTACAAACCAAATTCAATTAGCTCCTGTGGCGTCGCTAGGAAGAAGAGAGGGACGTAATAAGCCTTCCTGGTTTCAAGTGGAGTTGCAAAGAAATGTGTTGAGTTGGCCAAAATCCTGCTGCCAGAAATAGAGCTCAGCACTCCTGAATGCGTCCCCTAACCCTTCGTGTGCAGCCTCACTCCTGGCCGCGTGTCACATCCCTGTCCCTCAGCTACCAGGCACCAGCATCCTCCAAAATCACCTGCAGCCCCCCTGAGTGATGCTGTGCCCGTGGAGACATGTCCAGAGAGGCCAGGCACAGGAGCAGCCGCCAGCAAGAGCTGCTTGAATGCTCCTGAAGTTCAGCCAGGTCTGGAGTTGTTTACGTAAAGCCTGATTCATCTGACCAGGAGGATCCACTGGGCTTGAACCACTGGGAGAAAGCAAACAGGCTGAGTCAGGCTCAGCGTAAGCAGTGAGAGGGGCCCTGTCCCCTGGCTCTGTGTCCCCCATGGCAAGGAAGAGGTGGGTGTTAGTGGTCCATGTGGGGAATTTCTGCTCCATCCTCTCTGCTGGAGAGACTCTCCCTGCCACAGTGTCCCGGCTCCAAGTCGTGCATGACATAGCAGGGACCAGCTCCCTCTGCCAGTGGGGCATGACAGGCACCAGGGCAGAGCTGAGTCAGGGTGGGGACATGGCAAGACCATGTGCTAGTGCAGCCAGGCTGGCTCAAGACCTGTGGCACCACCAAGGCATGGCCCAGCTGGTCCATCCATCCTTGGATTGGTGACAGCTTCTCTGTTGAGTCTGTGAGTCCAAGTCAGCAAACTCTTAATGGAAAATGCCCCTCAGCATGGTTTCTTACCCAGCCATGGGGAAGACAAGGAGTTTCCAGCTCTCCAAGGATCTCACATGGGATATTCTCTTGCTCAGGACTCGCTTGGGACTGGTACTTCCAACATCCTCTGCATGCAGGATTTTAGTGCTGTGCTGGCAGGAGGAGCAAGGACTGTAGGTAGCAAAAGGCTGCACTGCTTCGACAAGGAGGGACATTCGTCTGCTTCTCACTGTCAACATCAGAGCTCAAGATAAGTTTTGAGAGACCCTCTGACATGTAGGCACCTCAAAAATTACTGGAACAGGATTTGACCCTTCCCTTGTGGGTTTTCCTATAGCAGTGAGGGCTGAAGCAGGCAGGGCACAGACACCATATCAGGACTGCCCTTTGGATTCCCTCCTTACAGTACATTTAAGCTTTGGAGCACCTGCAGAATACTTTGTGTCTGAAGTGTGGGCTAAATGGTGCAGTGGGAGCTGCATGAGTCACCCGTCTCCAGCAAGCCTTGCTGTGCTACTCCATCTCTGCACAGCAGTACCAGCTCCATCTCTGTTTGCTGCAGCTCTCCCTGGCAGATCTATCCCCCAGTGTGCCCTCACAGGGATTTGGGCATCACTTCAGCACCCTTCACGTCGCTGTTTGCCCTGTTTCCCAAAAAACACCGTAATAAGGGCTTGGCTTCCTGTCTCATACCCTAGCACTGTTCCTTCCAGCACTGACCAAGATTTCAATCTGACCAAAGTCTTTTACTGGCCTTGGAGAAGCCAGTGGCTTTCCAGAGTGAAGTGGAGGTGGTTTTTTAGCCCAGGTTGGGCTCCAGAGTGATGCTGTGGGGGACCTTGTAGAATGCACCAAATGGCTTTTTGCTGCTTTGATCCCAAGTGCCCACCCTGTGCAGCGAGATGGTTATACAGAACCTCCAGCAAAAAATAACTCCAATTAGCTGCCAAAGCCCCTGGGCTTGACAAGGAGCTGATTCCTGGTTTGGGGGCCTAATGGAGACTCAGAAGATGCCCAGGGTGATGCAACACAACATATAGTCCTTTCCCTTAGCACCTATCTGAACATAAAAACATAAACCACCCCTGTGGTGGTCATGTTCATTGAACTGTGTGGGTTTGGAGGCAGAGATTACATTGGAAAAGCTCCTCCTTGTAGGCAGCCTGCCCAGAGGGTCCCACAGCCCCACCAGTGAGCCCCTGCCAGCCCCATGGACCCAGGGCTTTGTGTGAACCTCCCCGGTGCCAGTGCCATTTGGGGAGCAGGGTGTTCAGCCCAAAGGCAAGGGTGGGCAGAGGATAATGAAGCATTTTGATACATAAAAAAGCACAGAAATGGGCTGTGGCAGGGGGTGATGTGTTCTTTCTACCAGAACAATCTCAGAGATATAATGCCAAGTAACTGTGAGAACATATAGTATGAAAACGAGGCAATTATCTCACTTAGTGGCCTGTAGTTAAAGCCCCAAAGCATTGTGTAATTGGGCAGGGGCTGTTTATCCTTAGAAATAAATGTTTTAGCACCATGTGAGGTCAAAGAAATTACACCACGATCCAGGTAATAATAATAACCTTGAATAGTTTGCTCTCCTGTAATGCCTTTCATCTGGATTTGCGAGCACTTTCTCACCATACATTAATCCTCACCACCCTCTGTGCTCTAAGAAAGACTGATATGATCGGTGCACAATAGCACTGGGAGGGATGGAGGAGACTTGCCCAAGGTCAGGGAAGGGGCTGGCAGCAAAGCTGGGAACACAACCCGGGGTGGTGGCAGTGGCCAGGGCGATGGACTGGCACTGCTCCTCACGGATCAGTGCTTGTACAGTGGACATGGAACATGGACTTGTACAGTGGACAGAAGGGCAAGGTCTGGAGCACAAGTGATGAGGAGCAGCTGAAGCAGCTGGGGGGGGCTCAGCCTGGAGAAAAGGAGGCTCAGGGGGGACATCACTCTGTACAACCCCCTGAAAGGAGGGTGCAGCCAGGAGGGTTGTGCTCTGCTCTCAGGGAACAAGTGACAGGACAAGAGGGAACAGCCTCAGCTGGCACCAGGGGAGGTGCAACTGGATGTCAGAAAAAAATTCTTCACCAAAAGGGCCGTCCAGCCCTGGCACAGGCTGTTGTGGGATCTCCATCCCTGGAGAGTGTGGTGCTTTGTGGTCTCACTTGTAAGACCAACAGAACCAGAGATCTGCATCCTGGCCCTTTAACCCCCCAAAATGCTGCTCACGAGCTGCACATCTCCTTGCTGTCATTTCTTTTCCAAGCTCTTTTCAGGAGGGTGGAAGGATTGCTCTGAGGTAGATGGGAAGCTGGTTGGATTCTGACAGTTCTGAAAGCTTTCCTCATTACAGATGACAATCATCTGTTATCATCATCATCATCGTGCTGATAATTGAGTGTTTTGTAGGTAGAGGTGCTATTTGCTGAAATTCTGAGAAATTCTCTGAACTATGAGATGGGGGTGGTACTGGATGAGGGCATTTGATGGTGATGGTTGTGATTATAACATCTCCAAACACCATTAAAGGGCACAGGCCTTATTTCCCCATTAAATGGATTTGATCCTATGCACTTGCTTCCTCGTCAAGTGGTATTCGACAGGCAGTTTTCAAATGAGAAAACCAGAATTAACCAGTTGGGACCTTGAGAGCTGCCTCCTGATGAGGGATGTGGCTGCCATAACCTCATTGCAATGCAGGTTCTTTCCTCACGGGCAAAGAACCATTCCCAGAAAGGCTGATAGACACAAAGAGAACAGGCAAATTATTTGTTGCTGTTTTCTCAGCCTGGAAGTCAGCAGTGAAACCCCTTTGCTCTGCATCCCTGGCAGGGATGTCCTGTGGCACAGGGAGGGTACCAGTGTTCCAAAAGCCCCCTCTGACTGCTAATTTAATTGAGACTAACCAAAAACTCTCTGCTTGCTTTTAGGGGATTACTTTGGCATTCTGATGGAGGAAAAAGTGACCACCTTCCCCTTCAACATCCTGGATAATCCCATGTACTGGGGCAGCACAGCCATCTACCTGGGCTGGTCCCTCATGTGAGTATGTGCCCCTGCAAACACCTCTGGTTGTAGGGTGAGTGTGGGGTCTTATGTTTGACAGGGCATGAAGTGCCAAGCTGCACTGGGGGCCAAAGAGACACTCAGGGATGGAAATCAGCAACAAAATGGTAGGAAAAGTGCCACATGCCCTGACTTCTGGCTTCCTGGCTATTTTTGTGCGTGGAAAATCTTGTGCTGTCATAAAAGACTCACAGCTTTAGTTGTAGAAAAATAAATAGCAGCCAAATACTGGGGAGAAGAGGCATCAGCAAATGCTCTGCAGCTGAACGAGGTCCTTGGCAGGCTCTGCACGTGGAAAAATCAACATTCAGGGCCAAATTCATGCAGGGTGTCACTCGGCAGGGGCAGGGCACTGATATGGGGAGCAGTGTGACCCTGTAATTACTCTGAAAAAAGCAAAATAAGCCAAGCCACCCTTTTCCCCACTGCACGGTGATAACACTTCCGAAACACTCCTCGTGTGATACAACACAGCTTAATAGCCTGCTTAGGAGGAAATGAATAGACTGTAATTTAGCAACAAATGAGCAATATACTCTATTCAGTGTAACAAGTTTGATGTGGTTTTCATTTAATATCACATTTTATTTATTTGCCCAGGAGAAAACAACCTGACTGTGTTACTTCAGGAGCCCATGGAGTGTTGTGGGCCGTTATCAGTAGATATTTTTTACTGGTGCTCCTGACTGTGACCACCTCTCTTCTACTTGGGTGGAAAAAATGAAGTGCTTTGCCACTTTCTGCTCATTTTTCAGCCATGTGTGCAGCCCGTGGTAATAAGTAAAGCTGATGGTTTCTCTCCTGTCTCCACTGAGCCTTGTTGCAGTTCGTTCTGCACTTGAGTTCCCCCCTGGTGCCATCAGGGCTGGCTGCATGTTTCCCTTCCTGGCAGAACAGGGCACTGGATGGGGTCTAAATCCTGGGAAATGGTGCACAAGGGCCAGAGTGAGCTCACTACTGGCAGTGCAGGGCAGGATAGTTGGCCACAGGGTTGGCAGCAGCACAATGGAAGCATGGATATTGCTGTGAGAAGTGGAGATGAGCCCCCCACCCCAGCACGCCACAACCCCCAGAGCAGCACAGAAGGAGGAATTTGACCAGGAGGAACTACAAGGAGATTTTTATTTGTTTCAAGATCAGCGTAAAACTATTTCCTAGAACCTCTGCAGAATCCACTGTTTCTGTCGCAGAATCCCTTCTCACCCCTCTCACCAGGCGCACATTGCTTGGCCTTCCACCACAATTCTGGGCAAAAGCAGCTTGAAGCAGCTCGAAGCAGCAGTGATTGCCTCTTTTTTGTCATTAAAAGGCTGCCACCATTAAGGCCAGCAAGGCGTGAGAAATAATTGCTGTTAACAAATTGCTGGAGCTGTGCAAAGTGGCACCAAGACACCCCCTGCCTGCCCGCAGGAAGCTCAGCACAACCCTCCTCATTGTGGTTTTGGCTGTTTCTCTTCCCTGGGATCTCAGTTCATAGAATCATGGAATCATTTAGGTTGGAAAAGAATTCTAAGACCATCGAGTCCAACTGCTAGCCCAGCACTGCCATGTTCACCACTAAAACATGTCCCCAAATGCCACATCTACACGGCTTTTAAATCCCTCCAAAGACTCCACACTGCCCTGGGCAGCCTGTGCCAGAGCTGGACAGCCCTTTTGCTGAAGAATTTCTTCATAACTTCAAAGCTAAACCTCTCCTGGCACAGCTTGAGGCCATTTCCTCTTGTCCTGTGGCTTGTTCCCTGGGAGCAGAGTTCAGCCCTCACCTGGCTCCACCCTCCTTTCAGGGAGTTGTAGAGTGAGAAGGTCCCTCCTGAGCCTCCTTTTCTCCAGGCTGAGCCCCCCCAGCTCCCTCAGCTGCTCCTCATCACTTGTGCTCCCGACCCTTCCCCAGCTCTATTTGCCTTCTCTGGACACACTCCAGTTGCTGAGGGTTTTTTGGGAAGTCCCAGCTCTTTCTGAGGTCCCAGGGCTTTCAGAAGATGTCAGGTGTCTGCCCTCAGAGGCCAGAGGTAACGACCCAACTCCATGGCAGTGGGAGGGATGCTGGAGGAATGTGTTTGCCATCTGGTTCTGGTCAGACCTAAAACACAGAGCGTGTTTTTCCTCCCTCAGTGATGTCTCACACTCCGTATCATGCTGTCAGAGCCCAAAGGATTGATTATTTTCATCCATAAGGGCACAAATCACATCACATAAACCAGCCTGCCCTCTGACTCCATTCCAGCTTTAAAAGCATCAACTGGGGCAACTACCCTAAAAAAAGCCCTACCAGGACCACAAAACCTTCCTGGCTGATTCATCATCAATGCTGGTACAATGAGCCATTGCCCAATATGTAGGTCAAGCTTGTAAGAGGAGAGAAAGAGTTCACCCAAATGCTGCTCATCACCTGCATCGAGCAGCCTCATTTCTCCTGCAAGACAAATGGAGCATTCACTGTTCAGGGACAGCTTTGTGTGTCTCTGGTAGGGAAGTGTTCTAACTCACAGCAACAGTCTGTGTAAATCAGAGCTGGAGCTGCAGCCAAATGATGCAATTAGAGGTCTTGCTGTCAACAAACAATCATGTAAATTTGTTCTCTCTGATAGGAATCAAGGAGGAGACATGACTAAGCATGTAATAGCAGGGGGTTGGGAGAGGAAGATGTTGCCCAAAGCTTCCTAATGAGGGGAAAAATTACTGCAAAATGAGAACAGTGAAAAGGTGAAGATTTGTGGGTGCCTCTGCAGGAACTGATGGGCCAGGTGGTACCTGAAAGTGGCTCCAAGATGAGGTTCAGGTAGCTCGATCTCTCCTCTGCAGGTGTGTTTTTCCAGCAGCACACATCATAGAATGGCTTGGATTGGGAGGGACCTTAAGGCTCATCTTGTTCCAACCCTTGCCATGGCCTAGAATGCTCTTGTTCCCCCATAACTCAGAACTGAGCTATGACCAGCAATTAAAGGCAATCAGCAGTGTCCTAAGTAAGGGTAACACCTGCAGACATTAACTGGAGGTGCAGGATGCAGAAAAGGAGGGGGACTGGTGTCTGTGGTGAGCCAGACCTTGCTGGGAAGAGATGGGGCCAGGACCTCATGGTTGCTGGGTTAGCACATGGGGAATGGCTGCTGGTGTGACCACTCTCACCTGCAGGAATTTACACACTGTGGGATGGTGTTGCAACCTGGTTTGGGGACTGTAACCACTGGCTGAAATCCTGGTGCCTTAGCAAAGCACAGCCCACAGCCTTGCCAGCATCTGCCTCGGACACTTTTGGCCAAGCATCAAGGAAGTGTCCTCATGTGGACAGTGCAGGTTGATGTTGGTTGCCCAGAGAAACTGTGGCTGTGCCATCCCTGGAAGTGTCCAAGGCCAAGTTGGAGCAACCTGGGACAGTGGAAGGTGTCCCTGCCCATGGCAGGGGGTGGAATGAGATGCACTTTGAGATCCATTCTAAACCGTTCCGTGATTCTATAATTCTGTGACATCTCTCTTTAGGGCAGGAGGTGATGGGCATTTTTGGTGCCAGTTATTTGGCCTTGGTACCAAAAGGACCAGCCATCTCCATTCCATCCACAGTTCTTGATCACCTCTGCCCGTAACCAGACAGTGCAGAGCAGTGGGTGACATCAGTCCCTGTGCTGTGCCTGGTGACATCTTGCTGGAGGACACCATTCCTCTGGGCTGTGGGAGGCAATAGGACACATTCCTAAAACATCTTAAAATGGGTTTAAAAGTGAACCAAGCCCCCAGGACCCAGCTCAAACACAGTACCCACCCCAGCACCCTTCCCAGGGCAGACATGGACCTTCCCATCCCCATCCCTGTGATGCCTCAGCCACCACTTCGATCTATATGGTGCCATACACTGCCTGGTGTCCCCTGCATCCTGGGTGGCCCATCTTTTTGGGACATCAGGCATTTCCCTTAGAGCCACAGCCATACATCAGCAGCTGCTCAGCCCTTAAACATCCCTATAATCTCAGGATTTAGCATCAAAGCAGGAGCTCTCCTAGCAGAGACGTGCAGGGATCAGACTTAAAAGAAGTCACCGAAGTAGTCTGGGGAAGAGTCTTTGCCGAGTAACATCTGTCTAAGACAGTTAACATTAAGCACCAAAAAAACCCCTCCAACCCTTTTGTTCGCTTCTGTTTGAGTGAGAGCTCTCATGGAGCCCAGAATCTCATTTCACTTTCTCAACCAGGTCTTGCATAAGCCCATGTACTTACCTGATCTTTTCCTTCTCTTTCAAAACAGGCACGCCAGCCCAGCTGGCCTTTTGCTGACAGCTGTAGTGGCAATTTCCTACACAATCGCCATGCTGTATGAGGGGTGAGTAGCTGTGCAGAACTGGAGAGCTTCTAATTATTTCTGCCACCTTTAACTCCTGAGGTTTCAGAGAACTGCACAAGTAGAGATGTTCTTTTCCCATTAATTCAGCAGAGGAAAAAGGAAAACAGAGGATTGTTTTTCAATTGTTTTGATAATGGGCAGATTCCGCTCTGAAAGTATTTGCTGAGTTCTAGAAACATTTGTGCATTTGTTTGTTTTTATCAAAATGAGATCTTTTTTCCTTTTGGGTGCCTGGTTCTGTCTATAGAAGAACAATGACGAAGGCAATGAGAGGCCTCATTGTGTCCTCTGAAGAGTCCCTACAAGAAGTGCTTGCATTTTGTAGTTCCTTGGATGGGCTTCTCTGCTATTTTGCACCACAATAGCCCAGCAGCAGAGGATGGAACAGCCCAGAATAATTCCCAGAAGTACAGTTGTACTTCAGCAGTGAAAGGTCTTTTGTGTTTTCAAGGAAGGAGAAGATGCAGAGAGCCAAGGTCTGCATGCAGAGGAGTCTGAGTGAGTGTAGAGCCTTGTCACACTCAGCACAGAGATGATCCCAGGTGGAAGCAGCTTGCTCCACAATCCAGAGAGACAGAGATGAGGACTGCCATGGCACAGGAATAGTCAGGCTATGCCAGCCTGTGAAGGACAGTTTCTGGGCCTAAAGAAGAGTACATAGTAATCCTGATTCTAATTCCTTCTCCCTTCCTTTGTCTCTCTCTTTTGTCTCTGGCCCCTCTCTCCCCAAATTCCCATCCTCCCAACTACAGGCCTTTCACAGAGGAAATCTATCAGCAGAAGCAGAAGGGAGTGAAGAACAAGTAGCCACAGGTATGTTTGCTGATCAGCATTTTCGGTTGCTTTGCCAGGCTCCCCCACCTACCTGAGCACCCCTGCCCAGCCCTGCCTTCCGCAGCTCCTCCAGAGCCCTTCCCACACTTCTCAAGGCATTTGAGCTTCAAACTTCTGCAAAAACTCAGGCAGGAAGGCTTTTCACAGCAGCAGTTGTGTCCGCCTCCTGGCACCCGACCAGCAGCCCCCAAATTGTTTTGATTATACACTTGAGAATCAGTGCGAGGGAAAATTGCTGGGAAGCTTTAAAGCTTCAGGCTTAGTCTGAATCAGGCAGAAAAAAAGCAACTATTGGCCATGGCAGGTGCTCCAGCAAGTGACAGGGGAAGTGTGAGAGGACATGTGTGCCTGGTCACCCCTTAGGGAAATCAGGGATGCCTGCTCCAACTGCTCATCTGAGCCAGGAGCATTTCTGCACATGGACTCACCCTAAAACCTCAGCCTGGGCTTGTTTTGGGGCCAAAGACTTCTGAAAAAGCTCAAGTTCCTGGCCAGGCTCCTTTCCCAGGGGTTTCATGCCACCCTGGAACCCCCAGTGCATCTGCCTGCTGGTGGTTGGAGAGCTGGGACAATCCCACAGCACAGCTGAGGTTTTGGCAGGCCTGCAACTGCTGCCCTGATGGAGATGCTGTGGTACCAGTGAGGTCCCCAATGGACTCTTGTCCCTTTGCCTTTTGCAGAGCACTGTCTCGGGTACCTCGTGCCTGTCCGGTCCCCACACTGTCAGATTTGCCCGTTTTCCTACTGAGATTTATCCTACTAATGAGTCCAGCAACCCTTAATGAGCCAACAGCTCCCTGCAGCACTGGAAGTGATCAGAGGAACAGCCCGAGCGTGGTGGCATCTGCTCCCCACGGGAGATGGAGGTCCCTGTCCCCAGGTCTCCGTCCCCATCACTGGGTCACTGCAGCTCCTGATGTTTTCCCGGGAGTTACACGGTGTGGGACCTCCTGACTCTTCTCCCTCACCGATTATTGGAGATCTGCAGGGGAAAAAGCAATTCCCTCCAGACTGGAGGGGCCTTTCATAAGTCAGCTGTGAGCAGGGGGGAGCACTGGCTCCAGACAATCCTGAAGATCATGTGAAGATGCTGCTGAAGAGCCACGGGAAGCAGACAAAAGCTCGGGCGGAGCAACAGAGAGGGCTCAGGACCCCCTGAGGATTCAAACAGGGCTGGGGAAGGAAGAGGGGAAACTGCTGCAAACTCAACAACAGCAAAACGTGCTGCAAACTTAACAACAAACCCCCTCTTTTTTGGAAGAGCTGCAGTTTCCCACCTTGCAGAGCCCTGCAGCATCTCTGCGCTATTTCAAAGGCTCAGAGAAAGGTGACTGAAAACCAGAGAGATGTGAATGTATGACCTAACCCACCACCCAAGGGAGATGGAGGGATGGCAGCTGTCCCATGGGGAAACCCTAGCATGGAGAAGACCCAGGGGAAGAGTCAATCCCTGTCCACACCTTGCAGATAACCCACCCCTGGTGTTGTTGCCCTGGCCCTCTCCACACCCATCCAGCCCCTCCTTTTCCCTTGGGGGCCACATGAGGGTCCTGCTGCCTTCCCTAGCACCCAGTGCCTTCCAGCTGATTTCACTGCCTTGCAGGGGCAGTGGGTGGGAGGGAGGGAAAGGGCCGCTTCTGCCTTCCACACCATGCAGCAGCCGGGTACAAATCTGCCCCTCTGCCCCTGCCACCAGCCAGCAAGTCCCAAAACTGCCACGTGCTGGATCTTGCCTTGAACAGAAGGACCCCAGAGGTGATGCTCCAGACCCAGACTCTGCATTTACAGATTCCCAGAACAATTTGAGAAATAAACTGTACATGATCAAACAAGCAGCAGTGACATTGGAAAAAGGAGCTGCTCCTACACAGGCACCGGGATGTGGTGCCATGTCTCAGCATCACATTGTCCCCTCCACGGAGAGTCCCCCGTCTTCTCAGTGTCACCTCCACAAAACGGTTCCATTTCCTTTTGCTTTTGCATGTTGTAATTCACCCTTCAGGCATTGCTCAGCAGGAATTAAAAGTGTTGGCCTCTTTTCAGTCCAGCCTCCATTTCTTCTGGACGGGCTCACGAACGCTGTGTTTGTGTTTCATCACTTTAGAGCCATTACACATAGATTTATTTTTTTATTGCCATCTCAACAAGCTTCCTCTTAAAGATTTGGGCATAGTATTTTATTTTTAGGTAAGTTTCCACATCCCCTTCACAGTTAATGTTTATAAACGGAGGCTAAACCAGCCCAGTACCCATAGCAACCAACGAGGAGAGGATACATTGCATTATTCTGACAATTTATGTCAGAGTTGCCAGTCCTCGCTCAAAGTCTCTGATGTCAATAAACTTGGATTTGTTGATAAGGGAAATCAGTATTTACCTAACAGACACGTGCTTGGTCGGGAAGAATTATTCTTAATGAGAACACAGCAAGGGCCATATTTGTGCTGTCTCATTCCCACTCTGGGGACCCTTTCCTGTCCCCACTGCAAGGCCAAGGGAAGACCCCAGTTGTACTATTCCCTTCCCCAGCCAGCATCAGCCTCCTAAAATGTGTGTCTGTAGCCATAAATCCCAGTGATGGAGCGGCTTCCCATCCCATGTCCACAGATCCCAAAGGCACAGGGGGTTGGTGCTGTGCCGGGATGAGCTTCAGAGCCTTGTGATGCCTTCAAGTTTCCCCCTTGATCTGCCATTTCCAGCCCTTCCTACTTCCCAGCTGTTCTGTCAGCTTTGCATTGCACAAGGGTTTTTCTGGGGCTATGCCAGACACATCCCTGGTTTTAGTAGCTCTTCCTGCAGCCGCCAGCACGGATTAACGTGTCACTGCCTTTGCAGAACTGGTTCTGGCTGCCATAAAGTTGGAGTTGATATTTTAGAGGCATCTGCTCTGTTCCCTAAAGCAATCTGAGGAGCTGGAAGGTGATGTTCCAGCCCATCTCACAGAGCCCAAGCCCACCTTTCTCCCTCGGCCAAGGGATGGCCCTGGCCAGGCCAGTCCCGGGTGGTGCTGTGCTGCTCCCTGGGGTTACAAGGAGGGAAACACAGAGAGACCATTATTTATGTTGTTTTATGGTATTTAACAACAAGGGATTAGGGGACTCTCCTTGGTTATAAGGAAAAAAGTGTAATTCCTCTCCAATTACCTAATATTTATAAGAATTTGAGATTCCAGAAGGAGAGGATGAAACCTTCAGGCTGAGCACGAAGCATTGGTGGTGTCACAGCTGTTTCCCCCCTTCCTGGCTGGAGCTGGGACATACCCTGCATTGATACAGGGATGGATCTCGTGGCCTCCAGGTCAGAACTGAGTCCTCCTGCTTCCAAAGGAGAGACCTGCACTGTGGGACCCCAGGACTAGGCAGTTGCAGCCCCAGCTCCATGCTGGGACAAGCTGGTGCATCCTTCCAGCTCTTGCAGAAGCATCGAGGACCAAATGAGGTCCCTGGAAATGGGGTCATGGGGCCATTTTCATAACTTCATGGCTTCAAAATCCAGTGTGGGGCTTGCTGGGCCCACTGGAGCTTGGCAGGGGGCTTGTTTTCAGCCTTTGGATTAGGCTGTGTGCTGACACTACAGATAACACTTACCTTGAAATTTGGGATATTTCTCCAGAGCAAACACCAGGAAAGGAGAAACTAGTTAATTCACAACTCCTGCTTGGCAGGGACAACTGGGTCACCAAGGCCATTGCTCTGTGCTGCCTCAGGTCACCCTGTTCCACCACACAGCCCCCACAGCAGCTGCGCCCGCCCACCCTCATGGAGGTTTTCTCCCCATGGTCACTTGCGTGGCTCCACTGCACGTGTCTCCTTTCCATGAAACTGGATGAAATTTTTTGGGGATGAGGAGATCACTTGTACAAATCCAAACACCCCAGCAACAGGGATGAGATGCAGAGACAGCTCTACACTCACAGGATGCTTCATCCATGGATACTTTGGGAGATGGAGCCCGCATCCTGTGGTCCTTTCCTTGATGGTGGTGACATCCAGAACCAGGGACAGATTCCTGAAGGCCCCTCCCTCCGTTGTGACCGCCCATAACCCCCGTGTCTGTGTGTCCGTGTTTGCTTTCGCCCCGCGAAGCTGCACTGCCTTGCCCCGGGGGAGGGAGGGACGGCCACCGGTCCTTCTGTGGCAAGCAAACACCAGAATAAACACGTGGCGCAATCCGGGCAAGCATGTGAGGCACTGGCAGGACGGGAAATTTGCGTTTCCCACTGGGTTTCTGCTTGCTGAGTCTGTACTTTTGCTGTTTGGAAAGATGGAAGGGAATGGGGGGCTCAGGGCTCTGGTGGTGGCTCCTGCACCCATCCCAGTGCTGAGGCTGAACCTTGGCTTTTTTCCCAGCATTTGGGATTTGATGTAAAAGCAAAGATGAGCTTTGAGTGCAAGTGGTATGGGAGCAGTTTGGACACACATTGATTTGTTGGGGATCCCTTAATCCAGAGAAGGCAGATTGGGAACACAACAGGACTTATCTTTACAAGGCAATAAATTAGTCTCTTCTATCACTGCTGTGTAGGGAAAACAATCTGGACTTTAAATGGTCACAAAGAAATGCAGTGGGAAGAACATTCTGGCGGGAAATTATTCCCATGCGGGAAACTATTCCCACGTGGGAAACTCCCAGTGTTGGAGCCCAAACAAATGCCTGGGGCAGAACCAGGATCCCAGGGCTGAGCCACATGGGCACTGCTGGCAGGCTGCTGCCCAGGGATCTGGGATACAGGCAGTTCTCAACTCATGAGTGCCCAGGGGATGCTTTGAAATTCCCCACAGTGGCAGGAGAGCAGCAGCACCCGGTGCCCACCATCCTCCTGCCCATAGTGTCACCCCTGCCATAGACAGCGGGGAAGAGATGCCATCCAGCCCAGCCCAGCCCACCTCCACCCTCACCCCAGGGGCCTTTACGCACAGAGCTCCTGCCATGAGCCAGAGGACAAGTTACAATGCTGTTTTCTTTAATTTTCACGGCCAAAAGCCGCCCCGGGACAGCCCGGTGAGCTGGACACACTGCACCGCATCCTCCTCGGATCTTATTTCAAAGAAAAAAATGGTAGGAATGTGCTGCTTTTTCCGTGTTTCGTTGTCTTCTGAGAGGAGCTGTTTATGGAGCGTGGCTTCTTTCCCATCCAGGGTCGCAGGAGGTCGTAGAGCAGTCAGAGCCCCGGGAAGATGCTGGGGCCAGGCTCTGCCTGTGGTTCTGTGCTGCTGCACCAGGACTGGGAGCCTCAGGGGTCCTCACTCAGCTCGAACCCCACTCCCTGCTCCCAACACCCTGTGCTGGCCTCAGCCCCTCTGGACCCACAGCCGGAGCAGTGGGAGCAGATGTGGAACCTGGACAGGAAACATCGTCAGGCTCTGAGCCCTCACCACCACTGACCCCTCCCTCTGCCAGCTCCCGCCTGGCAATGCTCACCCAGCTCCCTGCCTCCCCTTGGGCTTTAATTTTTGTCCTACAGCCCTGGCAGCCATCACTATTTCCATGGGAACCTTCCTGAAATCCAGCAATGCGTCTGCTGGGGTCACCAAGCCTCCCTCTCCCCTATGCCTTATATTCCAAGCCCAGTTTCTGCCCATCTCCAGTTACAGGTGACATTTCTCTCTAATCCCAGGGAAGCTGCTGCTCTTTGGAAAGGAGCAGAAAGTGCTGGAGTTTGGGGACATCCAGGACATGCAGACACCTTTGTCCATGCTGGATGCTGGCAGGATGCTCCTGCGTCCGAGTGAACAGTGGGAGACAGGATGGCAGGAGAGAGGATGGAAACTATGAGCAGGGGATTTCCAGGGTGCTCCTGGCTCAGAGCTGCATCCCACTGGGCACAGGGATGGCATCTCCAAGGAAGCTCTTGCTACCCCTTGCCTGGATGACTCAAGGAGTTGGGGATTTGAGACATATCTCAGGCTTTCAAATTCTCTGTTAATCAAATCCCAAATGCTAAAAGGAATCAAGAGACATGAAAAGTGTTGCTAAAGAAGCAGGAGGTGGAGGAAGGAAACAAATAAAGCCACCCCCTGGTCCCCAGTGACAGAGCAGCCCACTCCTGCATCGTATATCATCTGGGAAAAATTATATGTTGGGAATTATGTGCTGCTTCTGAAAAGCCTTAAAGGAGATTTAATAAAATGAGACAAGCTAATAATATAGGGAATGAATAGCAACCCTGGATGCTGCATCTTGATTTAATCAGATGCTTTTCCCCAGGGGGACAAGCAAAAGCTATGGCTAAAGCCTCCCTCCCAGCTGCTGCCTTCTTCCTCTGGCTATCCACTCTTTCTCCCATCCTAAGGGAGCAGCCAGGGCAGGATTTGGGGTCCTACAAACCCCCCCGTTTGCTAGGAGCTGCTGGGAAATGCACAGCCCACACTAGTTCTTTGGGAGCAGGATACACTCACGAGGGAGAAGGTCTTTGTCTGAAGAACAGGTCCCTACCCTGGGGGAGAAAAGCAGGAACTAGGGAGCAGACATGGATCCATATGTGTACTTGCTTAGGAGCCAGGGAATGCTGTGTGCTGCTGCATCAGGAATGAGCCCTTGGTAGGACATGAAGCACCTTAACAGCAATGATAAGGAGCTCATGTGGGATTTGCTCCTTTCCATGGCCTGGGAGAGCTGCAGGGTCTGCACGTGCTGGGTGGGAACAGCACAAATGGCTCTTCCAGTCTTGGCTGTTTCACTGCTTGGACCCACAGGACCTGGACATGAACCGAGGCCAGCCTGGCCCCGGGGGATGATCCTTCCCAGCTCCGCAGCACACTCAGCAACCAAATCCATGTTCTGATGTAATTGTCCTTTTCTGAGTATCCCTCACTCGCCTGTCCCTGTGCTGGGCACCCTGGTGCTGCTCCTGCCTCCTGGAACATTTTGCTTCCTACATTTTAGCCGTGGCTGGTGCTGTGAGCTCAGTTTTGCTGCTGCACAGTTCGTCCAAGCCCAGGCCCTTGGGAGCCGCATGTTCTGTTGCCGGGATGTTTGTGCGACTTTCGTGGAATTTCCCTTCCTCAGCCACTTGCTCATGGACACAGAGTGGGTTTTGCTGGTTGGCAGGTGGCTGGTAAACCCGTGAGGGTGCAGGTAGGGAGGGAAATAGCAAGAAAACAGGGATTGATCTGTGCTGAAGGTGATTCCATTAAAGGTGTCCCTGGGGTTCATGCAGAGCCTCCCGCCTGCAGCTCTGGCTGTATCAAACTGCTCTATGAAAGAGCCCATATCCTCCAAGGATAGGCAAGGAGCAAAACATCCCACAAATGACAGAGCCAAACTCCAGCAGCCGTGGCATAAATGCTCTTTTACCTGCCTCTCCTTAAGGCTTGGGCTATTTGCAGTCAGGACAGAAATAGGTGGTGATTTTTAAGAGAGTCATAACCGTGGGAAGACTTTGCCTCGCAGCTGAGTGGATCCTTTATCATCAATCATTGGAAGCAAAAGTGCTCTGCTCTTACCAGGAGATGAGTTTCTAGATGAGCCTGGGAGGACTCAGAGTAGTGCAGTGTAATGCTCCTCTGCTCAGGCTCTGCGTGACTGTGTGAGGAGCTGGACTCTGAGATGGCACAGGCAGTTGCACCCTCTTCCCTGGGAAATGCCACTGCTATCAGCTCTCCTCCACCCACCCAGGTTCCCTGACACCCTGTCCTTGCTCTCAGGGGGTCTCTGCCTCGTGTCCCACCCCACCAAACCCACAGTGCACATCTGCCTCGTGGTGCGCTCTGCTCAAAGAGCCATTTAGAAAAAGCAAATGGATTTTTTTCCTGAAAGCCCAGAAGCAGGCTTCGAGCAGGCTATTTTTACCTGTTCCTGACACTATTAATAGTTGTACGGTCAACAATAAATGCCAATCAAGATATTCGATTTGTCTGTCCCCCAGAGGTTGGCACTTCCTAATCCCCCCGTTGTTTTCCATTAACCTACTCAATTAAATTATCTTTTTGTTATTTTGGGGTGATACATTTGGGCTTTGTATTCGGCTATTAAACTTCTTCTCTGTCTCGAACACAGATGAATAAACACAGGAAACTGTCCCAGTTTCTCTCCTCCAAGTGTCCTTGTGCCTCCAGGCAGGATGTTTCCCTGCAGGCAGGGATGGGGCTCTAAAGGGCTGTTTGAACTGCTGCTGCTTCCATCCCAAAGACAACCACAATTCCTTCATACGCCTTTGGACAGGGTTTAAATTAATATCCAAGTGTGAGACCATACTCGGGGGGGGATCAAAACCTCAGCACCAGCCGTTTCCCAAGTTGAGCTGATGAAAGGCATCAATCACTCTGCACCAGTCTGTGGGTTCTGGTTGTCCCCGAGGTCCCTCTTGATGCTGTAGGTGAGGCTTTTGCTACCCCAAATCTTATTTAAGCACCACCTTTTGCTGAGTTTTGGGGGGGTTTCCTAATAGATCACGGAGTCACAGAATGGTCTGGATTGGAAGGGACCTTAAAGCTTATCCCGTTCCACTGGGAGCCATGGGAAGGAACGCTTTCCACTAGACCAGATTGCTCCAAGCCCCATCCAACACGGCCTTGAACACTGGGCTCGAACACTCCCAGAGCTGAGACAGCCACAGCTTCTAAAGGCATCCTGTGCCAGGACCTCACCACCCTCACAGAGAAGAATTTCTTCCCTCTGTCAGTGGGAAGCCATTCCCTCTTTTCCTGTCACTCCATGTCCTTTTCCAAAGTCTCCCTCCAGCTCCCTCGGAGTGCCCTTTTAGGCACTGGAAGGAGCTCTAAGCTCTCCCCNCGTCCTTTTCCAAAGTCTCTCTCCAGCTCCCTCGGAGTGCCCTTTTAGGCACTGGAAAGAGCTCTAAGCTCTCCCCGCAGTTTTCTCCTCTCCGGTCTGACCATTCCCAGCGCTCCCAGTCCGGCAACATTCCCGTTTCCCGCGGACCTGC
Organism: Calyptomena viridis; assembly: GCA_013390005.1. Taxonomy (NCBI): domain Eukaryota; kingdom Metazoa; phylum Chordata; class Aves; order Passeriformes; family Eurylaimidae; genus Calyptomena; species Calyptomena viridis. The sequence goes on from WEIV01022304.1 coordinate 35,714, forward strand.
CCCGCACGCGCCGCCCGCCGGACGGGCTCCCTCCTGCCCCCTAGCGGGGGGAATCGGGACTGCGGCGGCACCGCTCGGCCCCCGGGACCGGGGTCGGGATCGGGGTCGGGGTTAAGTGAAACCATGCGAAGAACCTCCGCCAAGGGGGCACCGAGCAGCGCCCAGCCCGTGCTGCAGCGCCCGGTGGGACCAGGGCTTCTCTGTGATCCCGGCCCCGCGCACCGGAGCTCGCACCGAACGAGGTCTTTTCTCCGGTGTGGGAGGCACTTGTACCGGGCGAATGTAAACCGCAAAAGCACGGCGCGGTGGGGTGGGACCTCCTGCACTCCCCGACCCTGGTCGGTGCGGCTCGGGGTCACCTCACTCCCGCAGCCCCGGGAGCCCCGAGCCGGCTGCGAGGCGCCGGGAGCCCGGATACAAAGTCCCGGGAGTCTGGGCAGAGATGTAAAGAGTTGGCTTGCAAACAGGAAAGCGAGACCAGACCGGGCTGCGAAAGTGACCGGGCTGCGCAACACCGGGAGTGCAAACGGGGCTGCCAAGCAGCGGGAGCGCGAACCGGGATGGGAACGGGGTCGGGCTGAGTAGCACCGGGAGTCCCAACCGGGTTCCGAATGGGACCGGGCTGCAAAGCACCGGAGTGCGAACGGGACCGGGCTGCGCAGCCCCGGGAGTGAGAACGGGGCTGCGAGCGGGACCGGGGTGCCAAGCACCGGGAGCTCCAGCCGGGATGCGAACGGGACCGGGCTGTGCAGCACCGAGGGTGCCAACGGGTCTGCGAACGGGACCGGGCTGCGAAGCCCCGGGAGTGCGAACGGGACCGATCTCCGCAGCTCCGGAGCCGGCCGGGCAGCGACGGGGGCGACTCAGCCGCCGCCGCCCCGGGCCGTGACGCGCCGAGGGGCGGGAGCTGCCTCCTCCATATAACGCGGCGGCGGCCGTGCAGAGCTCACACCGACCTTTCCTGAGAGGGGAGAGGGGCTGAGCAGCCGGGCAGGCAGCGCCTTCCTCCTCCTNAGCCGGCTGCGAGGCGCCGGGAGCCCGGATACAAAGTCCCGGGAGTCTGGGCAGAGATGTAAAGAGTTGGCTTGCAAACAGGAAAGCGAGACCAGACCGGGCTGCGAAAGTGACCGGGCTGCGCAACACCGGGAGTGCAAACGGGGCTGCCAAGCAGCGGGAGCGCGAACCGGGATGGGAACGGGGTCGGGCTGAGTAGCACCGGGAGTCCCAACCGGGTTCCGAATGGGACCGGGCTGCAAAGCACCGGAGTGCGAACGGGACCGGGCTGCGCAGCCCCGGGAGTGAGAACGGGGCTGCGAGCGGGACCGGGGTGCCAAGCACCGGGAGCTCCAGCCGGGATGCGAACGGGACCGGGCTGTGCAGCCCCGGGAGTGAGAATGGGGCTGCGAGCGGGACCGGGGTGCCAAGCACCGGGAGCTCCAGCCGGGATGCGAACGGGACCGGGCTGTGCAGCACCGAGGGTGCCAACGGGGCTGCGAACGGGACCAGGCTGCGAAGCCCCGGGAGTGCGAACGGGACCGATCTCCGCAGCTCCGGAGCCGGCCGGGCAGCGACGGGGGGCGGCAGGCGCGGACCGGGCNAACGCGGCGGCGGCCGTGCAGAGCTCACACCGACCTTTCCTGAGAGGGGAGAGGGGCTGAGCAGCCGGGCAGGCAGCGCCTTCCTCCTCCTCTTCCTCCTCTTCTTCCTTCTCCTCTGCGCAAGCTGCACTTTCGCCGGCTTCAATGAAACTGGCAGCGATGATCAAGAAGATGTGTCCCAGCGAGGCCGAGCTGAGCATCCCCGCCAAGAACTGCTACCGCATGGTCATCCTGGGCTCCTCCAAGGTGGGCAAGACGGCCATCGTCTCGCGCTTCCTCACCGGCCGCTTCGAGGAGCAGTACACACCCACCATCGAGGACTTCCACCGCAAGTTCTACAGCATCCGTGGTGAGGTCTACCAGCTCGACATCCTGGACACGTCGGGCAACCACCCCTTCCCAGCCATGCGTCGCCTCTCCATCCTCACAGGTACTTGTCAGGGGATACCTTTGCCTGATTCCAGGTGTTCTTGCCCAGTTTTGGGAAGAGGAAGGTGGGATTTTCTGTGTTTAGTGGGTGGGCAGCTCTTCTTGATGGACGGAAGGATGCAGGACCCAGGTGCTGCTCGTTCCTTCCCGAGTCTGTACATAGCTTAGGCAGGGGGTCTCTGTATGTCCCTGTCCCTGCAACCATCTCATGTTCCCTCTTGTCCCCAGGAGACGTGTTCATCCTTGTGTTCAGCCTGGACAACCGGGACTCTTTTGAGGAGGTGCAGCGCCTGAAGCAGCAGATCCTGGAGACCAAATCGTGCCTGAAGAACAAAACCAAGGAGAACATCGAGGTGCCCTTGGTCATCTGCGGCAACAAGGGCGACCGGGACTTTTACCGGGAGGTGCAACCCCGGGAGATCGAGCAGCTGGTGGGAGGGGACCCCAAAAAATGCGCCTACTTCGAGATCTCAGCCAAGAGGAACAGCAGCCTGGACCAGATGTTCCAGGCGCTCTTCGCCATGGCCAAGCTGCCCAGCGAGATGAGCCCCGACCTGCACCGCAAGGTCTCTGTCCAGTACTGCGACATCCTGCATAAGAAGGCGCTGAAAGGCAAAAAGCTGCTGAAAGAGGGGGGCCGGGGCAGCACGGAGGAGGCGTACGGCGTCGTGGCCCCCTTCGCCCGGCGCCCCAGCGTCCACAGCGACCTCATGTACATCCGGGAGAAAGCCATCGGCGGCGGGCACGGCAAGGAGAAGGACCGCTGCGTGATCAGCTAGGAGCCCCCGCTCCCGACAGGAAGGAAGGAAGGAAAGAAGGAAAGGAGGGGGGAAAGATGCTCGTTTCCGAATTGACTTTGGGCAGGCAGGAGGGTGGGCAGGTGCCCACTCGGGCAGAGACGGGGTCGCCTCTCCCGCAGCCTCCCTCCTCCCGCTTTCATCACCTCCCTCCCGCGGGGGTGCATTTTGGGAGCGAGGGATGCGAAGGGGGAGGCTTTGGAGGGCAGGAGGAGGTTGTCACTGAGAACAGCCTCTTCCTCTGGGCAGAGGGAAAGGGTGAGCTGCTGTCGGCCAGGTGGGAGGATGAGTGTGGAGGGCACAGACCTTGGTGTTTCTTTCCCTCCTAAATCACCCAGCCTCGGGCACTGCCCTCGGGAGGGAGGGCAGGGCCTGCCAGCACCTGCTTGGGGCTTAGTGGTTGGGTTTTGTTGGGTTTTTTTTTCAACTTGAGAAGCTGTGCACGGACTCTGGCTCTGTGTCGTGTGTTCGTCTGTGTTTGCAAAACACATACAGAAGACACCCCTAAGATGTTGCAAAGACATTGCAGTTACAGCCCCAATGGACCAAAAAACTGACTCTTGTTTACATTTGTCTTGTTTGATTTGNTGCGGCTCGGGGTCACCTCACTCCCGCAGCCCCGGGAGCCCCGAGCCGGCTGCGAGGCGCCGGGAGCCCGGATACAAAGTCCCGGGAGTCTGGGCAGAGATGTAAAGAGTTGGCTTGCAAACAGGAAAGCGAGACCAGACCGGGCTGCGAAAGTGACCGGGCTGCGCAACACCGGGAGTGCAAACGGGGCTGCCAAGCAGCGGGAGCGCGAACCGGGATGGGAACGGGGTCGGGCTGAGTAGCACCGGGAGTCCCAACCGGGTTCCGAATGGGACCGGGCTGCAAAGCACCGGAGTGCGAACGGGACCGGGCTGCGCAGCCCCGGGAGTGAGAACGGGGCTGCGAGCGGGACCGGGGTGCCAAGCACCGGGAGCTCCAGCCGGGATGCGAACGGGACCGGGCTGTGCAGCACCGAGGGTGCCAACGGGTCTGCGAACGGGACCGGGCTGCGAAGCCCCGGGAGTGCGAACGGGACCGATCTCCGCAGCTCCGGAGCCGGCCGGGCAGCGACGGGGGCGACTCAGCCGCCGCCGCCCCGGGCCGTGACGCGCCGAGGGGCGGGAGCTGCCTCCTCCATATAACGCGGCGGCGGCCGTGCAGAGCTCACACCGACCTTTCCTGAGAGGGGAGAGGGGCTGAGCAGCCGGGCAGGCAGCGCCTTCCTCCTCCTCTTCCTCCTCTTCTTCCTTCTCCTCTGCGCAAGCTGCACTTTCGCCGGCTTCAATGAAACTGGCAGCGATGATCAAGAAGATGTGTCCCAGCGAGGCCGAGCTGAGCATCCCCGCCAAGAACTGCTACCGCATGGTCATCCTGGGCTCCTCCAAGGTGGGCAAGACGGCCATCGTCTCGCGCTTCCTCACCGGCCGCTTCGAGGAGCAGTACACACCCACCATCGAGGACTTCCACCGCAAGTTCTACAGCATCCGTGGTGAGGTCTACCAGCTCGACATCCTGGACACGTCGGGCAACCACCCCTTCCCAGCCATGCGTCGCCTCTCCATCCTCACAGGTACTTGTCAGGGGATACCTTTGCCTGATTCCAGGTGTTCTTGCCCAGTTTTGGGAAGAGCAAGGTGGGATTTTCTGTGTTTAGTGGGTGGGCAGCTCTTCTTGATGGACGGAAGGATGCAGGACCCAGGTGCTGCTCGTTCCTTCCCGAGTCTGTACATAGCTTAGGCAGGGGGTCTCTGTATGTCCCTGTCCCTGCAACCATCTCATGTTCCCTCTTGTCCCCAGGAGACGTGTTCATCCTTGTGTTCAGCCTGGACAACCGGGACTCTTTTGAGGAGGTGCAGCGCCTGAAGCAGCAGATCCTGGAGACCAAATCGTGCCTGAAGAACAAAACCAAGGAGAACATCGAGGTGCCCTTGGTCATCTGCGGCAACAAGGGCGACCGGGACTTTTACCGGGAGGTGCAACCCCGGGAGATCGAGCAGCTGGTGGGAGGGGACCCCAAAAAATGCGCCTACTTCGAGATCTCAGCCAAGAGGAACAGCAGCCTGGACCAGATGTTCCAGGCGCTCTTCGCCATGGCCAAGCTGCCCAGCGAGATGAGCCCCGACCTGCACCGCAAGGTCTCTGTCCAGTACTGCGACATCCTGCATAAGAAGGCGCTGAAAGGCAAAAAGCTGCTGAAAGAGGGGGGCCGGGGCAGCACGGAGGAGGCGTACGGCGTCGTGGCCCCCTTCGCCCGGCGCCCCAGCGTCCACAGCGACCTCATGTACATCCGGGAGAAAGCCATCGGCGGCGGGCACGGCAAGGAGAAGGACCGCTGCGTGATCAGCTAGGAGCCCCCACTCCCGACAGGAAGGAAGGAAGGAAAGAAGGAAAGGAGGGGGGAAAGATGCTCGTTTCCGAATTGACTTTGGGCAGGCAGGAGGGTGGGCAGGTGCCCACTCGGGCAGAGACGGGGTCGCCTCTCCCGCAGCCTCCCTCCTCCCGCTTTCATCACCTCCCTCCCGCGGGGGTGCATTTTGGGAGCGAGGGATGCGAAGGGGGAGGCTTTGGAGGGCAGGAGGAGGTTGTCACTGAGAACAGCCTCTTCCTCTGGGCAGAGGGAAAGGGTGAGCTGCTGTCGGCCAGGTGGGAGGATGAGTGTGGAGGGCACAGACCTTGGTGTTTCTTTCCCTCCTAAATCACCCAGCCTCGGGCACTGCCCTCGGGAGGGAGGGCAGGGCCTGCCAGCACCTGCTTGGGGCTTAGTGGTTGGGTTTTGTTGGGTTTTTTTTTCAACTTGAGAAGCTGTGCACGGACTCTGGCTCTGTGTCGTGTGTTCGTCTGTGTTTGCAAAACACATACAGAAGACACCCCTAAGATGTTGCAAAGACATTGCAGTTACAGCCCCAATGGACCAAAAAACTGACTCTTGTTTACATTTGTCTTGTTTGATTTG
>WEIV01022304.1:47552-80092 GCA_013390005.1 Calyptomena viridis
TCCTCCCAGCAATTCCTGCCTGTGCCTCTGCAGTGATTCCTCCGGCGATCCCCCCTGTACAGCCCCAGAGATTCCCCCGCTGCCACCCTCAGTGATCCCCACTACACTCTCCCAGTAATCCCCCTCTACACGCCCGCAGTGATCCCCTCCTGTGCCCCCCAAGTGATGTCCCCTGTGCCTCCCCAGTGATCCCCCCGCATCCCTCCCAGTGATCTCCCCGTGTCTACCCCAGCGATCCCACCTTCCATCCAAGCCCCACACAGGAGGTGGGAGGTGGGAAGAAAGAGAGACCGTGGGGTCCCACACTGCGAGGGCAGGGCAGGGTAAGCGTAACAATCCCAGGATCACAGGAACCATCCAGGTGTCCCAAGAACAATCCCGGGATCACAGGAACCATCCAGGGGTCCCACGAACCATCCTGCATCAGCCTGGCCGTGGCTCCCAGCCCCTCAGCATACTTGGATTGCTGTTCCAAGCCTGTATACATCCCTTCCTTTCAAGCCAAATCTTAGGAAAAAATTGCATTATTCTGTGTTAATAACCGCAGCAGGGTTTTGCTGTCTTTTATATCCCAGCTTTCTGCCATGGTTTTCATTATTTGGTGTCCTTAGTTTGACTGTTATGGAAATGGGGACAATATGGGCTGGATGATAGGTATGTGGTCCTTGTAATACCTTAAAGACAGATGCTTGTGTGAGTCCAGGCTTTCTGCCTGAGAGAGGAAGCACAGCCGGCATCGATCGGGGGGAAAACAAGCTGGAGCATTGGATGAGAGCCTGGGCTGGAAACTGGAGGAATTTGGAGGAAGAACAAAAGTGTGGTGTGAGGGCTGGGACCACTTTGAAGCTGGGAGAGGGGGGAGAAGGGGGAAAAGACAGGCTGGGAGAGCTGGAATTTTTCAGCCTGGAGAAGAGAAGGCTCCAGAGAGACTTTAGAGCCCCTGCCAGTACCTAAAGAGGCTCCAAGAGAGCTGGAAAGGGACTTTGGACAAGGGATGGAGTGACAGGACAGGGAGGAATGGCTTCACACTGACAGAGGGCAGGGTTAGATGGGATATTGGGAAGAAGTTCTTCCCTGTGAGGGTGGGGAGGCCCTGGCACAGGTTGCCCAGAGAAGTTGTGGCTGCCCCATCCCTGGAAGTGTTCAAGGCCAGGTTGGATGGGTTGGCCAGGTTGCTTGGAGCAACCTGGTCAAGTGGAAGGTGTCCCTGCCCATGGCAGAGAGTGAGATGGGATGAGATTTAAGCTTCCTTCCAACTCAGACCATCCTGGGATTCTATGAAGAAATGGGATTCTGGCAAGACTGACCTGTGGGTGGAAGAGGCAGCTTGGGATGGTGAGTGGTCAAGGCTGAGAGAGGGAGGGTGATGCCCCTCTGCACTAAGCACCCTGAGTTTGCTGCAGCCAATTGCTGCCACTGTCTAAACTCCTGTATCCACATAAGACATGGTAGTACTGATAATACCAGCCACAGTTGTGAGCTTTTATTCCTGGTTTGGCTTAGAGAAAATGCATAATTTAATTTTTCATTTGAAATAGGCCCCCCTGCTCAACAGTTATAGGATGAGGGGGACTGGCAAGGCAATTTTCCTTTTTAAATCAATTTATTTCAAAAAGCAAACAGAGGCTATTTATACATCTAATGAGAATGCTGCTAACCATTTAAATATGGAGTACTGCCTGTTTGCTCTAAATATAGCAGATGCAATCGCTCACTTTGTTCCTACTGTCAGGAATAGGTCCTGGTTTGGGAGCTGATGCTGGAATGTGTGAAGGAGCCTGGGGGAGTCCAGGTTCCGCTGAGCAGATCCCCACGGGAAGGCTGATGGTATTTATGGCCCTTGACTGAGCCAAGCAGGAGGTACAGGATGCTGTGTCCTTTTCATGAGGCTGAGCCAAGAGGTTCATTTCTGTCTCTTTTTAAGGGCTGTTTCTAAAGCAAGAGTTGATTCAGGCTCTGTGGGGGACACTTCCCTCGGTACTGTGCTGGTTTTAATTCTCCCCTTGGCTTTCTGGAGGAGGGCAGCATTAATTGCTGTGCTGCTGGCCCCCTGCCTCTGAAGGGTGAGTCAGGCAGTGCTGGAGCAGGTGACAATATGCAGATACCATTCAGCTGTACTTAAAGCACTGTCAGCTAGTATTTCTTTGTGCCATTCCTTTCTCATTTTGGGTCTTGTGTTCCCACAGCAGCTGGAACACACAGCTTTATCTAGCTGGCGTTTCTCCCTGTTCCTGCCTCTCACCTGCCCTTTCTTGTGGGAACAGCTCCTCCATCTCCCCCAGGTGATCCACCTCAGTCCTTCAGGGCTTGTCATGTCTCGTGGCAAGTCCAGGGGAGAGCAAAGGTGTTTTGAAGTTGCATTGTGGCTTGACAGGCCCCTCTATCAGTGGAGATGCTGGTAAATTGATCAGGTGAGACTGCGTTGTCACCATTTAAATATCAACCTGTATGAGGGGACAGTAGAACTGTGCTCTAGATTGTGAGGGCTGTGGGGAGAGGTGAGACCCAGCCGACAGGTCTGGTAGGGAAGAGAAGAATTTTGGTGGTTTAGTCGTGCAGACAGGTGACCTCATGTGAGGAGCATGCTGGTGCACCCAAATCTTCACCTGCCCTTGTGAAGCTCCAAGATCTGAGACCCTTGTCCCCAGTGGGTGACTTTGATAACCTGGGTTGTGTCCTTATAATGCAGTTCCTGGTAGATATCGCCACCAACATGGTCTTCCACATCCCTTTGCAGTCATGCCAGGGTCTCCATCTCAGATAGGGCTGTATCTGCCCATCCACTGTTCCCAGGTGGAGCTGGTGGTGGGCTGCAGTTCTCTCTAATTTTCATTCTGGATTTTTTCACCCACTGTCAGTTCCTCAGCAGAAGAATTTGAATGAGCAACCTGTGAAAACTCCCTGCAAGGCAGCTAAAATATGAACAAAGATACTTGATGATGAATGAAAGGAATAATTTCCCCCTGGATTTGGTAATAAACCTAAAGTGCAAATGATCAACCTGTTCCATGATTTAATTGTGACTCTGTACAATTCACTTGCTGGACAGGCAGTTTCTGAAATGTGGGAATGTTTCCAAACCATCTGATCTCCTGTGTACACCCATTGCTCACCCAGACATTTCATTAACCCATTATCCTAAAAACCAGCTGATCAAATAATATGTATCCAGAGTCTCTTTTGTTTTCGCTTGTTTCTTTATGATATCAGTGGTTGTTTGTTTGTTTGTTTGTTTTAATTTTATTTCTGTACAGATTGTACCTCTTGTCTGATTCCAGAGGGAACCTTTGAGGGATTTACCACCAGGTGACTCTGTGCCTTTTACTATTTCCTTACAATGACTTGATATTTTTATATTGATGGTCTGGCATTTCACTGGGCTCTGCTTCTCACTGCCGGACCATCTGGAGCTTGTTGTGCTGTTACCACCAGCTCTGTTATCATTTTTTACTATGTGGCTATCACCAGGCTGAACTTTATCTCTTCCTCCTGCTCCTGCACTGCATCATCAGCCTGAATTTTCTATTTAAGTCTTGCTGAGCTGCCATGGTGGGATAAGTCTGTATTGCTCAGCTGGGGAGGTGTTGTCAGGGTTGTGACCACCTGGGATGGGGTGATAGGGATGAGGAGTTACAGCTGCAGCCTTTGGCTGCAGTCAAGACACAGAAACATTGGACTTTTGTTAGGTCATGGCTGTGGTCCTGCAACTGCTCAGGTTCCTGGCCAAGATCCTCCTAATTTTGACCAGATGGGAATTTGGTCTTGGGCTCTGCCCTGTCTTGACTCCTGGTGTCATTCAGGGACCATTTCAGGCCCCTAGTGTCCCAGGATTCTCAAGAGTGTGCTGATGAGAATGGGGGGCCACATTTCATCCTTTGAAACCATGTTTTAGCCAGAGGGATTCAGGCCCTGGAGGTCTGGCTGCCCCAGACACACATCCCAGTACCATGACATCCTCCCAGAGCTGCTGGTGCCCCAGGTGCAATCGGAGTTTAAGATCCACATTGTGTGAACAAGCAGCACCAAACACATCCACAGCACCCCAGTGCCTCCTAGAGCTCATCAGGCTTTGACAGAGCTGCTGGATACTGGGGAAACTGGGGTGCTGTGGGAAGAGGGCCACCATCCCATGGCCCAGGAGATGCCACCCTTGAGGAGAGCCTGGCATACAGGACAGAGCCTGGGACAAGACATGCCACAGGAGGCTTGGCCAAGCTGCCTGTAGCTCCAGGGTGTCACTGCAGGGCATTGTCCTGGCCATGAAGGCCAGAATTTTGGCTCTCCAAGCCTTGGGAGGTGAATGGGGATGATTCAAGGGCACAGGGAGTGGCTAGTGATCTCATGATGTTCATCCATGCCATTCCACTCCAATCAAACACAGAGTCTGGCCCAGGCTGTGCCACCCCGGGGGAGGCACCCCAGCCATGGCAGGGGCAAAGGGAGCACTGAGGGCTTCTTGCGCAAGGTCAGCTACACAGAATCCAGGAAAACATGCAGCTGGATCAGCCACAGCCCCCAGCCTGGCCCATCTCCATGTGCAGGTGGCTCTGGAGCTCACTGTCTCCATTGGACAGCCCTGTGCCCATGGAGCATCCCAGAGCAGTGGGTCCTGGGAGCCACCAGTCCCTGCAGGGTCCCACCAGATCATCCCACAGCCAGGTCTAAAAACTCCAACACTTTTTCCACCCAGTGCAAAGGGGCAAAAGTCACCTCGCAGGAACAAGACAGAAACTTGGAGTGTGAATTTGGGATGTCCCTGAGGAAACCTACTCCTGCAGAGGGAAGTGCCCTTGTTACCACTGGGCAAAAGCAGCCCTGGATCCCTGCTGGCTCCAGCTGCAGTGTGGTGAGTCAGCAACGTCCCTGCCATTATTTACAAATAATGAGCGAGGTATCGAACACGTGCTGCCAAACACATGAGGCAGCAGCAGTTTCACTCTCAGTATGTAATTGTGGCCTTGAAGCAATGCTGAAACTGCCTGCACTGGTGCCCGGCGCTCAGCCCAGACGAGGATTTCTCTCCTGACTTTCTGAATGGCATGTTGGGAAGGTGATGGAGTGGGACAGCACATATATGTGCACCCCTGTGCACATTCACCCTTGTGTGAGTGTGCATCCCTGTGTGCATCCTTGTGTGTGTGTGTATTCCCTGTGTGTTTGTGCATCCCTGGGTGCATCCTTGAGCTCATGCATCCCTGTGCTCATGCATCCATGGGTCCCAGGGCAGCACTGCTCCACACAAGGACACAATGTGGGTGTCACAGAGAACAGACTTGTCAAGATAAATTTACCTGGATGCACATAGCAGACACTAATGCACTAAGGACATCAATGAAATCCCAGCTCCCATCCTTGGAGTCATCCTTATTCTCCTAAAGTGGGTCAGGCTCTGTTTGTGTGTTTGTCAGAATCCCTCCAAGTGTGGCAGGAAAAGGCATTACCTGATGTTGGAGCACTTCAAAATGTTTCTCTTGGGTTACTTAACACAGGGGGAGAGGAAAAGAGCTTTGTTTGGACTTTGTTTTGGCTGAAAAAGCCACTGAAAAAGCATCAGATTAAGATTTTAGCCCATCCCTCACTTGAATTGCAAACACCATTTCACTCTAATTGGCCTAATTACTGAAAAAAGACAAATTTTACATGTGTTTTGCAAGATCAGTCAGGTGTCCTTGAAGAATAATTTTACATGCAGAGCAGTGGGTTTCTGGGGCAGCGCTGGTGCCGTGGGAGACACATCTCTCCTACAAATCTGGGAGATGGAAAAATCTCCATCCAGCTCCAGTGAGAAGCCATTTAATCCTTCTGACCTGGGCATGGTGCATCTCTGCAGGGCCATGGTGAGAGCAGCATTTTGGTGAGCCTTCCTCCTTCTGACCCTGGACTTCCTGGGCACCCCTAGGATGCTGCCATCCCCCTGCCTGGAGTCACCTGTCCCTCTCTTCAGCCACACCAGCAGCTCTCACCCATTTTGGGGCTGCCATCCATGGGTGGCTTATCACAGTCACGTGTCCCTGGCCCCAAGGATCCGTTTGCCAAGGGCTTAATGTTTAGCTGCAAATAAACAAAGCCTATCAGAGAGGTTTTGATGACCAGGTAGCTAAACTTTTCCTCGGAATTTTGCTGGCTCTCAAGGCACAAACAATGCCAGGATGTGGTGACATTTTTGCCTCAGATAAAATTTCTATTGGAAAGATGCCTGAGGTTTCCCAGAGAGGCTTCTTGCATTTCTTCAGCTCCCACTCCCTTGCTCCTGGGCACTCCTTGGGCTGGTGATCCGATGTTCAGCCATGTTCCATAATGCCCAAAAGCTTTCTCTCCATCCTGAATGCACACTGATTTATCTAAGGAGGAGTTGTTTATCGAGATGGGATTGGTTTGGAGTTTTGGTTCTGAGCAGCTGTGGGGAAATCAAAATAAGGTTTTCAAACAATGTCAAGGGGGAAAAGAAGAACACTCCTTGTTGTTCTGACTTCAGAAAAGAGTGAAATCGTCCCTCCTGCCTTTACCCCACAGGCATTTCTCAGCCAGAAAACTGATACTTTCCTCCAAGGGAACGTGCCCTGAAGCCCAGCTCAGCAGCTGCTGCCCAGCTTGGTGACCATCAGATGCCCATGGCTCAATCCAGCCTGGAGCTAGCTCTTGCTCATTTCTACCTTGAGGATAAGCCGAGCCTATCCTGGCTTCTCCCACGAGGTCATCTGGCAGAGAGGGAGGCTGGAGAATCACTCAAAACTATTCAATCCCTAACACCATCCTCTAACCACAGCATGGCTCAGCCTGTTCACCGAATGCAAACAAATGCCATTAGAGAGGGATGTTTGGCTTTCACATAAACACTCACCTGTCCTTGCCCTCAGTCCCAGGGAAAACCAGCCCTCCTGGAACTGCAGGAAGCTCTTGGGATGCTCCTGCTGCCCTCCATGGCAATGGCAGCTTCTGGCAAGGCTGGGTACCATGTCTCTCCCACCCAGGGATTACACTTGGATCTGGCTGCCGGCCGGCCTGTTCCGGCATCTCTCAGCAACTGCAGAGATAATTGCCATAAGTCTAATTGTTCCTGCTGGATAACGAGCATTTTGCATCATGATCCCCAGCTGCCGAGAGCATCATCCGAGTTGCTATTTCAGGGGCGGAAAGCGGCTCCTCTGAGCCAGGGAAGGCTGAACCAGGCTGGATCTGGGCACCCAAAGCACTGAGCCCCCACTGACTGCAGCACTGTTTTGTGAGCATGCTTTGGGACAAGGCATTGGACAAGGACTATTCCCAAGAGGCAGCCTGGATATGAAGACATGAAAACATGGGAATTTCAATGTGCTGATAAAACAGGCAAACACCCAGGGAGTTGTGTCTCTGAATGGGCTTCTTCCACCTGGACATGACATTGTGACTGTGGATGCAGAGGGTTGGAAATATATGTGCACATGGATGCACGTAAGCATACAGGCATGCAGTCATGCACATCCACATGAATACATTCCAGTGCTGGGAATCCATGGGCCCATTTCCCTGCTGACCCAGGGAGCTCCTGTTCCAGCCTTCCTCTGCTGAGGTGGGTTTGAACCACTCCTTCACATGGACACTGCCATCCATGCACTCCAGAGGATGTGGGATCTCTGAGGTCTTTCTTTTATTCCCTTTGCTAAGTTTTGTAGTGTTTAAAACTCATAAATTCTGCTGTCATGGGGGGAAGCAGGCAGAGGAACAAACAGAAACCTCCTCCTCTCGGAACCCAGGGAATCACTGTTACCCTGCACAGTCACTGCTTTGTGTGATGAGCTGTGTATGTTCTCAAACACACCCTGTTGCTCTTGGTCCAGTGGTGCCCCTAATTTTGGCCAATGCCATTGCAGACAGCAGGGCCTGTCACGGCCTCCCCATGCTGTTCCATCAGGCAGATCTGCTCCATGCTGCTGAGACACGTGGCTGGCCGGGACTGCAGTACATGTCACCCTCTCCCCCCATGCAACGGGGCAGATGAAGCAGCCACGCAGCAGGAACCCCTGACTGGGCATTGATTTCTCCTTCACCATTAAGTTCTCTGCAAGACCTGGGGATCCACCACCTCTGGATGAGGCTGTTCGAATGCACGAGGCTCATTTGGCAGCAGGGATAGCATCTGAGCAAGCCAGGAATGCAGTGTTTCACTCCCTGCACTCCATCCAGCACCTGGAATGGCTGCTGGTAATTGCTTGGTGCTGCAGGATGAATTGAGCAGCCAGCTGTGGCATTCCCACTCTGCTCATGCTCACAAACATGTGGGTTTGGGGCAGCATCAGCAGAGGCTGTGCATCCCATTTGTCCCATCCCACAGCTCTCAGCCCAGCCCTGGGCTCTGCACCTCATTTACTTTTCCCTTATTCTCCACAAATCCACTGCAGTCGACTGTAAAGTGCAACCCCTATTCTCAGAACAGCACAGCTGGAATTAACCCTCCTGCCTTGGTGGCTGGAAGGGGTTTGAGGACATCTGTGTGGCCCAAAGATGTCAGGGAAAAGGGTTTGGCTGCCAGGTTGTCACTAGTGCCCATCCTGTTTTGCACAAGCCCCTCAAAATGGGATTGTGGAGAATGCTGCCGAGCTTGCCTTGGAAAGGGTGATTTGGAGCTTTAGATAAGAGTCCCATGAGCTGGCTGGGAAAGGAGAGAGAGGAAAAAATGCATCAGGGCAAGAGAGGGGAGAGATAAGTGACGCATCTGGCCTGGGAGCCTGAAGCCAACTGCCTTCCTGGCGCCATGGGGCTGCAGGGTGGCTGGATCCGAGCTGTGGCAGCCTTGGATGGAGCCAGCTCTGTGGGAAAGCCTGCTTGCTGGTCAGGCTTGAAAGCCCTCTGCCAAAACTGGGGAGGGAGAAGGTAGCTCTGTCCAGGGACCTGCTCCAACTTCCAAGGGCTGTGCAGGGAAGGAGTGATGGGGTTGCTCCTCCCAACCTTATGCACCTGCACCCCACTCCCTCCCCCTCTCCGTGCCAGGACTGCCATCCCAAGGCACAGGATTTGCCCAGGCCGTGGGCCACACCAGAGGGGGAAGATGCTAATTTTTCACCTTTGGGAACATGCTGGCTGTTGTATCAGATCGAGCTTTTGGGGCTGGGGTGCATTTAGTACTGAAATGGCCTCTGCTGCTGCTCAGAGGGGGATTTGGGTGGCCAAGACCACTCAAAGTACCATCCTCAGGAGCCAGCTGGGTCCTCGTGGCTGATTTTGCATGTTGTCTCCTAATTGCAGTTCTTCATGTTCTCTCAAAGCAAAAGGCATAATTATCTGGAGGACAGGAAACGTGGGGAGCAGGAAACGGGAGCAGTCAGGAGCTGGTGGCGAGGAGGCAGCTCCTGCTTTTGCAGGATCCCTTCTCCCCCACTCCAAACCAGCTGCTGGCATTTCTCCTACCACCATCATCATCCTCCTCCCTTGGTGCCACATCCGCTTGGGCATCCTGGGAGGAAAAGGCAGCAACTCCTTGTTCTCATCCCAGCACTGCCGCACCCCTGCAAGCACACAAACACACTTGTTTTCTTCCAGCTCCCTATTTGCAGCCACTGTATATACAGTATAATCCACCCACAGGGTATCCAGCCTGTACTTGGCCGGGAAGGACAGAACATCCTTGTGATTCAAAAGGTCAAAATGAATGTCAATACACTGTCAGCAAGAATGTCAAAGCTGCCATGGGGACACAGGGTGCTCAGAAGGACCCAGCTGCTGGCTGTGTTGCTCCCCTGCACAACAGGCACGGGGTGCCTGAAAACACTGCTTGCTGTAGGGTCAAACTGGCCAACTCTCCCCGAAAGTAATAATTCCATGCTGTGCAAATAGCTTTGTCTGCTCAGCCTGGAGGTCCCTCCACCCCCTTCCACCTCTGGACAGTGAAGGGGTGAGCAGGTTGTGATACCCCTCCACAACATCCTCCCAATCTCCTCCAGTCTCTGGCTTTGAAGCCCAGCTCTGCCTTCTTCCCGAAGCTCCGGTGCAGGATTTTCCTCCCAGGTCTCATCTACAGAGTCTGGTCCAGGTCCAGTCATTTGCACTGGTACCTGGAGGGCAGCGAGTCCCACAAAGCCGCAGACTGGAAGCAACCACCCCTCCTCCTCTTTCCAGATGGAGAGAAACTGCTGTCATTTCAAGCTGGGCTAGAGGAAGCTCGGCTTGGGCGGATGGCTGGGATTGATTTCCAAGTGACAGAGGCACTCGCGTGTCCCTTGAGCTCCCAGCCCTGTGCCTAATGATTTTCTCTGCTAATAATCTCCACTGAGCAGGCAGTAGCACATGCAGGTGTGGGGCACAAGGACAAAGGGGATCATTCAGAGCCTGACATGGCAATGGCAGGTCCACACTGCTGTTCCTGACATAGGGACACTTTCCATTCTTCCCTAACCCATCCCAACAGGAGGGCTGCCCATGTAGCTCTTGATGCCAGCAGCACCAGGCCCTCTAATGATGGCTCAATCTAACAAGAGCAAAGCGTTCTTGGGGTTTAGGGGATTTGGAGGCAAATTAGGAAACCCCTTCATGGTGGCAGGGCAGACCCCAGGAGCTGACGGCATTTTGCAGCAGGGCTTTAGAGGCTTTGGGGCTGTGCTGGGCACAGGGGTTCCATGGTATGGTCCTCTTGGACACAGCATTATCACATATAAAATTACAGAAAGGTTTATGTTAGAAAGGACCTTAAAGGTCATCTCATTCCACCCTCTGCCACGGGCAGGAACACCTTCCACTATCCCAGGGTGCCCCAAGCCCCATCCAGCCTGGATTTAGACACTTTCAGAGATGAGGCAGCCACAGCTTCTCTGGACAATCTGTGCCAGGGCCTCACCAGGCTCACAGGGAAGAATTTCTTCCCAGTATCCAATCTAACTCTGTCCCCTGTCAGTGTGAAGCCATTCCCCCTTGTCCTATCACTCCATGCCCTCCAGTCCAAAGTCCCTCTCCAGCTCTCTTGGAGTCCCTTAAGGCTCTGGAAGGGGCTCTCAGGTTTCCCTTGAGCCTTCTCTTCTCCAGGCTGAACACCCCGAGTTCTCCTGAGCCTGGCACTGCTGGCAAGGGGCTGTGTGTCCAGGACGAGCAGTGGGACAGGGCCATCCCTGCATGAGCCGAGATCAGGGCGGGTGGCTGGAGCTGGCAGCACTTCTCATCCTGGCAGGGCTCTTGCGGCCCCGACCTTTCTGGCTTTGAAAACAGGATGGGAACAAGACGCACTTTTGTTTTCAGTTCGGGAGCTGGAACGGGACCTTCAGGCTGTTCCTGGGATGTTACAGCCATGGGGGTGGGGACCACACTCTGACATCCTGGGCAGCCTCACTGCACCCTTGCACCCTTTCCATTTTGTCCCTCAGTGGCGGATCCTAAAGCTCTCCCCATCCTTTCCCACAGCCAAGTTGGCTGGGGATGCTCCCCCGGGGCCACCAGTGGGGACAGGTGTCTCTCACTCAGCCTTCAGCTGGAAACCCCACTGGCTCTCACCATGAGCCCTGGGGAGGTCAGGGAGTTTGTGCTGCTCCATGCAAAACGTGACTGTTGCCCTGAGTGGCGCTGGGCACTGAACTAGAAAACCAGCATGTGAGGAATGTGGGTGCCTGCACCTTGTCTCACCACTAAAACCCAGCTCATGGCCACCAAGGAGCCACTGGCAGTGACCCTGGACTGTGCTGTGGGGACGGGTGGGTGGGGATGGGTGGGTTGGGGCTTGCAGCAAGACCACACTCACAAAATGGGAAAAAATGGGGTTGAACCCTACATCCAGCCACGAGCAGGGTCAGCTGGTCCTTATCCAGGGCCAGGGGACCTTTGAGAAACTTAGGGACAATGTGGCCCTGCACCAAAATTAGGAAGATGCCTCTGGTAAACCTCTCCCTGCACAGGGCTAGCAGCAGTTCACTGCTTGATATATCAACCATGAAGTGGGCAGGCAGCAGATAGTGAGGGTATTTTGTTCCTCCAATGTAGAAAGGAATATTTCTAGAGGAAAAGGCAAATCACCTCATCCCCTCAATGGCTGATAGGGACCCGGCATCTTGCTGTCACCCACTGCCTGACCTAGGGCAACCTCAAGGACAAAAAACTCAGCGTGTCTCTGCTTCCTGGCCCCGCTCCTTATCAACCTCCCACACCCACAAATGGAGAAATAATCTGCCTCGTTCCTGTAGAAGAGATTGTGGAGCGGCCAGTGATGAGAAATGACACGGGTCCTGCCACGTTGGTGCACGTGCCAGTGCTGCTGGCTTGGAGGCTCCTGCAGCATTTCCTGGCAAATCCCTGGGAGTTATCCCTGACAACTCCTGCGAGCCACTGGTGCTCACCTCTGTGGTCTCCTGATCCTTTTGTGTGCTGAGACCCCATTTAATCTCTTGAGCGACAAATTCATACCACTCTTTCCAGGCTCAGGCAGCCACCACTGCAGGGAAATAGTTGGGGTTTTTGAAAGAAAATCAAGATTCCCATGTAATCTCTTCAGTGGGGACTTGAGAAATTCACTAGGAAAATTAAAGCCTGATCTCAACTGCCTGTGCCACGGAAAGCTGGTGTGAGACTGTTTGTGTGTCCTGTGGTGTTTGATTCAAAATCTTCCCAAATCTCCCCAAATTCTTCTCCTGGAATAGCTCAGCCAGGGCTGGAAAGGGACAGGTCCCCACAGGCCAGGAGCTGCTGTGGCACTGGGAACAGCAGGGTTTGTGAAGTGTGAGGCTGGGAAAGGGGCTGGAGAAGAACCAGGGACACCCAGGGCAGCTCCACCTCTGTCCTCTTTTGCCACAACCCCTCTGTAGGGCAGAAATACCCAGCATTTCCTTGAACCCCTCTAACACTATGTATTCCTGCCCTGTGCCCCTATTGCCCTGCTCAGTCCCTTTTCCTTGTGCTGGCATGAGGATTCACGCAGGAGCTGGGTCAGGAACTGAATTCAGCTGGGATTATCTGCCCTGCCAAGGGTTTGTGGCCCAAGTTGCCCTTGCACGGGTCCGGCTGGATCGGTGCCTCCCAGAGGTGCTGTGGTGCCAACACCCCCTGCTCCCGGCTTTTGTTTGTGGCCATGGGTGATGCTGTCCCTGTAAAACACATGATCTTTGTTTTTGCTGCCTCAGGGCTGAACCGTTGCCCTCCTCGGGGACAGGTCCCTGAGTGCTGGCAGGGATTTATGACCTGCCATGGTTTATGGTGGAGGAGGAGCAGGACGGAGCCGTCACGGCCAACTTCCAAGGAACCCCGAACTCAGGACTGTCCCAGCATGACCTTACCTGGCCATGCGGGACAAAGCTCAAGGGTCAGAAAAGTGTCCCTTGAGGACAGCGGTGTCATCCACAGCGCAGGTGACAGGGTGCGTGTGTTCAGTCACGCGTTCCCCTTGTGGAAAAAAACAGATGTGAGATTTTATAAGGCAAATTTTTGCCTCTAGTTCAGGAGTTTGCTCATGTGTGCCATCCATCAGGGACATGGTGGAAGCTGGCACTGCCAGGGGAAACACCAGGTGACCCAAAGGCAATGCAGATCGGGGTGAGTGGTGTTGAATTCAGGGAAATCACTGAGCAATAAACACAAAGCAGAGGGGCTTCTGAGGAAATGGGGCCTGGGGACCCTGCTCCAGGCACATCATCTCCTTGCACCATCGCCCTCCTCTGTGGGGAAGCAGAGAGGGGAGAGTGCAAAGCCAGCCCTCAGCATCGACTCCAAATCCCACCTGCTTCCCATCATCCATCAGCTGTCACTGCTCCCTTCCCATCTGGTTTCTTCTTATCAGTGTGGGGCTCTGTGGCCAGACCAAACAGCCAACCTCATCACACATAGGGCTGGGACCCAGACAATTCAGTACAAGCATCTTGTCTTCTGCAGAGTGTTGAAATGCAACCCCGGGTGCTCCCAGGAGGCTTCATTGTCCCTGCCCTCCTCCTCCTCTCCTGGGTGAGAGGTCTGTGGTTGCTCAGCTCTGTTTACTAACCAGGAATTTTTCCCCTCCGGCTGTTTCTTTATTTTCACTGCAAAATGATGCAGAACCACCTTGATTGAGAGCGGGTGAAAGCCCAACATTGATCCCTGTACCAGTTCAGACCAGTAAGGAGCTAGGCATTCTCCTGGGGGGTGGGACACAGAGAGATGCATGTGATGGGATTGGGTGCACAGGCCTGGGAGCTGCCATGAGCTGGGGTCACACCAAAGCCAGCACTGCCTGGGGAACTGCTGGGAATCACCATATTCTGGGAACTTCAGGTGCATTCTGGGGCCATCAGGATGGAGCTCTTCCCCTTTCAAACTCAGGGCTGAAGCTTTCCTGTCCCTCACATCACCAGCATCCCTCCTGGAACAGTTGGGGACAGTGGCTGTCCTTCCAGACAAAGGGCCTTTGTGATGAAGTGCCTCTTGAGCAGCTCCATACCAGACACACAACCAGCCTGTGGTGAGGTCAGCTGGGTTTCTACCAGCCAGTGAGTTATTGCAGGGGGAAAGAGAGGATTTAGCCTTAATTTATCCTTGCTGGAAAAAGCCAGGTGCCTCTCCACCAGCCCTGAGCCTGTGTGCATCCAGGACAGTGGGATCCTCATCCTGCTCCCTCTATGCTCCCTGTGCATCCTTCCCTGCCTTGCAAGGTTCCTGCTACCAACCCGGTGGGGTCCCCATGGGGACCCCTCAACAATTCAATTTTTTTCCAGTATACTTCCCATTTACCAGAGTTTGGGCAGACCCTGGATCATCCCTGTTTTGTGTCTTCCTCAGGTCCCCAGCCTGGCCTCACTGCCCAACCTGCCCTGGCAGAGGGAATGCAAGGAGTTCCAGCACACACGAGCTGTGCCAGCCCAGTCCAGGTCACCGGTGCTGGGAAATACCCTGTTATCCCGCAGGATTGTACTCACTGGAGTATTACCTGATCACTCGGGCTGATAACGGCCTTTCACAGCTCTTAGCCAGGCTCTTGGGGAGAGGTGAATCGGTTCAGCCTCCCACAGCACTAAGGAGAGGGAAGGGACATGCAAACAGCTAAAAATTAGTTTGGGGAGAGCCAGGGCCATGCTGTGCCAAGCCCTGTTGTCTTCTCAGTGGGTATCAAAGCAGGCATGGCACCCCAGGAGAGCCCATTTTCCTGCCACATACCCCCCACTAATACTTCCCAACTCCTGTGCTCATTTTCACCCAAAGTGCACCGGAGGTAGAAGTTAAAAGGCAATTTCTATGCACATCGGGAGGATTGTGGATGGAGAGACAGCTCCTGCTGAGATAAACGCTGCAGTGTGAGCTCAGCCCTCTACTAGACACCAGAGCAGCCACCCATAGGCAAAACTTCCTGGGAAATCTCGCTTCCTCGGGCTGGCCACTCAAGGCGTCGCTGGGTTTGTTTTGTTCTGGGCTTGAGATACCATGGGATGAAAAAAAGTGCTTTGTAAGTGTTGAATTAAAAGGATGATGCAAAAGCTGCAGGGTGCTCTGGCTGGAAAACGTGAGCGGCTCGCAGTCGGCCCCGGCTGTTTTGAGAACATGGGGTTCCTGCGATTAGCCTGCTTGTATGACTCAATATATAACCACCAGTTACACACTAGATTTAATCTTGGGTCAAAAGTCATGGATAATTCAAACCACGCAGAAAATGTTGATCGCATGCTTGCTGGGGCTGTTTTCTCTGCTATTTTTTGTTTGGGCTAAACAACCTCTGTGAAGCAAATGCAGCTTGGCCCAGGGCAAGAGTAGGGCCTGTCCTGTCTGGAGTGATCTCCATTCCTGCTCCAGGAGATGCCTGATCTGTCTGCATCCTCCATCCCGCTTTGAGTCTCATTTCATGCACTTACTTTGGGGGGAAAATAAGGATGATTCACGCCCTAAACCTCCCATTGGAAACAGCATCAATCCTTGGCCCAGTCATCTCCCTGCTGCAGCAGGTGACTGCAGTGAGGGTGCCCTCCTCATCCTGAGGGAGAAGAGGTGGGGATGGTGCCTGCTCTGTCCCTGTAGCAGGTTGTATACTTGGTGCAGCACATTCTGTGTTTCAGTTGGTCCCCCTCAGGTGCTGCCCCAATTTCATGGGTTTTGGGTAGTTTCTTTCACCACTGCGTCATGGAAGTCGCTCTGGTATCCAAAAGATGCCAGTGGGGATGGTCAGGAACATTCTGCCTGGTCAGGTTAATCGAGCAAAGGATTTCAAAGCAGGGCCTTGGAAACATTGATTGAGATAAAGGTCAGTGCTTAGGGTGGTGAGGGACTGGAACTGCCCAGAGAAGCTGTGGCTGTCCCATCCCTGGAAGTGTTCAAGGCCAGGTTGGACAGAGCTTGGAGCAACCTGGGATAGCAGAAGGTGTCCCTGCTTATGGCAGGGGATGGAACAAGATAATCTTTAAGGTCCCTTCCAACCCAAACCATTCTGGGATTCTGTGATCTTGTGCTCTGAGGTCTCAGCGTGGCTGTGGGGAGCGTTTGCTGCTCTGTGTACCCATGAGCAGATCCTTGCCCTTTCACTGCTTTCCAGAGGCAGCATCCATGATTTCTTGTGAGTTGCTTCTCTGCTAAAGACTTCACCAAGAGAAAAAGGGAGAAGCCATCCTGCAGCTTTGCAGAACACTGTCTTGCAGGATGGTTATTTGTAGGGAATGCATCGTCCCTTCTGCCAGTGGCACCAGACGTCACTGCCAGGTTATTGCACAGGGACAGGGGCCTGTCATGGAGCATGGCTGAGCTCATCCATCACTGAGCTCCTCTGCGCCTCGGTCTCCTCTTAGGTCATTAGGAAGGATGAGTGATCCCTCCCTTCCCTTACAAAACCCTTTGCTGTGCAGTTACAGAGGCAAGGATGCAAATAGCCCCTACAAGCACAAAAGCAGCTTTTCCCAGTGGGAACATGAAGGAAGCAGAGAAACAGCATCCTGTCCAGTTTTCAATCAGGAGGGGCAGTGACACAACCACCTCACCCATGGCTGGGCAGGATGATTCTAAACCCCATCTCTGGGCAGAATCCCGTGGTCCTTGGCTGCCCCTGCCCTCAGCATGGAGCCTAGGGTAGAGCCAGCCAGAGCCTGGGAGTGCTTATTCCTCTTCCTAGTCCAGGAGATCTGCACAGGAAAGAGGCAAAGCCCTTTGGGACGAGGAGGAAAGTACTGGAACAGGCATAAACAGCTTAGTAATAATACTAATGACAGCAGTTAGCACGTCGGCAGTGGTTTGCAGCGCAGAGCACTGTACAAACATTAATTAGTGCGGGCAGACAATTCAGTGATATGGGTCCCATTTTGCAAACTACGAGGAGCAGAGAACCGACCATCTGCTTAAATCCTCTTTAATTTAATCCTGGGGCGTTCATAGGAAAATCCTGAGCCCAGTTCAGCATCAGATGAAACTGCCCGAGTGTGGATGGACCCTTCAGATTCTCTTGGATCACAGCAGACACTGAGGGATGTTTGAAGGGTGTTGGTGGCTGTGGGTTGTGCCTGGAGCTGGAGAACACATGGCAGCTGTTTTCTGTGTCAATAAATGCATGTGGTGTAGCCATAGCCAAAGCACTGGTGGTTTTCCTAAAGACGTGTTGCTGGAGCCTTTGGGGTTTTCCAGTTTTCCTCCATTCCAGAGATGGAGGGTTGGCTTGGGCTTCTCTTGCCTTTTGTTGGTCTCTGTTTGGTGTGTGGTGGTTTTTATGACCTCTTGGGATACCTGGTTCATTGCAAAAAAAATAAAGCAGATGACAAGAATGATTGGGATGAGCAAGGTGGGTTAAGGCTGTGCCCCTTGAGGTGAACTGGAGGACATGTGGCTGACACTGCAGGCACTGGATAGCAGCTGAGGATGCCTCATACCAGGATAAGCTAAAACAGCCTAGTTTGGGGTACCCAGGGCTTTTTTTAAGGATACCTTCTTTGTACTGCACAGCAAGCACACCCTGCAGCAAGGTCTGGCTAAGGATGGGGGCTCAGGTCTAGGGGCTCATCCATCATGAGGTTGAAAATAAGTTGAACCCCAACATAAGCCAGACACAGGAGCAGCACCCTAAAAATTCCTGGGGGAAAGGCCAGCATTGCAGAAGGGTGATCCAGGAGGGCGAGCAGCTGTGGCAGCAGCCGGATGGTGCTGGCACAGCTCAGCTGGAAGCAGAGCTGCTATCACACCTCGGGCTGGCAGCGCGGCGGTGCCGGGGGTGCAGCCATGCGTTCGTGCATTTCTGCAGCTCACTCACTCTGGGGGTAATTTGCAGGCAGGAAAAGAGGTGGATGAAACCACAGAGGGTGGGAAAGGCCAGTGCTCCCACAAGGAGATCCCCTTCTCCTACTGCAGCAGGAAAACCTGTTTGCCTACTCTTAAGCTAATATTGAAGCCACCATCCTTTCCCAAACACTGCGCTTGAATTTCCCACTGCACGTGAACTCATCAGCCCTACACATGGAAGAGTGTGCTCATCTGTGCCACAGGCTGGTTTTCCCAGGCTGATTTAGTAGGATTAGTGGCTTTCTTTTCACTAGGTACAGATCTAAAAGTCTATAATGATGGAATTTTTCCTCCTTTCTGGGCAGATGGGTCCTAACACAGAGTCAAGAAGGGCTTACAATTAATTTTATTTCTTCTGCAGACAAAAGAGCTCCCAAATCACTTTGTCCTTGACTGAGCACACCACATATCTCACCTAAATCCCGTGCTGAGCTGGACCTGCAGCTACATTGCAATTATGCAGATGCTGAAGAGCTTGGCTAAATCACGGCCTCATGCCTCTCACCATCTCCAGGGCCTTTCCAAATTATCTGCCAGCCCAGCCATGTTTTGAGTCCAGAATGGTGCAAATAACGCTGATTTCAGCAAGATCCTCTAAGCTCGGGCTCTTGCTCAGTTTTGCCTTGTGGATGGCATCCCCAGGCAGCTCCTGCATCCCATCTCCACACCAGGTTGCCTTGTTAAGTGTCTGATTTTAATTTCTCTCAATCAGGAGCTGGGCCTGAGCAATTACGTAGTAACGAGCTATTCATCCAGAGGGAGAGCACAGATCTAGGTTAATTGGTCTGACAACTGAACCCAATCCTTTCTGGTTTTGCCCAGTTTTCCTTATTTTTCTCTCCTTCTGCACAGTATCTGCAAAGCTTTCAGCCTTGTTAATTAAGAAGGTAACTTCACCCCAAGGGCTGTTTTGTTCTCCTCTCCCTCCTTTAAAAGCAAGAATAAAATAAGCAGCAAGAATTAGCTAGTTTGGGATGAAACAGCCACCTCAGAGCAGGATGGAGCCGGTTGGGTCTGACGGAGATCAGACCCTGTGGAGCTGCTGCTGTTCTCCTGGGCTTTGGGGAAACAATGCTGTGTGGTGAAAGCAGGTGCTGGACCTGAAATGCTCCTCTGGGCACATTCAACGTGTTCCAAAGACACATGGCAAAGTGGGGCTAGATGGTCTAGGGCTGGATGAGTGCTGGGTCAGAGATGGGGCTGCAGTGCTGCAAACTAGGGGGAGAGAGATGCAGGAGGGTTTACGGTTTCTTGGTAACACACAGCCCTAAAGGTCTGGGCATTTCTGACACCCTTTTAGCCAAAAAACACTGTGGCAAAAGCCCCGTGCATGGGGATCTGATGAGAGGGGGATGCTGGAGTGTGACATCGTGCCCTGAGGCACCACAAGGAGCAGCAGAAATGAAGATTTGCCCTTTTTTTGTGGACATTTAGTGGTCTCTGTTTAAGAACTCCCACCACAGGGCCTGGCTCTGACCCATGTCAATTGAGGTGGGATATTTACCTCCCTACTTTCCTGTCTTGCAGAGGTGTAGGAAGTCCCAACCCCACTACACAGAAAGGAATTAAAATATATTCTGTGTTTCTGCTTTCATAATCTGAAAAGTCATGGGTAACTCAGAGATCAATTTTGGACCAAGGAGATGCCAGACCAATGACATTTATGTACTCAGACGTGTTTCTTTGCAGGTTTGTATGTCCTGCAGAGAATAAACTGTCCCCAGTGCAGAGATGAATCAGTCCCAACACACATTCCCTGTGTCCCAAGATGCAGAGAGAGGATGTGTCTGGGTGGTTGCGGCTGCCACTGGCACCAGTGCCTGTCCCCAGGAGCCAGCCCAGGAGCACTTTCTCTGGGATAAAAAAGGCTGTGTGTACAAGATGCATGAGCAGGAAGCACAGCTGTGACACTGTGCTGCTAGGCTGGAAAGGGAAAACCTGTTATAAAACAGGCATCCAAGTTTGCTTTTCCAGAGGCTATGGGGAGCTGGAGGGTGTGGGATTGAGAGCAAAAGAGATGCCTGCAAGAGGAGGGGTGGTAATACCTAGAAAGCTTCAAGGATGCTTCCTCAGGGCTGACAGAGTCATCAATGGGAGCATCTGTGCCTGGAAGGGGAGACAAGCAGGGCCCTTGGTGGGACAGTGCGTGGCTCATCCCTGCAGCCTCACTAGGCTGGGGTGATGATCCAGGGAGTTCCCAGCTGGTGCCTGGCCAAAAGCCTCCTGTAGATGGGCACAAGGCCAGAAAGAATAACATGAGCACCAGCAATCTCAGTCCAACTGGGATGGAGAGCTGGCTGAGAGCAGGGACTGGCTGCTACCTGCTCCCGGCCGGTGCCTTCAGCAACAATGCCATGGAATGGTTTGGGTTGGAAGGGGCCCTAAAGACCATCCAGTTCCAAGCCTGGTGACAGCACTGTGCCTTGCTTGGGTGGCACCAGCACTGTGTGCAGGCTCTCTGCAGCATCAAGTGCAGCCTTTCCTATCCCTTCTCCTGGGAAGGGCTCACCCTGTGCAACCCAAGCTGTTCCTCATCCTCACACATCCCCTGGCACACACGATGGGGCCCCTTTGCCTCACTTTTACTAAAGAGAAGCCAATTCCCAACATCCACAGCAGCTCCCACTGCATCTCCCAGCACCTTTGGGAGTTTCCCTGAATCCTCTGGTGTTTTGGAGCCATCCCCATGAGCTGCTGGATGACTCACCAGACGGATGTAAGTGTAAGCACTGAAAGCAGTGCAGGTGTTGCCCAGTTGGGACTCCCATTGGGATGGCATGATGAAAACATGCCACAGGCATCCAGCAGGTCATGGGGGACCTGTGAGGCTTGGGAACAGCCAATTATATCTCCATAGATCCTCAAGTGCTCTCACTTGGTATCTCACTCACAGCCCTTCTGTTATTGCTGTTCATCTCCCTCCACTGAACCTCAGGAGAGCAGATCCAGTTCCAGCCCCAGCTACCTGTGGATGCTGAATACAGATTCTGGGACATGGGGGATTGGACCTGAACACAGCCAAGGCAAGCTCCCTCCAAATCTGGCAACTTATAGTTTAAAATAATATGTATTCAGGGTGAGTCTGTTCTGGGAGAGGAGCAGCACCATTTCCCCAGGGCACCCTCTTGATCCTGGGAACATTATTGGAATTCACCAGCTGAGGAGGAGTGGGTGAGTGAGGGATGGGGATAGGCTCAGACCTGTCGAGGGTGGTCATGGAAGTGGGGCATGTAAGCTCAGCTCCACTGGTCTCTGCCCATGAGGTGCCCTGACACCAGTACTCTCCCCTGTGATGGGGAGCTGGATGGGATCCCTGGAGCCCTTGTATCCATGTCCCAGCAGCTGCAGGACACCAAGGTTCTATGAGGTCGTGGTCAGACCCTTACCCCAGCTGCATCCATGAGGTAGGAACCTCCAGGAAAAGGCTGGAAGCTGGGAACCTCCAGGAAAGAGGTGCCAGTGGGATGTTGCTGGCACATTTGGTGGCTGGTGGGAACAGCAGGCGAGGTGGCCTCGTGCTCGGGGTTGCTCCAAGTGCAGCGTCAGCTGGTTTTTGGCAGCTGTGAGCCCTGGCCCCACATTACCCATGGTCCTGGCCCCAGGGAGGCAGGGAGAAAGCGGCATGCTCACATCTAAATACAACATGTTCCCCAAGCATGTTTGTTAACATAGGCACAAATAAACATTTTACAAGATTTTTGCCAGGAGGATGGGCTTAACGTGTGTGGAGCCATTGAGGACAGGAGAAAGCTGGTGCAGCCTATCACTGTGGGCTCTGGTCTGGCCTCCCCAGCACCGCTGGGGTGAGAGAAGTTGATTCATCTCTGGGGAGTGCATTACTTAAGTCCCTGTGTACAAATAGAAAAGCAAATCCCATTAATCTAACCAGGATGGAAATGATGTCGTTGTGTTGGGAGAGAAGGGAAAGGCAAGCGGAAACCATGAGGAAGCACCCTGGTTCTGCCTGTCCTCCCCACTGGCAGTTTTGCCTCTGCTCTGCTCCCTGCAGTGGGCTCTGACTTTAGGGTGAGCGAGAGGAGAAGGAAAAGTAATGTCCCCGGTCCTTGGGGAATTTCAGGCTTTCAGGGACAGGATGAGCAGTCTTGACCCTGGGACAGTTGTAGGGTCTCAGGGAGAATCAGGGACAGAGTTGAGCAGGGAGGCACAGAAGAAAAGAGGGGATGTCCTGGGCTGTGGGAGCCTGCAGCCTGTGATTTTTCCAGGGATGTTTTCCACATGCACCCTATAGGCCCCTAGTTCAGCTTCTAACCCACAAGTTGTTCATGCTTTTGCCCATCCCATTCTCTGCCCCATCACACTGGGAAGAGAGCAAGCAAGTGGCCGGGAAGGGGCTCAGCAGCTGGCAGGGGCACATTTCCCAATTCCCACATTTCACACTTCCTCATCCCTGAAAGTGTTCGAGGCCAGGCTGGATGGTGCTCTGAGCAACCTGGTCTCGTGGGAGGTGTCTCTGTTAGAACTAGATGGTCTTTAAGGTCCCTTCCAACCCAAACCATTCCATGATTCTATGATTTCCCCAGTGCCTGCAGCTGCCTCTCGGTATCCCACGGTGCTCCGGTTGGTCCCGGTAAGCTGTGCCCCCCAGATTGCAGTGCCCAGCGGGAGGGATGCAGAGAGCATTGGAATAACTGGGAAGGCTGAGGGCTGGAAGGAGGACCGGCCACATCCTGCTCAGTACAGGCTGCTCAGACAGCAGCGAGCTCCCACATGCGATCACACAGTCCCCTCTAGTGGATATTCCTCCTCCATCGACATGGACCTCCTGCCCACAATGCGTGGGCACCACCGGGTTTCAAACCCTGGCCCCAGAGTGCCGGAAAGGCCAGACCACCATCCCGCTCCCCTCCCAAAATCGGGCATGGTGGAAGAAGCAAAACCCATCCATCCAGCTGCCTCCAGCTGAGCCATCATTGCCTCTGCTCCCTCCTCTCCTGCGTATTCAGGTGACTCATCCTCCCTCCGTCCACTGCCCTGGCTTTGTCCCACGCCACCCGCTGCCCTTGCGTCAGGGCTGGCCCCGGCCGGCCCCTGCATTCCTCACTTTCTCCCTGCACCGGGATTTCACACCGCTTGGAGTTATTTGGGCATCGGCCAATGTGATAAAGAGCTCGTGAACACCCATGTGGCAACCACTTCCAAGGGATCCAGGCATGAGCATCGCTTGCTCCCACCCTGCCCTGTGCTCAAGGCCAGGTCTGGTCACCACCGCGTCCTTCCCCCTCCTCTCTGCCTCCACCTCCCTTAGAAACTGTGCTTGTCACCTGAAAGATATGTGATACCTGCAACCTGAGGCTTTTCGAGGGAACAAAAGGCACTCAGGAGGAGCAGACACATCTGCAGACCAGATGTTCATGATGCTTCATGGTGATGTGGTCTCTCAATCTTGCTCTTGTCTTTTACTGGGAAATATGTAGTCCTGGTCCCAGTGCCACCACCCAGCAGCCCCAGCTCAGAGCAGCACTGCTGTCAAACTCTCTGCCTCCATCTCTGTGCCAGGGAAGGACAGTGTCCCCTACAGGAAGCTGGGACCTTGAGCACAGGGCAAGGGTAGTAGGGACAGAGAAGGAACCAGGGTCCAACGCTTGGTGTCAAGCAGCCCCAAAAGGCAGCTGGAAGGGCAGAGAGGTGCTTGTTGCCCAAACCAGGCCTGAGTCAGCTTTATGGGCCCCACAGCAGCACTTTGGGGTGACGTACACCCAGCCCAGGCTGTGCTGTCCAAGCTGGCAGCCAAATCACCTTGTCCCCATGCTGGCCAGGAGCCCCTTGGAGTCCCAGCTCCAGCAGGGCCACACCTGCAGCTCATGGATGTGATCCTGCTAACACCTTGTGTTGTGTCCTGGAGCCACACCACTGCAAGGATCACACATCCTGATGCAATTATCCCATCTTCCTGTCAAACAGGGCACTGGAACAGGTCACCTCTCATGGGACAATCCTGACCCTGGTGCCAGAGGGAGTAGAGCCAGACCTTGGGCTGTCCAGCCACAGCTGAGCGTGGCTGAGGCCCAGAAACACATATCTTAGGCAGTAGCTATGTCTCTGACCACAATCCTGTGATTTTCCCAGCCCTGTTCCGATGGTCCTGCAGTTCTCCTTCCCTGCCTTTGGTCCTGTGTGTCCAGCTGGGCTGTAGCACTGCTCACAGCATGCAGGTGCTGGTCATGCACAGGGATCCTCATGGCATGGCCCCACGGTCTGGTGTGTGGGCAAGGGAAGCCCACAGACACCTCACAGCCTGTATGTGTGGATGTGGAGCAGCCAGCAGTGATCAACAAGGTCCAAACCCCAGGGAGAGCCAGCCTGTGACAGCCCCAGCCCCTTTTATATCTTCTGCTCTGTGGCCCAACAGAAAACACACTTCATGGCTTTATTTATTGTAAAAGATCTTTAGGAAGATGATCTCTATCCAAAACCATCCCTCAGCTTTTATTTCTGCCCACATGGACTGTGTCCAACGGGCTGAGGGCACTGCCAGGGCAGCAGGACGGGTTCCAGGTTTTTTGGACAATGTGACATTCCCAAGCCTGGAGATAACCTCCCTATCCCCACCCAGAGCCATGGCTGGGAAACGGCAAACCACAAACTCCATTTCTAGGCAGCTGGATGCCAATCGACCCCAGTGTTTATTGCAGTGCTCCTCATTTGCCTCAGGTTTATTGAAGTGCATTCAAAAATAAAAGCTCTGTGTACCACAGCTGGCCACAGATGGGCTTGAACAATGAACAGGCCGATCCATTGGCGATGGAGTCACCTCCCAGTCCTGAGTGGGGGGGGAGCAAACAGGCCAGGGACCTGCTTAAGATCTCTGTGCATCGATTCAGAGCCTCAAGCATGAAAAACTCCAGGTCTGCTTTCAAGTATATTTGGTGTGAACCCGCCTGGTATCTCTGGCATCATATCCCACCACAAGGAAAAACCCACTGGCCCCAGAGAGCCACATCCCTTGGGTCTGCCCCAGTTTTGAGAGATGACAGCTTAGGGCAGCTGCTGTAACAACATGCCAGCTTGTTTTGGCTCAAGGATGGATAGTGAGAAGGCTCTGGAGAGCTTGGGCAGCTCATATTTATATGGCACGAGTGGGAAAAAAATAGCTTGGACCCCATGAAGTCACCCCAGCTGCACAGAGGGGTTGACAGCCAGTTGGGGTCTCATAGAGCCAAGGGGTTTGTGATGCACAGCAGCTGTAGCAGCTGCCCCCAGTGCTCCCACACTGTGCCAGTTTCCAGTCTGCAAAGCCTCCATCCAGGGTGGCTCTGGCCAGGAGGCTGCATCTCAGGTAGCTGCATATCCCAAGTACACCTCTCCAGAGAATCCACCACCCAGAGAAGCACACAGTGGTTTAAACTGGAAAGAAAAAAATTAAAAAAAGAAAAAAAAAAGAAAGAAAAAACAATGCTCGTGGTATGTAACTCTCACTACCCTGGGCCAACTATGTCAACTTTGTACATTTTCCCAATCCCAAGAAACAAGGAAGTTTTCAGAAAGGCCCAAGTCAACACAGGCTTCATCCCTGGCCCCTCAGCAGCCAGAGAAGGCACACGTTCCAAAGCACCAACTCCAGAACCCCTCCACGTCCCAGACACAGAGGGGTCTGGCTGCCACTGCTGAATTAGGTTATTTGTTATTTATGTAGCTTAAAGCTCACACACTTTTGCTGATTGGGGGCCCACAGGAAAGGGGAAAGCCAAGCCAAAGGTGTGAGCAAGGAGCACAGGGTGGCTAATCCTGGCCAAGCCCTGGCTACCATCTCTGCCCATGGGCTATGTATCCCAGTGGGGAATTTTACTCCTGCAAGTAAAATTTACTCTTGCATCCAGCAAGTCCTTGTGCCAGCAGGACAGGAGCAAGCAGTGGGATCCTGGACAGCGTGGGGACACACAGCAGCAGGGGCCAATGGCCTCTGTGGTGTCAGCAGTGACAGATGGGTCACTGCAGTTCAAGGTCAGACTTCTGCAGGCTCAGCAAGGCAGGAACAAGAGGGACAGGGCAGGAAGAGGATGTGGGCACAGCTACACCAAAAGCATCCCTCTTGGAGCTGCCCCTTGCTCCAAACACTCCCTTTTTGGTGCCCAGCTGCAGCTTCCCAGCAGCACTGGCACAGAAGCCCCAGCTTTCTGTCACCTGACAGTGGTGGCTGCCACATGTTCCATCCCCAGACATCCAAAGCTGGGACAGTGGTGGAGCTGCAGAACTAACCAACCCTGTGATACAACCTCGTGGGCACCATTTGATGGGCTCCTGTGCTGGTTTCAGCTGGGATAGAGTTAATTTTCTTAATTAATTGGTTTATATGGGGCTATGTTTTCTGTGAAGAAAACTAACTCTAAGCTAGCTGAAACCATCACAGCTCCCCAGTCTTTAACAGCAACATCTTCCTTTGCAGCATCTGGGAACTGCAAACAGCATCCACAGATGTGGTTGGGACAATTCTCCACCAACACAACCCCAAACTTGCCCTCTGGACACCCACGAGGCCTCTGCTTCACCCACTTCTCAGCCATGCTATAGCTCCTCCACCACCCCTGCTTCTTCCCTCCCTGGCATCTTCCCAGGAAGCTCCACACTGAAGACTTTGGGATGCTCACTGCCCCAGAGATCTCTAGGTGAGTGATTCATGAGTGACGAGCAGGTGGGCAAAGAGCCCCTCTTTCCATCCCAAATCTGCAATAAAGCTCCAGCTCTGGAGCTCTGGCAGCTCCTCCTGGATGAGAGCAAGTGAGGATCCCTTCTGCCAGCTGGAGGATGGCTACATCATGGGTGTGACAGTGCCTCAGGCTCTCTCCCCACAGCCAGATCCATGGGAGGAGTGGTACTGTCCCCCACTGCAAGGAACAGCCCAGCTGAGCCAGTACAGAGAGCCTGGGCAGCATCCACCTGCTCCCCCAGCCCTTCCAGCCACCCTTCTCCCCAGATCCAAGCACTGGTAGGGGAAAACACCCCCTGAGGCAGCCCCTTGGGATGAAACCCTGTGAGGACAAAACAAACCACCTGCATGATCCCTGACCATAACGCAGAGGGGAGGATGGAGAGCTGGTCTGTGCCACCAGTCAAGGGCAGTGACACACTGAGGGTGACCTCGCCCATCAGAAACAC
Organism: Calyptomena viridis; assembly: GCA_013390005.1. Taxonomy (NCBI): domain Eukaryota; kingdom Metazoa; phylum Chordata; class Aves; order Passeriformes; family Eurylaimidae; genus Calyptomena; species Calyptomena viridis. The sequence goes on from WEIV01022304.1 coordinate 74,823, forward strand.
CAGTCTGGCCTTGTGGGAGGTGCAAATGCAGCACAGACACCCCAGGAGCCAGTGGGAAATTCCCTCCCCAGCCTGGCTGTCAGGTCCACAGGGCCAATCCTGTCCCTTATGGCACAGCTGGGCTGGGGTCTGTTGTCCAGGTCCAGGTGACTGTGGCACTTCAGCTCACCCTCCTCTTCCTCTCCGCAGCAGAGACTGCATCTGTCTGTCTGTCCATCCATGGTTTTGGCCTTCAGCAGGACTCCACAGGGACACAAGGGGGTGTCCCCAGCCCTGGGTGGCCATGGAAGGCCAGTGTTTAGGTGGCCTGGCCGGGCAGGAGGCGTTTGCTGTCCAGAATGGCCTTCCAGTCGTCAGACCAGGAGTGGAGCCGGCGGCTGGGGGGCTTCAGCTGCAGGTGCTTGTTGTGGCAGGCAGTGAAAAGCACGTGCTCCCAGGTGGGGTTCAGCTCAGCTCCTGCAAAGGAAGGAGAGAGGTCAGTGCTCTGGACAGCTCCTCTAGGAGACACTGAGGTTCCCTTTGCTCCAACATGCAGAGCCTGAAGATACAAAAACCTAATGAGAGGCTAACCAAGTGTAGAGGTGCCAACTATCCATCACTGGCTGCATCCAGTCAGTCCCTCATCCCTCACCTGTTATATCAGGTCTGTCATCTATAAGCAGGTCAGCAGAAACCACTGTCTTATCCCGTGTCAGAACGATCTGCTCAAGAAACTCAGGGCCAAAGTGCTTCTCCACCCAGGCATACTGGAAGGCAAGAAACAGGCAGTGAGCTCAGGGAAGGCTGATGGATGGACCGGGGAGTGCTTGGTGGAATGGAAATAGCCCTGGCCCCCAAATAGGGATGACACCTCTCTTTTTAAATTCATTAGTAGAATGGATTCAGATGCTGCTGGAGCACAAGTTGTTTTAAAGCCAAGCCGCTTTTGATGTTGTGATGAAATCCCAGGAACAAGAGCTTTAGTGCACACAAATGGCAGAGCTCAGCCAACAGTAGAGCTACCACTCTGCAAAGATGCTTAGGGCCAAAACTGATAGAGCAGGGAAATATCCTTGCTGTTTTGCAACTGGAAGCATGCAGGGTCAGCCAGCTTTTCTGGGCAGTGTGGACAGGATGGGGAGCTGGGATTCAGACCTGCTCACCTTCTCGTAAGGGCAGTAGCGGTACTTCTTGATCGGGCTTGTGCAGATGAACACGTCGGTGCTGCCACAAGGAAAACAAGGGCAGTGTCACCCTGTGCCAGAGCACGCAGGAGCCCAAAGATGACACCTTGCCACACACAGATCAAACCAGGCTGTGACCCCTTGCCACACACAGATCAAACCCCCATCTCACAGGAATAAGCACATTTCCCTTTTCACCACCCTTACCAGGAGCAGAGAGCTGAAACTAAGCGGCTGCACATGGCTGATGTTCTTGGTGACTGTTCCAAGAGTCAAGGCACCCCCTCTCCTCCCATGCCCAGCAGACCAGGAGATACTTATTTTAAAAGCTGATGTTGTATCAGTGCTTCTGCCAGGAGGCAGATGAGCCTGTAATGCCATGGCTGCTCCCCTGTACATCCCCACACATCATGGGCAGGTTCCTACTCACTCTGCCAAATTTGCCATTTGCTTCACAGCTTCCACAGCCCCAGGGAGAGGGTCCAGCTCAATGAAGAAGTTCTTGGATTCCCAGATGCTGATGGCTTTCTCCTGTGAGAAAAAGGAAAGCAGTTACTGCACAGAGCTTCTTTCTACTCTTCTTGCACGTGTTTCTGCCTCATCCTTTGCTAGGACAGAGGATGGTGGCAGTGAGAACAGTGGGAGCACCAGCCCCGGTCCCCTCCTGCTAACTCCCCTTGCCAACCTGCACCCATCCCATACAATTTAGATTGGAGATGCTCTGGAGCAGGCTTGGGTTTGCCTCTGCAGCCCCAGACAGAGAGGGTGCAGCTCATTCCATCAAGGGAAAACACAAGAGATTATCCAGATCCAAAACAAATCCTGGGTCTGGGGTCCAGAAGGAAGAATCCACGTGGATCCAGCTGATGTGGCCTGGTAGCCCTGCTGTAATGTGATGCTGTTCAGGCACAGATGCTGTCTGGCCTATTTGTCTCCATGAGATCACTTAAAATAGCAGCTGGGCTGCTCTCCCAGGAGCAAGCACGTTACAGGATGAACCACATGTCAGGATGAATGCAGATGCTCTTCCTCAGGGATGCCTGGGCAAGGTCTACCAGGCAAATAGAGCATCTCCAGGCAAGGATTTGAAACACTTAACATCCAGGTCAGCAGCCAGGATGCAATGGTATAGCACAGGGAGAACAGAGGGGAGACCACAGGGAGCAAAACCTTGGGATGAGGGCAGAGTCTAGGGGCTGCCTGCAATGGATCCAGCATAGCTCTAAAGAACAGCATCCCCTGCACTGCCTCAAACAGGTAACAGCTTGTCAGGTGCCAAGGAAAGCAATTATTTTGCACAAACACCAGGTCCTTGGGGAGGAGAGCTGGGAAGAAGCAGAAGCAGCTCTGTCCTGGTGTTACGATGCAGCTGAGGAGCTGAGGATGCAGCCAGGAGAAGTTTTGAAGGGAGCTCTGCCCTCAAGGATTGATTTCCATTTTAAGCACCTCTGTTTCTAGATTTGAGATAGGGGGATAGGGACAAGAGGAACTTTAAGCCCATCCCAGCCTTCTCGTATTGTGAGGGAGCTGGCAACAGGCAGTTTCCTCCTGCCTGATGAGAGAGAATCTAGTGAGCAATCACCACATTTTGCCTTCACTGCTGTACTGAGGGAATAAAGCAGGTAACAATGAGCAACTGGGGCTTTACTGGGAACTCCAAAGCTCAGGGCAGCAATACTACAGAGCAAACATACGAGGAGTCACATTCTGCTTCATCCTGTGCCAGGTGACTGGCTGCACACCTTGCCTGCTCTCAAGAAGGTAAATGCAACAAACCATTACATATTTGGGCACTGAGCTTTTAACAAGACATGCCAGAATCAAACCCTGCATTTCTCAAAAAAATCCCAGGTCATGTGAGAAGACCAGACACCCAATTTTAAAAGAGAGGCTGTTGCACTCTTTCCTTTTGCCCAAGCAGCAGAAAACATTGGTGTTCAGAGGAGGTAAGAAAAGCCTGCTTCATACCTGTCCAAAAATTAAACACACTGATTCATGCAGAGACCCAGCAGAAATGCCTCCTGGCTCCATGGCAAGAACAACTGCCCTAAAAATTTGCCATGGGGTGAGGCAAATATATGCAAACTAGACTTGATCTGCTTCAGAATAGAGAGCAGTGATGTTTTATTTTTAAGATACTGATTGCAGTTGCACAAGAGACACCCAAGACACGCAGCCTGATGCAGCAGAGCACTTCAAACTGCACTGAAGTGTTTTCTTACAGCAAGGACTTCCGCAGCTATCCTGCTTCCAATTATGTCAAAAAGCATTTTGCAATCAAGCTTAAGGAGGGGAGAACTGAGCTCATCTTGAGGAAAAGACCCACTCAGCTTTCAGAGACAGAATAACTCCCTGTGGCACCACAACTTTCGTGCTGCCCTGCAGATGGAAAAATTCCCCCAGGCTGGGAATCCCACCACATGCCAGGCAGGACAGACCCTCAAATTCCTTTTTCTTATGCCTCCTCATAAGGAATTTCCCTGCCTGTCCAGGGCTCCCCGTCCTTCCAGGTCTGTGTGCTCAGTGCATTGCTGAGCTGTTCTTCCTTTCAGATCTGGGACCTGCAGCTCACTGGACTCTTTGGCTTCTATTCTCTGTTCCCCTACAGCAGCTCTCTGATGAGGGGACTGGAGAGGCCCATATGCCCATAGCCACAGAGCAGCTCCTTACCCCTTCTCTGAAACCACAGATGAAACCAGGGCTGCTCTGATGTTGGTCTGTGGAAATTTTGCTACTTGTTCAGCCCAAGGTTTTGGTGGTTTTACATGATCACAGCAGACACGAGATGAGATCACTTCATTTAACACATCCAACGTAGTTAAGATCAAGAAAGAAAAAAATTAGTTATCATGCATTATCCCTGCCAACATTTTAACATCTGCTTTACTGCATGAATGACGTCCTCCATTTCCCTTTCATCAACTCCAGACAGAGAGGACATTATTCCTTCAGCTCATCAACCTGTTTAGGACTTTGCCCATGGGAGAGCAAATTTCCTGTGGACCTTATTCCTGCTCTCTTCCTTGTAGCCATCATCCCACTAACAACAGGCACACTTTTATTTGCCAGAACACATTTCAACTAATGCAACTGCAATCCATGGATGAGACCACAGACCACTGGAATGGGAAACCTGCAGAGGGAGAAACAGACTCTTTGCAGTGGTCAAAGCTTCTGCTTTTAGACTTTAATTATGAAAATCAATACAGTAATTTTCAGGCATGGGTGGTCTTGGAGTTGTTTTAGTTATAAATAAGCCTGTTGCATGAAGCACCAATTGCATGATTTGCTCTCAATTTCTCTGCTGCATCCCACCCCTCACACTGAGGAGCTAAATAATCCATGTAGGAGCTGTATTGATCCATGTGGCCAAATCAGAGCCAGAAAAACCCACCTATGTAATTTGGAGAATCTTAAGACAGATGTTCTGAAATATCTCCTTTCCATGCCTCTAACTCCATCCATGCATGCAGGAATAAAACCCCATTAGGCCACTTGATCAGCCTGGTCTAGTGGAAGGTATCCCTGCCCACAGCAGGGGGTTGGAACCAGATGAGGTTTTAAGGTCCCTTCCAACCCAAACCATCCCATGATTCTATCACAGAGACAAATGTGCACGGGAAAATGTGGGACTGCTGGGAAAAAAAAAAAGGCACTGCTGGATGCTCTCCTGCATGCAGACCTGTACCCGTGTTTCAGTGGGAGCTCTGGCCAGCACCCCAGCCCTCCCCATGACCTGGAGCTCCAAAGGTCCCGCGGGGCCAAGCTCCAGCCACAACCAGACCACGCGCAGAGCCAGGGGATGCACAACTCACACTCAGCTCAGGTCCCAGGCGCCCGTATTGCTCCGACACCCAGAAGCCTCTCCGGTCCTCCAGGGCAATGTAGGGCTTGTCAGGGTACCTGGCCCTGAACTTCTTGAGGAATCCTCCCTCGAAGTCAGCCAGCACCCCGTCCATGTCCACCAGCACTCGCAGGGCCCTGCGGGACCCCCCCGAGGGGCCGAGCCCCCTGCCCAGCCCTGCCAAGGGGCTGTAGCGCCGAGGCCGCAGGTGAGAGAAGCAGCTCAGCAGAATCATGGTGGGGGGGGGGCTTGGGGAAAGGATG
>WEIV01022304.1:82176-96956 GCA_013390005.1 Calyptomena viridis
GGTGGGCCGGGGCCTGCCCGCTCGCACGGCGCTCCCTCAGGCGCGGGTCCGGGGCTCTGCACCACGAGGGGCTGTGGGACCTGGCCACGGTTAATTGGAGGCGGCCTCGGTGGGATCCCGGCGGTGTGACAGGGCACGAGGGGCCGGCCGTGCCCTCACGGTGCTCTCCGGCTTCTCCCGAGGGGTTGTTTCGGGAGTGGAGCCGGCACTGGCGGTCGTGCCGAAATCTGAGCTTTTAAAACGGGGAGGAGCGGGCATTGCAGGGGTTTTAGCTGGGATTGTGTGGCCCAGCCTGTCATCTCCCTGATGAGCGGGCACGTTGTGGTGAGTGTGGTTTAAAATACATTTTTGAGCTGTCCAGGTGTCCGTGCTCTACATTTCCAAGCACAGCATGGACACAGAGTCCCGCCCCACCACGGAACTGTGTGACAGGTCTGAGACTGAAACCACGTGTGCAGAAAGTATTTTAGTAACCAGTCAGAATTCCTTAGTTTCAGTGCCAAGGTCCTATTTTTTCCTATGTGTGGGCACAGTGTTTCTTGGTTCTTGAACCTTCTCTCTGTGTTGATGCTCCATGAAATGTGTTCTGAGTGTTTGTCTGTGATTAAAACTTGGAATTGATCAAAAATTGATGGCCCTGGGTTTTATCTTTGGCAGTTCTTGCATGGAGCTTCACCTTTCTCTTAATTTGGCTTAATTTATTAAATACAGAGTATTTTTACTGGGCATATCCCATACAAACATCAAACCTGCAAGGTGCAGATACAAACCAGATGGAAGATGGTTCTTTGTACACCTGTAGCCGAGTTTGAGAAGTTTCTGCCAAAAGGTTTTGTGGATCCAAAAGGCTTAAGGGGAGGCTGGTTGGCTTTATGGAAGTTCTCCCATTAGGGATGAGCCTGGTAGACATTCTCTGTAAAATCCTCAGCACAGGAAGGACATGGACTTGTTGGAGTGAGTCCAAAGGAGGCCACCAAGATCATTGGAAGGATGGAGCAGCCCTGCTACGAGGAAAGGTTGGGAAAATTGGGATTGTTCAGCCTGGAGAAGAGAAGGCTTCAGAGTGACCTAATTGTGGCCTTCCAGTGCCTGAAGGAGCTACAAGAAAGATGGAGAGAGACTATTTACAAGGGCCTGGAGTGACAGGACAAGGGGGAATGAATTCAAACTGACAAAGAGTAGATTTAGGTTAGTTATTATGAAGAAATTATTCCCTGTGAGGGTGGTGAGGCCCTGGCACAGGTTGGCCAGAGAAGATGTGGCTGCCCCATCCCTGGAAGTGTCCAAGGCCAGACTGGACGGGTCTGGGAGCAACCTGGGATAGTGGAAGGTGTCCCTGCCCATGGCAGGGAGTGGAACTGGATCTTTAAGTTCCCTTCCAAACCATCCTGTGAAAGTAAATCCAGACCCAGACAAATGGAGGATGTGAGAACACACAGAAATACTTGTGGTGGTTTCTGGCTGTCAGCTTTTGGCTGCCTGGGAGGTGACATAAAGGAACATTTAGTTGGACCTGGTGTGGGAATTTCTACTTAGACTATAAGTTGTTCAGTGTGTGTGAGTAGAGGGATGGGTCACTGAATCCTAGACTGGTTTGGGCTGGAAGGGACCTTAAAGCTCATCCCATTCCATCCCCTGGGATGGGACAGGACAGGGCAGGGACACCTTTAACTATTCCAGGTTGCTCAGAGCCTGTTTTCAGGGGTTATTTTGCTTTGTTTTTTAGGGGAATGCTAGGTGATAGAACTGTGGATTGGATGGATTGCTCTACTAGGCAGGACACCAGAACTAAGGTTTTGCAGTGGCTGAATGCAAGCTCCATTCCTTCCCATGCATGTGCCTCAAGTTTTAATTCTGTATGGAGAGAGGGCTTTTGGGGGTGGGTTTCTGGCATTCTTGGGCTCTGGTCCCTCATTGGGAACTTTTGATCCCTCTGTCATTTCATTGCTGTGGCTTCCCTGGTTTTCCTTTTTCAAAGGAAAAGGCCATAGAACTGGGGGTAGCGTAAATCTCTGGATGGAGGCACTGTTCCTCATTTTATAAGTGTGAGAGAGCATTTGTTTTTTGTCTCTAATCTGCAAAGATTGAACATTGAAACATTATTCTGCTCCACAAGGATGAAGTTTTAATTAATCCAATTAACTGGAGAGGAGAAAGAGTTTGAAAGCAGTTCATGAGAATGGATCTGCTTTCTTTGTAAGGATTTTTGAGCTTACCATACCTCCCTAATTCAAAATAGTTGCCTTTCATGCTGTGTTCATAACTTACAAAATTAGAATAACATAGTTCTAATTATACAAAGTAAACTTAAGAACAGGTTTTATAATCATTTTGTTTAGGTACTTAGTTGTGACTTTAATGTCTACTTCAAAAAAATGCTTATGAGCAGACCTGAATGGTGGGTAGGGCTTGAGGAGCTTGGTGTGTTTAATAAAAAACATGTGGTGTGTTGAAAACCAATGCCTATTTTATTAAAGCAAATGAAATCTTGGGATGATCCTACTACTTCCCAAGGTTACAGAGGGAAACAGGTTGTAATGAGGTGTGGGAATGGGGAATGTGTGAGTGTTCTCTCATTAGTTTGACCACGATGCTTTTTGTATTTCAGGGCAAATGACCCAGCTTTGTGAACTGATCAATAAAAGTGGAGAGCTGCTAGCAAAAAATCTTTCCCATCTGGATACAGTGCTTGGTGCCCTGGATGTGCAGGAACACTCATTAGGTGTTCTTGCTGTCTTGTAAGTGTTGTGTGCTTTTAATTAAATATCTTGGTATTAAAACTCCCAGCAACGTGCTGAATTGTCAGCCAACTGTTTTTCTTTTGGACATAAATGTTTTCAGGATCCATCTCTTACAGTGGTGTTTGGTTTCCTTTGGTGATGCACATTTTATTAATAAAAATACCAAAGCCTATTTGTATTTTGAAAAGAAAATAAAGTTTGGAGCTTGTAAATGCCATTACTGTCAATATGGTACTATTGAGGGTATTTTCCTTTGGGCTGTATCTCTCTTGTTTATATTTTTATAAAACATAAATTTTCCTGTCCTGTGAGGAAAGAATGAGAGAGTTGGGGCTGTTCAGCCTGGAAAGAGAAGGCTCCAAGGAGACCTGAGAGCCCCTTCCAGGAGAGCTGGAGAGGGACTTTGGACAAGGGCCTGTAGTAAGAGGACACAGGGAATGGCTTCCCACTGCCAAAGGGCAGGGATAGGTGGGATATTGGGAAGAAATTCTCTCCTGTGAAGGTGGGGAGGCCCTGGCACAGGTTGGCCAGATGGCTGCCCCATCCCTGGAAGTGTCCAAGGCCAGGTTGGACAGGGCTTGGAACAACCTGGGATAGTGGAAGGTGTCCCTGCCCATGATTGGAACAAGATGATATTTAAGGTCCCTTTCAACCCAAACCATTCTTTGATCCTATGATAAATGTTTTTCCACATGTTCAGCAAAGAGTTATAAATTTAGGTTTTAAAACTTGATTTTCAGGGCATTAGTGTGCTGAACTGTCCACATGGAGCAAGATGGGTTTTATTGTAGTTCTTGGGTGTTTGTCTCTAGACAGCACTGAGGCTCTTGCTGCTGTCTGTCCTTTAAGATAATACTTGAATTGCCTTGGGGCTGCTGAGATGAGGTAAAGATATCTGATCTTGGAGCTCCAACTGGCTGTGCCTGACTGCAAGTAAAGTTATCTGCAGGTTCAACTGTTATTTTAAATTTGTCTTTTAAGGGAAAGATCAGAATTCAAGTACTTGTTCTACTGTCCTTTTGGAACAAAATACTGTAATACTTGGAGATAATGCACTTGATGTTAGAATTCACTAGCACCTTGTAAAAATGCACTGTGCAAGGCTACAGCCTACAAGTGCTCAGGAACCATCAGAGATGGAGAGAAACTGGGACTGAAGAGAATGTGCTTCTAAAAAGACAAATGTCCAATAATAGTGGAGATATCTTCAGCACCTTCATGCAGAAGATGGCTGCAGGACAGGCAGAAGTGTCCAGAGAAGTTATGTGGCTGAGCATTAAAATTCATCAGTGTTTCTGTTTGATTTAACCACTATACCAGATAAAACCATCTCTGTTTGCCATAGTTTGTTCTGAATTGTAGTTTGCATTAGATTGAGAATCGGGGTGTGAATGGAAAGGTGTTTTCAAATGTTGTGCAGTACTGGGGAAATCTTATGCCAGCTGTCATAAACACTTTGGATTTGTTTGGAAGCACCTAAATGCAGAGACTTAGCAATGAAGATGAAGCTTTTTTATTAACCTCTAGACATGCAGTGCTAAACCTTTGTTTGTTTGTTTCAGGTTTGTGAAGTTTTCTATGCCCAGCATCCCTGACTTCGAAACATTATTCTCACAGGTGCAGCTTTTTATCAGCACTTGTAATGGAGAACACATTAGATATGCAACAGACACTTGTAAGTTAAGCTTAACTTCAGACTTCATAATTTTTGGATAGTTTGGAGTTACTGATTTTTTCACTGTGGTGTTTTTTTGTTTGTTTTTTACTGTGTTTAGTTGCTGGCCTGTGCCACCAGTTAACAAATGCCCTTGTGGAGAGAAAACAGGTGAGCAAGTATCATCTACTACAAATAAGTTACTACATATCCAGGGCTTAGAAGGAACATTACCAATCTCTTGGTCACTCCATAAAGACTGGCCATTAATTTCACATTAAGGATTTTTGTGCAGCTCCTTAGTTTTTAAGTCTACTGACAGGTAATGAACCAAACCTAAGAGTTCAAGATTTCTTCAGGGAAAACATAAGGAAGATAAATTTTGTGGGAGGAGAGTCACCTAAAAACATGATCTGTCATACAAATTGTGGAGTCTGTAGTACCAAGAATGTTTTTCAGATGATGTGTGCATGAGTAGGAGAAAAGTGCAAAATTATTATCACTGATGAGTCAGCGATACTAGTTCTCACTGATGTTATATAATGATCTTAATGAAATGCCTCAAAATGTACAGGAAACTTAATTAAGAAATATTTGACCAGTGGTTTTGTTCCTAAGATACTGACTTTTCCAGGTCACTTGAGTGAAATCTGGCCTGAGACAGAAGTAGAGATCAAGTCTGATCTAAGTGGAGCAAAGCAAGAGCCTTGCTTTTGCTATTTGGTGGGAATTTAGATGGAGTCATAGAAGGTTTTCTTCTGATACAGGTTACTGTATTCCTGATCAAGTTGGCTTTGTGAAGCAGAATTGATGACTTTATCAGGAGAAGTTGTATAGCCAAGTTTAATTTTATTTTCTGGGAGACTGCAATATCCTACAAAAAGGGAACCTCAAGTAAACTATTACTTAATGGAACCTGTCAATTAGTGTTATTTTTCATTTGTAAGTGTCAACATAAGATCCAATGTGATGCCATCTATGAGAAATTATCTGAAAGAGATGTAATTTCTGACAGCCCCTGCGAGGAATTAGCATTCTCAGACAAGCCATAGACAAGATGCAGATGAACACAAACCAGCTGACCTCAATACACGCAGATCTCTGCCAGGTAAGGGCAGCATAAAAACTTACAAAGTACCTATAACCCTCTGAAGAAATGAATGTTCACACATTGCAGTGTAAAAATGGCTTTTTTGTTTTGAGTCTTTTTTTTTGCCAGTAGTAATTAATGTGAGATAATGAAATAAAACCTGAATCTGATACACGGATTAATTATTGATTTTAAGTGTTCAGTGCATGTCCCCAGATTTTTGGTTTTGCTGATGACTTCTGAAAGTCCTTTGACATCCCTTCTCTGTGGGCTGAAAGTCACACAGAGCTTATCTGGGGTAATATCAGTGTAATACCCAGCTGCCTGCTCCAGTCTGACAAAAGACATGTTTGTCTCAGTGTCTTTGGCCTGGATTTGTACTTCTGTCTCCTTCTTGGCTCCTGGGATTTGGGGTTGGACAGGAATGTTCACAGCAATATTTAGTGCTGCCAGCACAGTAGTTTGGCAGGCCTGGAGTCTCAAGCAGCTTTGTCAGAGTTTAATTTCTTTAGGAGTCAGAAAATTTATAACTGTTCATAATCTGTGTGTTAAGGGTTTTCAGCCATGACACAGTGAATAATCCATGTTACAGCACTACTGTAACTACTCTGTTACTGTAACTACTCTGTTTTTTTCCCTTGTAGAGGAGTGATATTTATTAAATAGTACTAATTAATTTAGTTTCAAGTTCTTCCTCACGGAAATTTGAATGGAAATGGCTAATTTATGAAAACTTGATTTATTTTCTTGTAGCTCTGTTTGTTAGCAAAATGCTTTAAACCTGCCCTCCCGTATCTAGATGTGGACATGATGGATATTTGTAAAGAGAATGGGGCATATGATGCAAAGCACTTTTTATGTTACTACTACTATGGTGGGATGATATACACTGGGCTAAAGAACTTTGAAAGAGCACTCTACTTTTATGAACAGGTAACTTTAAATGAAGTGGTAAGTGTGAAGTGTGATCAGTGGAAAAGCAAAAGTAGATGTGTAATAGTGAGAGAACAACTGAGAGATCACAGCACCTTTGAATTGTCACAGGCAAACTGGTTAGAGGTGTTTTCCTTTAAGAAGGTTTCTGACAGCCTTATTGCACCATAAAGCTGCAACTCAAAGGGTGATGTTAAATTTATCTCAGTATAAATGTTTTTCAGCTGCTGCTTACAACTGCAGCACAGAAACAGGTCACAGGCTGACACACAACTGTGTGGCCTTAGGAAATACTCCAGATTTTATTAAGGCCTCTGCTAATTTATGAGGGGAGTTGCACTTCTTCAAGGCTCCTATAATGTTTTCTGGTTTTACTTTCTCTGGGGAAGAAGAGAAAATAAATAGCAAAATTGGGAAAACTTTGTGTATGGGGAAAATGCTGTAAATGTGCAAAATAAACTGGTGCAGCATTTTTCTTCTCTGTAAACAAGGGTCAGATCTTGAGTAGTTCAGTATCATAGCAAACTAAAATCCCTTTTCCCTGTTTTGCAGACCTCTTTCATACTTAAGTATGAGATCTGATGATTTAATAGCTTTATAAAACCTCTTTAGGGATTTGTGTAAATCCAGGTTCTACAGGAACTGTATAATCATTGCTGGTTAACAAGCAGCTACAGGTAATTTCTGGTACACCTTTAGATGTATACCAAGGAAAAGAAGTTTTGACTCAGTCTGAACAGGGTTATTTTAAGGTACCCATTACTGTAACATGAGATGTTTTGAGTAACTTGTATAAAATTTCCCTCTTTTGGATAATTAATTTTGACAGAAGTTGGTTAGTCTTCACTGTTCAAGGAGAATTTCATATGTTATTGTATCCTTTCTGCATGCACCTTGAAACAGAGATTTTTATTAATGCAGGATCTACCAGTAAGTATACTAAATTTCTGTTCTGTTTCTTTCTTCTTGCTTAGGCAATAACTACTCCAGCCATGGCAGTGAGTCATATTATGTTGGAATCATATAAAAAGTATATCCTAGTTTCTTTGATACTGCTTGGCAAAGTTCAGCAGCTACCAAAATACACTTCCCAGATAGTTGGTAGATTCATTAAGGTAAGTCTTGCAAATGCAGCTAAACAAGTTTGAACTTGTAAATGATTTTTTTTTCTACCCTCATTTGATGGTGCTGTTTAACATTGGAGATTATGGGAAATAAATCACAGTGTGCCATAGTACAACCCCATGCTGCCCTTCCAGTGTGCAATACATAAAGATTGTTTGCCAATTTCTACATCTATTACAAGCAAACTGTATTGTTCTGGCACTGGCACAGGTTGCCCAGGGAATTTGGGGCTGCCCCATCCCTGGAAGTGTCCAAGGCCAGGTCGGACAGAGCTCAGAGCAACCTGGGATAGTGGAAGGTGTCCCTGTCTATGGCAGGGGGGTGGAACTGAATGGTCCTTAAGGTCCCTTCCAATCCACACCATTTTGGGATTCATACCTGAGCTCTGTGTTTCTATAACAATCCTTCTCACTGACCATCTTGGTATTGGTTTTGTCAGAGTAAATCTTAAATAAGAACTAACTCACTTTAAGTGTGTTATTTACTTAACACAGAGTTTGTTGATTGGTGGCCAAAATTCTAGAGAATTCCAAAAGTCTTGTAACTTCAGATACTAATAAGCAAGTTTATTTTAAGGTGGTTTAGGTGAACCAGTTTCACCTTGAGTATCTCTTCCATGCTGTGACACATTGTGGTCAAGGATGAGCCAAGGAGAGCCAAAAAAATCTAATGGATGGGCAGTGATGAGGCAAAATCCTACTTACCTCAAACTCAGCTTTCTTCTCATGCTGGCCAGCTAAGGGAGTTGTTTTTCACACTGCTATAGCTAAAACTGTCACACAGAGGTCCTTGAATGATATTTATTAAATCTTATGCTGCAGTAATACAGATTTAGTGTATGAGGATCTGTCATTGCCATAAAGCCATGTAAGGGCATCATGTATTTTTTATGAGAAATGCTCAAGCTACTTAAATTTATTTCTATGCCTGCTTGTCTTCTAATGTTAAAACACTGAATAGATTTTGTGAGGCTGGTTGAACACTGTTCTTTAAGAAGGGTTCTCACTTTTCTAATTGCAGCCTCTTAGCAATGCTTACCATGAACTAGCACAAGTTTATTCAACCAATAAACCCTCGGAGCTTCGAAATCTGGTGAACAAACACAGTGAAACATTCACAAGGGATAACAATATGGGGCTGGTTAAGCAATGCTTGTCATCTCTCTACAAAAAGAATATTCAGAGGCTAACCAAGGTAAGACATACAAAGAGTATCTCTGAAATATATTCAATTTAGAGCAAAATGATAATGTAGTAATGTGGCAAAGAAATTACAAAACCTGAGGTTTGTGTCTGAAACAAATGAGACTAAAATGCTCTTTATAGAAAAGCAATTCAGCTGGTTACTTATGCATTATTTAAAGGGTGATTCAGTCTTTCTGTCAGAGGGGTTTGCCTGTGAGGTTTTCATACATAATCAAAAGTGAGCACTGTAACCCAGTGACCTTCATCTCTATTCACAAAATAGTAAAGCTGAACTTTAGACTACTTCATTAGAGAAGAGTGAGTGAATAGGACAGATTTTGGAAGTGTCTGAAATAAAAGGAAAGAAAGCAGCAGTGGAATGATGTGCTCCTTCAGCTGAGAAATCGGATTAATCCTGAAAGATGATTGGGGAAAGCTCTTTTGGCAAGCTCAAATGATATTTGTTGGTAGAACAAACCTCAGAAGGAGTGCAATATATGCACCTCTTGAAGGGAATTCAAGGGATGGGCAGTCACCTTTTACATGTAAGAAGGAGAGGAAAGAGGTTGGATGTGATCAGGACTGGGGTAAAAAGGAATTGTAGAAACAGGTAATGATTCCATATGTTTAGAGTGTAGCAAGTCACTGTCTTTGGAGGAAGAACTGACTCTCTCATGGTCCCTTTTAAAGTAATAACTGTGTGTTCCATTGTCTCTTCCCATCAGACTTCCAAAATAGGTTTACAAATAGGCTATGAAGGATTGACAGGGAACATTTTTAGCACCTAGTTTTAACAATTTGATACTTTCTAAATTGCAGACGTTTTTAACATTGTCATTACAAGACATGGCAAGTCGAGTGCAGCTCTCGGGGCCCCAAGAAGCAGAAAAATACGTCCTCCACATGGTAAGACCTGTGACTTGGCTAAATTATCCTAAAATTAATTTGGGTTGGCAGTGGTTGTTTTTCAGGGTGGAGGAAATGCTTCAGTCTCCTGTGGTGTTCAGACTGTTCTCAAAAACATCTAAAAAGCTGTTCTCCACCTAAAATAAGGCATGAATGATGTGTCTTTGGGAAGCTGTTAAAAAATAAAAGCAACCAAGTTAAAGATGATTCCACAAGGAGTGTGTGTGTTGTAGTTACTTGAAATTCTCTTCTTGGTGGTAACTTATATTAAACACTGTCATTTCAGATAGAAGATGGTGAAATCTTTGCAAGTATTAATCAGAAAGATGGTATGGTCTGTTTCCATGATAATCCTGAAAAATATAACAATCCAGCTATGCTTCATAACATTGATCAGGAGGTAAATCTTTAACTGCTTTTGGAATTCTTACCAAAGAGCCTTAGAGAAGCCAGTGTAATAGCTTAGAGATTGAGGACTGTGAATCATTAGTTGACTATTTCCCAGTACCAATATTTAAAGGCTTTAGATTAATAGTTACTGTCAGTGTGTTCCCTGTTGTGTCCTGTACATCTTGAGCTGTTTCAGGAGACTGACTGCTTGCTGTTGGTGATGGGAAGATCCTTGAATTGAATGGATTAGAAAAGTTATTCTTAGAGTTTTAGAATTCAGGGGTCACTTCCACCAGCTGTCAATGACCTGCCTGTAGGTTAAAGTGGTTGACCCTCATGGGACTGTATCAGTGGCCTTAAAAAGGATTATTAAGAAAACATGGATCAAATTAAGGGCATAAAAAATGATCTGACACTTCTGTTTGGGAGATGAGGGATGAGAATATTTTGATGTGGAACTTTAGCAATGGCAGAAGTTGCTGTTTTACACGGCACAGCCATGAAGTGTCTTGAAGATCCTGTACAAGTGGACAAAGTAATCAAATTCATATATATTTTTAAGATGCTGAAATGTATAGAGCTTGATGAACGACTGAAAGCCATGGATCAAGAGATCACTGTGAACCCTCAGTTTGTGCAGAAGGTAATTGATTTAATGTCTTGTAAGAGTATGTAAGAGATGCATTCAGTGCAGGGAGCATGTTGTACTGAATATCAGTATTTACAGATTACATAATAATCATAATAATATGTGCATTAAGCATCACGAAACACCATAAAGATACTCAGGGGTTTTTTTAAGGGGTTTTGTCCTAATTAATCCTGCAGTGATTTCAGTCAAAAAGGAAGTGCATGTTATTTCATACGCACTTTATTTTCCTACCTGTTAACTCCAAAGAACTGTCTTTCTCAAACCTTCAGGCCTGTTTCTGAACAGAACTAACTCTTTTCCTTTCAGAGTATGGGCTCTCAAGAAGATGACTCAGGGACCAAACCATCCAGTTATTCTTGAAATTAATGTTGCTCACCACTCCGCTTTCAAGTAAAAGCTTATGAAAGAATCACGCCTGGAATAGGGCATTGAGGAGTTCCA
Organism: Calyptomena viridis; assembly: GCA_013390005.1. Classification (NCBI taxonomy): domain Eukaryota; kingdom Metazoa; phylum Chordata; class Aves; order Passeriformes; family Eurylaimidae; genus Calyptomena; species Calyptomena viridis. The sequence goes on from WEIV01022304.1 coordinate 93,293, forward strand.
CGAAGAGAGCAGAGAGAACTGAGCTTTGCTTTTCACCTGGACATTAAGAAAATAAAAGAACACCCTCTCAGTACTGTATAATATCAGAAATATTCTCTGCAAAGAAAAGGAAATCTCAAAAGAAACTTAAAAGTCTGTTGTGGATTTATTTATCTTCAGATTAACATCGTTAATGCATTAAATAATCTACCTTTTGTTTTAAAGGGTTTGAATGTTGCTGTGTTTCTGTAGCAGTCCTTCTGCAAAAAAAAAAGTGTTATTCAGGGAAGAGTACAAACTAGTGTTGGTTCACTTACAAGATAATTACTGGTTCATAATTCTGTATTTAAAGTTGGCTCAAAGTGCAGATTTATGTGTGTGGTGGGGGCAGAGGGGTGGAGTTTAAGCAAATCATAATGTAGAGAATTTGCATATGGCTGGTGTAGCTGGTGCTGTCTGTTAAATGAGGAAACTGTTCTTCCCAAAAGGATGAGGATATCAACAAGTCCTTGTGAGGAAGTTTGCTGCAAAGCAGAAATCACTGTAGGGAAACCATACATGACAGCTGTTTATGATTTTAAGTTTCTGGTACAAAATGTCTGCTAATACTATTTGCTCTTAGTTGAAACTTATTAGACCTAAACAAAAGGATATTTGGAAGACGGTGTTCTGGAGGATTCTAGATAGGAAGTTGTTTACATTGAAAAAAAATTTAAATGTTTGTTCCTATACAAATGGCATGAAGGTATTCAACAGGCTTTTCTGTGGTGGAAACCAGGATTTCTTCATGGAACATAAATAGAATTCTAAACAGCTCTCAGAATGCAGGATTTTATTTTGAGATAACATGCTGGAATGGTACCTGTTTTTTTAATTCACTGTTTTAAACTTTAAAACTTTGTTGTTGGTTTCTTTAAAGTGTTTCACCCCTTAAATCAACAGGTTGTTTAATTTTCTGTAGTTCTCGTGTATCTGAAGATTCTCACTGTTCAAACACCTTCCTGTCAGTGCAATTCTCCTGCTGTCAGGCACAAATAAACCTGTCATCAAGTCAGAATACAAGAAGCTCAGCAGCCTCTGCTTCATTCTGAGACACCTGACTAGGAGCTGCTTGGCACTGCTAACCTGCCAGCTTGTTTTCAGGAGCCCAAGTGGGAGCTGGGCATTTCTGGCTCTTGCTGTGGGAATTTTGTATGGACTGAGGTCACCCATAGGTGAAAATACTTCATTTGTGCTTCCAGTGCTGATACAGAAGTGTTGGGGTTTACACCCCTCAATTCTAGCAGAGCCTCTATGGCAATGGGGTGAAGAGAGGGGTCCCAGGTTGTTTTGGTGGTGAATGGTGTTTTTAAAAGTATAAAATAGCAGTTTAATATCACAATGTAGGTCCATGGTGTGAGCAGCTCACCCACCACCTGTGCTCTGTGCCATGGAGAGACTTCCTTGGAGGCAATTTTTACACCTGATCTTTAAGCAAAATCTTGGGTTTCTTTCATAACTTGCCTCACCAGTCTTGTAACTAAAGAGATTTCTGATTTTGAAGAGGTTTTTTTCCCCAATTAATCCTGCAGTGATTTCAATGCTGAATATACACCATTTTCCTCTCTGGTTCCATGGAAGTGTTAAATGAGTGGATTAGTGATGCTGTGGGCTGGAGGACAAAGTGGGATTGTTGTTAAAACCACATGTGGCATTCACAGAAAGGACTGCAAACAACTGATCCCAAACCCCCACCCATACAGAAATGTGCCTGGCTTGCCTCTCCTTGCCAAGGGCTCACTTGCCAGGGCATAATATATGTAGGATGCTGCTATGGAGTTGGAGAAAATCCAGGAATGTTCACTTTTCGTCCACTAGTTCCTATTAATGAGTGTGGATTTACCTGCTGAGAGCTGCAGGATGACTTTACAGCTGTGGAATTAGCAGCAAACTAATATATGCAGCTACCAAATAGCTGCTCCATTTTTCTCATCTTTTTTCCTTGCCTAAAGTAGATAAATCCACACATCAAAAAAATGGCAAAGAATAGCTGTGTAATAGTTTCAAGTAGTTCAAGTCAGATATCTGATTTTTAAGAGGGCAAATGCTTTTAAAGTTAGCACTGCTGAGGTTCATTTTCTGTGCTGTTAATCTCCTGTTAAAAATTCCAAGTCAGGTCCCACCTGTAGAATCAGTAGATAAAACATTCACCAAAAGTGCTTCAGGGAAGGGCTTTTAAGTCTTAGTTTGATAAACACACACGGTCTGGCATCTGCATGTCTTGAGATACTGCTGAAATTAAGTCAGATTTTTAATGAAGCAGCTCCTTCAAGTCTTGGAACTAATTGCATGGGCTGGTCAGCTGAGATGCTTTAAGAACACTTGAGCTTTCTGGTTTTAATTTGTTTACTGCAGGGGAGGAGCTTTGCTCAAATCTGAGAACACTCTGTGCTGTGCTGCTCCAAACTTGGACTCTCAGAGGTCCCGTGGCTGGTTCTTCCCATCCTGCATGGCCACAAGAGTGTCCACAGAACACTGAGTGCATGCTTTGGTATCTGACTCCAAATATGCATCTTAATTAGCAAAGACACAAAATGCAGTTCCGAAGGCAGCGTTAGACCTGCAACTACCATTCGTAGCCACAGGAGGGGCCTCTAGGCCAGTCCCTGTTAGATTTTTAAATGTTTCTGAGAAGAAATGGTTCAAAGCTGTTTGTGTACAACCTCCTTCCTGTTTTTGTGCCACCGAGGAGCCCCAGGTCGTGACTTCCACTGCTCCACAGCACTGCCATCGTGCCACTGTGTAACTCCAGCTGCCTCCTTCCCAACTTGGCTGCTCTGTCCCGCAGCACAGCCGGTGTTTGTGTTGTCATAGGCAATCTGTATAACCTAGGAAATGTTCTCCGTGTGGCCACACTGGCCCAGGAGGTTAGTCCTGACAAGTTGTTACATGTACTATTGGAAAATAAAGATAACAAACGAGTCGTTCTTCTTAGTTTGTCTTAAATGAGATTGTAGGACTTTTGTATCTGGGATTTCCTTAGATTTTGGGGGGATGTTTCTTGTTGCTTCTCAGGATGTGACTCTGGCTGACTGGTGGGAGGCTGGTGGGGGTTTTTTTTCTGCATGGGGTGGTCAAGGTGTTCAAGCTGTGTGTGCTCAGGAGGTGTCTGAGCTCTGCTCGTGGACCTCTGAGCTCTCCTGATTAGGAACAGTATTTCTTTTGTGTCTCTCCCTTAGGAAGTGTTGCTACAGGTCCTTGTTTGAGATAGGCTCGAGGATTTTGGATGGAACACTTGAATCCTCTCTGAGCAACCTGTTCCAGTGGAACGTGTCCCTGCCCATGTCAGGGAGTTGGAACTGGATCGTCCTTAAGGTCTCTTGACCCCAAACCATTGGGATTTATATTTTAGCTCAGTGTTTCCATAATAATCCATCTTGCTGACCATCTCAGTATTGNATCCTAAGCAGTTCAGGGAATTAAAACGCACGGCGGGTGCTGCCAACGCGCTCGGTCTAATGCAGCAGTCGCGCCCAGGCCGAGAGCGCGGCACCGCCCTGGGGGGGAGCCCCGGGAGAGGAAAAGGGCTCTGCGGCAGCGAAGGGCGAAGCCCCTCGCACTGCCCGAGTGCCACCAGCGCCGTCCCCGCCGTGTCCTCCCGCTCCCGGTCCCGGTCCCGCTCCCGGTCCCGCTCCCTCGGGGGCTC
>WEIV01022304.1:97623-111018 GCA_013390005.1 Calyptomena viridis
CCCGGGTCCGGCAGGGCCTGAGGCGGCCGGGGCCGGGGGCGCTGAGCAGGGCTGGCCCGGCCCGGCCTGAGGCTCTGGGCTTGGGGGTCTGGTCTGTCACACCTCAGCCTTGGTCCAGAGGAGGCCGCCAAGTCGATCAGCGGGATGGAGCACCTCTGCTATGAGGAAAGGCTGAGAGAATTGAGGTTGTCGAGCCTGGAGAAGAGAAGGCTCCGAGGAGACGTAATTGTGGCCTTCCAGTGCCTAAAGGGAACTTGGAGGAAACATGTGGCAAGACTGTTGACAAGGGCCTGGAGTGACAGGACAAGGGGGAAGGGGTTCAGATTGAAAGAGTGTAGGTTTAGATTAGATTTTAGGAAGAAATTCCTCCCTGCGAGGGTGGTGAGGCCCTGACACAGGTTGCGAAGAGAAGCCGTGGCTGCCTCATCCNGTCTGCCCCTGTTCCCCCCCGCGCTGGCGGTGCGGGTGGTACGGCCGGTGGGTCAGTCGGTGTCAGGCGCCCGCGGACACGGGACGGGCCGGGCCGGGGGAGCCGCGGTGANAACCCAGACCATTCCATGGTTCGATGAACCTGCCTTTGTAAGACTGATGGTATTTGGGCACAAGGGGCCAGTCCAGCCTTTTCCCACCCCAAGAGGCCTGACGTGTCCTGGCTCAGTGTCAGGGACCCAGGCACAACAGGTCAGGCTGCTCAAGTCCATCCCATCAAGGCATGGAGGGTTGGTCCTGGATGAGTGGGATGCCCAGGGAGGTGCTGAGTCCCCATCCCTGGAGGTGTTTAAGGCAGGACTGGATGCGGCACTCTGCTCTGGTCTAGTTGACAACGTGGTGATCAGTCACAGCTTGGACTCGATGATCTCAGAGGTCTTTTCCAGCCTCAGTGACTCTGTGATCAGGTGGACTTGTTCTGGTCCCTTAGGCTGAACCTAAGACCACCTGCTCCACGAGGGACGCACAGAGCAGGACTGGCACCAGTCAGGCCTAAAAGGTGCTGCAATACCCCTTGTGCTGACGTTGTGTGTTCTCCCCTTGGCTGCAGGAGGCCTGGCGGGCGCGCTGAGCTCTCACTATGAATGCCATCGTTGCCCTCTGCCATTTCTGTGAGCTCCACGGCCCTCGCACCCTCTTCTGTACTGAGGTTCTGCACTCGCCGCTCCCCCAGGGCGCCGGCAGCGGGGACATCTCTGGGCAGAATGAGCAGGCGGAGGAGGAGGAAGGTGGGATTCAGATGAGCAGCCGGATCCGCTCGCACAGCCCAGCAGAAGGGGCCAGTGCCGACTCCAGCAGCCCAGGGCCAAAGAAGTCAGACATGTGTGAGGCAAGTGTGAAGCTCTGTGTGAGCACATCAGTGGCCCTTGGCTTCACTAAAGGGCTCTGAGATTCTCTAAAGCAAATTGAATTAAGAGAAAAATAAAATTAATGTGAACTGCACTTGTTTTGCTAGTGGCAGAAGATCTCCAAGTCCTCATAAACTGTAATGATCCGTGACAAGAGGATGAAAAAGCTGTTGTTGAGTACATAGACCTTGACAGAATGTTGTCTTGAGGTCTTTTTGAGCCCTGTGATCTGTGATTCTATCATGGTTGAGAAATGCTATCCTCATCCTTGAACAGCAAATGCTTTATTAGATTAGGTCAGATAATTTATTAATAATAATTTTAAGAGTAATATTAATTAGGAAACAAACCCCACAAAACCAATTTAAACAGTAGAGAAAATTTATATTCTCAGTCATTCAGGGCTGTTTAGCCTGGAGAAGAGAAATTTGTGCAGAAACCTCGTAGCAGCCTTCCAATATCTGAAGGGGACTTCTGGGAATCCAGAGATGGACCCTTCATCAGGAACTGAAGTGATAGGACAAGCAGTAACAGGTTCAAACTAAAAGAGGGGAAATTCAGGTTAGATATATAAAAGAAATTCCTCCCTGTGAGGGTGGGGAGGCCCTGGCACAGGTTGCCCAGAGAAGCTGCCCCATCCCTGGAAAGGTTCAAGGCCACATTGGACAGGGCTTGGAGCAACTTGGGACAGTGGAAGGTGTCCCTGCCCATGGCAGAGAATGAGATGAGCTTTAAGGTTCCTTCTAACCCAAACAATTCCATGATTCTATGATTCTCATATTTGTCTTCTAGTAGCACTTGCTCTGAGGTATCTTATTTTTCCTTCAGTTCTGGCCAGCTTTTTCAGCCAGTTGGTTTCACAGCTGCTGCATCTGAATTTTACCACTTGTAGAGCCAGCACCAAGTTCACAAGTGAAATTAAATAGTGGAAAATGAGCCTCAGAGCAGAGGAAGTATATCACAGAGTCCTGTGCGAGGAGCTTAAACCTTAACCCCACTCACATTTCTGGTCTTCCAACTATTTATGTTCCTATCTATATGTCTAAGCAATGTTCCTTGATGTTTTGGAGGGAATATCCGAGGTTTCTTTGGGAAGCTGAGCTAACTGCACACTCATTTACAGCTGGATTTGCTTTTCTGCCTTCAGGGATGCCGCTCTCTTGCAGGAGGACACCCGGGATACGTCAGCCACGACAAAGAAACCTCCATCAAGTACGTCAGTCACCAGCACCCAAACCACCCCCAGCTGTTCAGCATCGTGCGCCAGGCCTGTGTGCGCAGCCTCAGCTGTGAGGTAACTGCCCTGGGCTGTGGGGAGAGGCCTCTTTGTGGCCTTCTGTGTCATTTCAAAGCCAAGATACTGCTTTGCTGATCCTGGCTGCTCCGTGCGGCCTGAAACGAGGAGGGAATGAGGTGGGAAGACAGGCACAGTCGTCTGGATTCGCTCCAGATTTGGTGGTAATGTGTAAGGTTGATCTTTAATAACACCAAGGGTTCCTTCCTCTCGCCTTGTGAGACTGAAAACATCCCTTTCTTGTTTTTGTTTCGTGTGTTTATTGTCTTTCTTTCTAAGATAAACTGGTTTTGTAAAAACATCTGGATCTGTTGTTAACTGCCAAGAAATGTCCGGTCTTTGATTATGATTAACAGTCATCATGTCAGAGATGTGAAGGGAAAACCTTGGAGATTAACAAGCATTTGTGTGTCAGGATCAACAAAATCTCTTCTGGACTCTCAGTATTGTAGTTGAATGGAGCTGAATTCTTAAAATACAATTCTTAAAATACAATTCTTAAAATTGAAGGTTTTCTAGTGTTAGTAGGATACCTCTGGAGGGCTGTTTGACAGCACTTTTTGGATAGTAGCCTAAAAAAGGGTTCATTTATTCACCAGTTGTGTGTTAAAGTGCAGGAAGCAGTTCAGTTGATTACTGTGTGATGCGTTTAACAAATTTGGTGTCTTGTCCCTTCCCTTCAGGTCTGCCCAGGACGTGAAGGCCCTATTTTTTTTGGAGATGAACAGCACGGTTTTGTGTTCAGCCACACCTTCTTTATCAAAGACAGCCTGGCTCGAGGTTTCCAGCGCTGGTACAGCATCATCACCATCATGATGGACCGGATTTACCTCATCAACTCCTGGCCTTTCTTGTTGGGAAAAATTAGAGGCATCATTGATGAGCTTCAGGGCAAAGCGCTGAAGGTGGGTCAGTGCACAGAGTCCCTTGGACTCAACCTCAGTAAAACATTATGATGCTGAGTCAAAAAAAGCTGACCCAGCTCATGCCAGGGTGGTCATTAAGGTTGACACAAGGACAAGAGGATGGTGTGTATCCCCATCCCTGGAAGTGTTCAAGGCCAGGTTGGATGGGGCTCGGAGCAACCTGGTGTGATGGAAGTTATCCCTGCCCGTGGCAGAGGTGTTGGAACAAGGTGGTCTTTAAAGTCCTTTCCAACCCAAAGCATTCTACAATTCTGTATCTGGTGGTGTAAGAGAGAAGAACAGGGTGACATTCTCGTTTTAAATAGTCAATGCTTTTCACAAACATGCTGGATAATAGCTCTGTTAGAAATTGAAGTAATTAAAGTTGTGAAAGACAACGATTTTGGAGCACAAGTATTAATGATAATTCTAGTCAATCTAACAAAAGTTATCCCTTCTCTGCTTCCCCATCACTGGATGAACGTGCGCCACGCACCCTTTTCACCTGGCGTTTTTGTTGTAATCTTTTGTCCCTACGTGAACATTTAATCTTTGCCAGTCTCTGACACTGTCCTTGCTGTGTGTGCAGGTGTTTGAAGCAGAGCAGTACGGGTGCCCTCAGCGTGCCCAGCGCATGAACACGGCCTTCACTCCCTTCCTGCACCAGCGCAACGGGAACGCCGCCCGCTCCTTAACGTCCCTGACCAACGACGAGAACCTGTGGGCATGTCTGCACACTTCCTTTGCTTGGTAATCCCACTGCTGCTTCTGCTGCTCCCTGGGGAGAAGATTGCTGTGTTCTGAAAGGGTGGGAATGTGAATTTGGGTGTTTGTGTGGTTTTTTTCCTTGAGGTAATAAATGGTGCTTGGCTAAGCAGTGCCCGATGCCTTTAGGACAAACAAAATGTCTTCTTGCTGTGAAGTAAAACTAATGTGGCTGCTGATAGAATCATGTCTGTCTAGATGCAAAGGTTTTACAGAGTAAAAGCATGGAAAAAAGCTATAAAAGATGCTCCTACCCCCAGTGTGTTGTACCTTGAATTGATTTTTTACCTGGCAGTGCCTGTATATTGTGATCAGCAGCATGGGAGGTGCAGCCACATGGCTCTGTGTGAGTCCAGTTGCTCCAGTGCCTGACTGGCTCTTTAAACTTCCCTGGAAAGATGCCACAGAGAAGGTTGCAACACTGACATATGATTTGGATGGGGGATAAGTGTGTTGCACAAAGGAATTGCAAAGTGGTGGGATCTGGGTGGCTTTGCGTGGCAGGGGTTGTAAGATGTGTTGATAGTTCCACACTGAGGACAGCACAGGGATGTGTTGGAAGGACACACAGAGTAGTTAGTGGTTGGATTTTTTGCTGAGCTCATGCCACCAAGTTTCTTACTGGAGTTTTGCACCCAGCAAGCAGCCTGCATGAACCCTGCTTCCCTTTCTTTCAGGCTTCTGAAAGCTTGTGGCAGCCGGCTTACAGAGAAGCTTCTGGAGGGAGCACCTACAGAAGACACCCTCGTTCAGATGGAAAAACTTGCGGGTGAGATAGAAGTTTCCAGAGCTGGAAAGACCCTCTGAGAATGCTTTGGATGGTAAAACACTGAGTCCTTTGGTCAGCATTATAAGCACAGTGTCTCTCAGCAGCTCTACCTTCCTGGTAGTCCCTGCAGCAGCTGATGTGCTCTCCCGTCTGGAGATGACTCTGACAGGAATGTGAAATCCAGGCGCCTCGAAGGCTGTCTGTGTGCAGATGTGGTGTTTGTCACTTGAGTAGGAGTGTTGCCTCATCATGATTATTGTTCTCTCTGGCTGGGCTTGCCCTCCCAATGAATCTCTTCAGCCAGAAGGATTTGCACTCACAACATACACACTTCTTTTTTCTGTAAACTTTTTAAGATTAAAGGATTTTTTTTTGCATTAAATTATTTTATTAATCCATTTAGACTAGAATCTACAAAGCTTTGGCTATATCCTTTAAAACAAGAATAGAGAACACATAGCTGGTCAAAAGATGTGACTTTGTGTTCTGTAGAAGATTAAAATCTCTTCTTGACCCTTCTGTGGTTACCTTTTATCTGAATTAGCACTTCATTAACACTTTGGTGTGTCTGTGCTGCTGCCAGTGCTTTGAGTTACTGTGTTCCAAGCTCTGTCTTCCCAAATACAGCCAAAATCATGTAGCTGAGGCGTGTGGGCACTTCTGAGAGCTACAATTTTTATGACCACTCTGCCTTTTTTTTTGCTAGATCTGAAAGAAGAGTCGGAGGGCTGGGATGGTTCTGAGGAAGAAGAGAAGCCTTCTTCCCAGCCAGATGTTGTGGAAGGCCAGGAGCTATCTAAATGCTCACCTGAAACATCTCTGATGCCAGATTGCAACAGCTGGAATGTATCTCACAGAAGGTTGTCTGTCTTTCGCTCTCTCAGGCACATGAGACAGGTAAGAGAAGATGCTGAATTCACAAGCTTTTTTCTCTTGATAATGTTTTTATTAAAAGATACATTTATTTTCCTGCAATCTGTACTGTTTCCTGGTTCTGTATTCAGCACAGTGCCTGCCCAACCAGTAACATCTGCATCTCTGGGGACACTCCCTTCCTCTGGGATCACATGGGCCTCTAGTGCTCATCAGTCATGTGCCATGGGGTCATATGATTTCTCTCCAGTTCTGCACTTTTCTTCGTCCCAAGAGCAGTAATTTAATAACAGAGGTCGTGCAGCATCTTCAAAGCAAAGTATTATTTGCTTAAAACGAAAGTGTTTTAGAGGGGAAAAATAATTTACAAACAAAATAAATGATTCTGTACAGATTTTGCTTTTCTCCAGTGCTCCCAGTGACCTGGCTGAGGGGGAAGATTCATTGCCTTTGACCCACAATCTCTTTCACACCAGCTTGTTTTCCTGGGCAAGCTTGTTTTCTTGATTTGTCTCCTGACAAATCTCTGCTTTATATCTTTGGCCTCCTTTTGTTCTACTGTCTCCCAATTTAGAATCATAGACTTCCAGAATATTTTGGGTTGGAAGAGACCTTGAAGCTCATCTCGTTCTAACCCCTGCCCTGAGCAGGGACACCTTCCACTATCCCAGGTTGCTCCAAACCCTGTCCAACCTGGTCTTGGATCCTTGGTGCTACTGAACTACACACTGTGCTCCAAGTGTGTGCCTTTGGAGGCTTGTCTAAGGATATTGTTCAGTCCTTCTCTGCTTGAATCACTGTTGTGTACAAAACCCAGATCAGGGAAATGCCTGAAAGTTGTTATTGTCTAACAGAAGTTGATCAGTCCCATTCCAAACAGGCCTGTGTCCATCTTACCAAACCTGCTAATTTGAGCAGCAAGTGGCCTGACTGCTGCAGTCTGGCAAAATACTGAAGAATTTGGAAAAACCAAGGAATTAATCTTGTTCTCTTAAAGTGGTTGATATTGAATTGGACATTGATTACGCATATGCTCAAGATCTGCTAAATGTTCATCTGCTGTTCATTTTCCTCCATGTCAGCCATGTTTTTGACAGGGCAAACTGGACATTTCACTCATTTTTGTAACCAGTGGGTTTTTTTCAGGTTCTTGGGGCATCAGCATTCCGAATGCTGGCTTGGCATGTTCTGATGGGGAACCAGGTCATCTGGAAAGCTCGAGATATGGATCTTGTCCAGTCTGCCTTTGACGTGCTACGGGTAGAAACTTTTTCCTTTGTTTCCTTACTGCATATTTTTACATGTATTTCTCTAGTAGTCCAGCCTCTGTAATGACCTGTCTCTGACATGTAATCTTGTGAAGAGTGTGTTCTAAATTATGTGATTTTGAAAAAACAACCACCAAAAAAACCCCCCAAAAACATGCACCAAACAAAACCTCCTCAACCCTCAGACATCTTGCTCGTCCTCAGCAACTGCGTAATCGTTCAGGCTGAGTTGGATACTTTGACCCCCCAAATCAGGAGCATCTGCCTGAGCAGTGCTCCAGGTCTTGGCTGGCCTTGGAATTCAGGGAGAAAACTGTACTTTCCCGTTGAGTTGCAGTGTTTCCTCCCCTCTCCAGACGATGCTGCCCATCGGGTGTGTGCGGATCATCCCCTACAGTGACCAGTATGAAGAGGCCTATCGGTGCAACTTCCTGGGGCTGAGCCCACACGTACAAATCCCATCCCACATCCTATCATCTGGTAAGGACCTGTTGCAGAACCCTCTCCTTCCCCTTTCATCTTACGTTAAAGGACACCAGATTATTATTTTTTTAAAATCACTACTGGCTACATGATCTAAACCCTGCACCACTTTGTTTTGTTTTCCCCGTATCCTTGCCTGATCAGTGGTTGAAAGAATCAACACCTTCTTAAAACAGTGATCCCAGCAGGGTCTGTGGGTGTAATTTGGAATCTGGGCTAGCACAGTTCATGCTCCTTTGTGCTCTGGTTGCTCTAGAGTTTGCAGTCCTGGTGGAAGTCCGCGCTGCCACCCGCTCCAGTCTCTACCCAACTCTGTTTGATGATGAGCAGTCCCTCAACAAGTACGAGTTTGTTGTCACCAGTGGTAGCCCTGTTGCAGCAGATCGAGGTGGGTGATTTGGAAGCAGAAAGAACCTGCTTAAAATTAAATTAAACAGGTTTAATTAAAACAGCATCTCAATCTTTAACTGGTTCTTGTGGTGTTTATGTACCAGCCCTTAACAAAGTCTGAGTAGAAGCCAGGTCAGTTTACAACTGGGGTGTTGCTGTTTGAGGTGAGGTGCACAACAGACTGTTTAATTATACAGGATTTGCTTGTCCAGATGAGCATTTTGCTTGTTAATTTTCATAAATGAGAAATGGATTCTGTAACATGGGTACAGGAATAATTGTAGGGAAATTCTGTAACCCATAGTGAACACGTTCTATCCTGAAATACTTGTGTGTTTATTCTGAGTAAGTCTATATTACAAGGACCATGACATTACTCATCTCCCATGTTCCACTTCATAGACAACCTAAACTGATAGAGAAATACCCAGACTTCTTAGTTTTATTTCACCTACTTCATTCCAGCACTTGAATACTTGCACCTAGATGTGGTCTGAGTCAGATCCATCAGTCTTGTGTTTTCTGGGAAGTCTTAATTTAAATGAATTGCCCTCGCTGGGTGTCTCAAAAGACATGGCTCATCCTTCCTGCTCTGTTCCCTGAAGAGACAGATGCAAAGCAGAGAGTTGCTCTCTCCATGGTGTTCTTCCTATTGTACATCTCATGTGTATAATTACAGTAGTCTACTTTCCATCCAACCAGGGGCATGTCCAGAAGCTTCCCAGCAAAAATAACCACTGAAAGGTCTTTTTGCCACCACAGCAGCAAACTTAGTAAGCCACAGACTGCTGGAGAAAAAAGCCTCCCAGGGAATTCCAAAAAGTGGTCCAGGAGTGTTGTTGGTTTATTTTTCACCAGGTAGCCTGGAACTGCCCTTAACAAGAGGAACATTAAATTAAGAGTAAGAGGAGACTTAAAAGTTGAGGGTTTATATTTTTATTTATATGTTCGTATATTTTACAAAGCATGAAGATTTTTCATAACCTTGTGTTTTTAATGAGCTTTTGATAAGGGAACAACAAAATCTAAGCAGCAGTTTAAAAGTGGGTCTGAAGAAAACAAAGGCCTCTGAACCTGTTTGCAGGTCCCAGGGTCTTTCACTAAATTCCATGTTGCTTCTTGGTTTTTCTAGTGAGATGATCTTCAGCTCCTCTTCCATGGAAATGAAATCCCAGCAGGCCACTGGGGGGTATATTTAACAATTAGTAAAGGTGTAAGCAGGTAACCTATAGCTTGTGTGTCCTCTTTCTGACCCTTTCCCCCTCTTTCTGCTCCTGTAGTTGGCCCAACAATCTTGAACAAGATCGAAGCTGCCCTGACCAACCAGAACCTCTCTGTAGATGTTGTGGATCAGTGCCTTGTTTGCCTGAAGGAGGAGTGGATGAAGTAAGTACAGCTGCATTGCTTTCAGAGAAACAGCTTTGCCACTGGTCCTGGAACAGTTACAGCAGAGTGCAGGGCAGACTTGTACTGAGGTAATTCTGTAGTTTGACAGTAGTTGGATTTGCAGAAGTAAATTAAGTCAGGAGTTAAGAATATCAGAGTTTTTCCACTCTAGACCTAACTCTCTTTTTGGCTTTCAGCAGTTCTTAACCTTTATGCTTCAGTTCACACATCTGCAGGTTACCTGCATGACAACACCTGTCTGCCTCACCTTCCTTAGGAGGATTAAATATGCAAATACCTCTGTGCCTGTCAGTGTGCAGCCGTATCCCAGCACAGGTAACACCACACAGATGTCAGGGTTGTGCCTGCAGGCACTGCATTGCAAAGGTGCAAGTAGCTGTAAAGGAAGACCAGTCAATCATGTGAAATAATTCATGGAACATCACAATTTTGTGAATTTACCTGAAGGCCAGATGGGCACTAGATGCATCTCCTAGGGAGATTCCCAGTTGTCACAATTAATTGTTTTCCTTTCCACTAGAACGCAAAAAGCCAAACTAGAAATATGCTTATTACTCCTGAAGATGAGTCATCTCCCTAACTAATCCCCCTTCTTCATCAAAGCATGAGAATAGTTTCCATGAAGCACAAGTTGAAGCTTTTATTAACATTTAGTTGCAGTAGATGCCAAGAGAAGGTGCAGCTCCTGCTTGTTCCCTGTTTGATGGGAGTCCATTTAAGAGTGACAGGAGTCTCTTGTTTCTGCAGTAAAGTGAAGGTCCTCTTTAAATTCACCAAAGTGGACAGCAGGCCCAAGGAGGACACCCAAAAACTGCTGAGCATTCTAGGAGCTGCAGAGGAGGACAATGTCAAGCTCCTCAAATTCTGGATGACCGGCCTGAGCAAGACATACAAGTCGCACCTGATGTCGACAGTTCGCAGCCCAACGTCCTCAGAGTCCCGAAATTAAAGGGTGCCCAACCTCCCCTGCTGCCTTCAGGGAACAGCAGGAACCCCGAGTTACCTCTGCTGAGCCTGCAGCACGTGCTTTAGGTGGATAGTGCAGCTCCAGCACCATCCTCCTGGTCCTCAAACCAACTTGAAGAGTGACTTGAGTCTTTCCTAATTGCTGTGAGACCGGACTAATAAGTGCTAATACACAGTGCTGCTCTCTGTCCTGAAACTCAACTCTCAATCTAGACCTGCACACTCAAGACTAAAACACAGCAACGCTCAGTGAATCGGTGTGAATTAATTAAAATCCCATCCTGTCCTCGTTAAGCGTTATGGTGTAGCAGCAGACCTCAGTTTTAGGTTCCTTGGCAAGACTCAGATACCTGTGACAACATCCAGAACTCCTGGGAGTGGGTATGGCTAATCTCACTGAATCCCACATAAATCTCCTAAATGCCTGAGAGAACAACAACCAAAAATGTGAGACAACGTCACAGGGTATGGATCACATGTAAATTATTTCAAACTACTTTCTGCTCAGATTTAAGAGACTATTTTCTGCTGTAGCGTAAGTCAGGATATCCCACGGGAGTCCTGTCACTCCTCTTTATTTATTTATATCTTAACTTGAGATGGTTTCAGCATTTGCTTTGGAAATCTTGTCTGGGAGGGCAAATTGTTAAAATAAGAAGTCTCAAAATGCAGCCTGCTTGCCTCTCAGAGGGTAAAATATTTGCCTTGTTTTGCCTGTGGTTGCAGAACTTCCAGGTAATGAAGATAACCTCGCCAGGATAAGGTTCTGGACTTACTTCTGTCTTCAGAAGTAGTTTTTTTAGCTTCCTAATTAAGTTAAGCAGAAGAGATTCAATCTGTAGGTGCTCCCTTATATAACTCTATAGTAGCCATTTTTGCTTAATAGTTCATGGAAACATTGGTGCATTTTTTAATTACCTAAACAGACATTCCTTATATCTGTACTGTAAGGAATCACTGTTTCTGTTGTGAAGTCTGGGGTTTATGTCTTTTTTTTTGTTTTCTGGATCATTTTTGGGAAAACTTGACATTACCGTAGACATTTTGAACAAGCTAAAGGCAGATTTTACCCAGGTGACTTTCTACACTCACTCAAGCTCAGAGAGGATGTTCCAACTTGTCACGAGTTCTGTTCTCATATATAAAATATGCAGGTTGATTTTTGTCTGGAACATCTGTAAAATGGAGACAGGCATTAAATCTCATAAGAGCTATTTTTGTAAAACTAACAAAGCCTGGTTTTGTGTTGATTTTCTATGTGTGTGTGTGTGTGTGTGGTGTGGTGGGGGAAGCAGCATTTAATCCACAAAATTCCTGCATTTTAGCCTGGATCTCATCTACAGAATTTAATGGGTCTTTTCCTCTTTGTATTAGTTTCTTGTAGAGTGACCTGATATTCTTTATTTTTGTACTTAAAAACTGTTCTGGTCCAATTCAGAGCTGCATAACTCAGCAGGTGAAACGTTTGGCATTTAGACCTTCTCGATTGCTGAACTGGTTTTATCTTTCCAAAAACAGCCCTCACAAGCAATCCAACATCAAAACCTGGTCTAGTGGTTTCTTCCAAAACAGCAGAAAGGTGATCACAAGATCAGGGCTGAGGCTGCTGCTTCCTCCTTGCACTTGGTGAGTTGAACAGTAGGTCCATCTCCATCCTGACCTGAAACGAGGCTGTCATGGACTCCAGGCTGGATAATGCATAATTTTTGAGCCAGGGCAAGGAAAAATGCTTGCAAATATAAAGAAGGGGGAGAGCTGCTAAGTCAGCGAGCACATGACCCAGCTGTGCTCGCCTGCCTGGACACATCCAGATGTNGGGATAGTGGAAGGTGTCCCTGCCCATGGCAGGGGGTGGAATGAGATGAATTTTAACGTCCCTTCCAACTCCAACTCCAACCATTCTGTGATTAAAGGATGTGTTGTGTATCTGTGGCGTACACAGCCATTGTTTGGGGCAGGTTTTGATGTGTGGGGGGTTTGGTGTCTGGGGAGAGGTTCAGTATGTGGGGAAGGGTTTGGTGTTTGGAGAACGATTTGGTGTTTAGGGGTCCAGTGTGTGAGGAAGGGTTTGGAGTTTTGGGAAGGGTTTAGTGTTCTGGGAAGAACTCGGTGTGCGTGGTCCGGTGTGTGGGGAAGGCCCAGTCCCAGGCTCACTCCCAGGCCTAGTTCCAGGCTCACTCCCAGCCCCAATCCCAGTACCAGNTCGATTGCTGAACTGGTTTTATCTTTCCAAAAACAGCCCTCACAAGCAATCCAACATCAAAACCTGGTCTAGTGGTTTCTTCCAAAACAGCAAAAAGGTGATCACAAGATCAGGGCTGAGGCTGCTGCTTCCTCCTTGCACTTGGTGAGTTGTACAGTGTGGGTCCATCTCCATCCTGACCTGAAACGAGGCTGTCATGGACTCCAGGCTGGATAATGCATGATTTTTGAGCCAGGGCAAGGAAAAATGCTTGCAAATATAAAGAAGGGGGAGAGCTGCTAAGTCAGCGAGCACATGACCCAGCTGTGCTCGCCTGCCTGGACACATCCAGATGTGGGATTACCAAATAATTGTCTGGGCAAGTTGGTGCAGCTCGATGAGGCCGCGGGTGCTCCCTTTGCCGTCAGCGACGGCTGGAATGTGCACAACTTAATTAACAAAAAATCATGTCTGCAGATCTTTCACCACCCTCCTTCCCCATAAACGATACGCCTCAGAGACAAACTGATCAAGGCAGGATAATCCTTTATTCCAGTGTGATTTCCTTTTCTGCCTGGCCGAGCAGCGTGTGCCTGGGAGCGAGGTGGGAGCGGCGAGTGCCAGTGCTGGGTCACTGTTGGGTGCAGTTACAGACAAAGCCTTTTTGCACCCGTTCTGCCACCTCTGTCCTCTCAGCCAGGCAGGATCCAGCAGGTGATTGTCCCCCTCTGTCCTGCCCTTGTGAGACCCCACCTG
>WEIV01022313.1:9359-31114 GCA_013390005.1 Calyptomena viridis
CACCTTTCAGACATGGATGGCCAAGGAGGCTGCAGAAAGTTAATGATGCAGCTTTCAGTGGCAGTGCTGGCTTGGGGTGTTTGACATCAGCCTAATTCAGAATGTTGTGTTCTTTTTACTTCTTCAAGTGTTAGGTTAGCAGACAGTTAAGATTGGTCAATGCTCTATCCAGTAGGTCAAATGGTCCCAGATTTACTTAGCAAATTAATATTTTGTTTTGTTTTTCCAAAAAGACTTACTCTATGTAAATACTATCAAAATACATTTTTAAGTTTGCTTATTCAAATTAAAAAAAATAAAATCCTTCNTCACTGTCTTGGGTGTGTGGCTGAGTGCCTTGCTAACAGTTCTCAGTTTATTATGGTGTTAAAGTCTTTATTTCTTTATTAAAATTTATTTAAACTGTCACTGTCATGGTATTTCAAATATAAAACTGATTAAAAAAAATAAAAATTGAGCAGGAGTGTTAGAAATTCACCAGAATACTGTGTAACACTTCAGGGATTTGGCCATGCCTTTTTTTCCATCTTGACTTGTGTCTGTCTCTTTCCTATTTGGTGTAATTTGAAACATGTTTTCTTTATCACTGCTACTTAATTATTGCTTTTGCCACTGTCTCCACT
Source organism: Calyptomena viridis (assembly GCA_013390005.1). Classification (NCBI taxonomy): domain Eukaryota; kingdom Metazoa; phylum Chordata; class Aves; order Passeriformes; family Eurylaimidae; genus Calyptomena; species Calyptomena viridis. The sequence goes on from WEIV01022313.1 coordinate 9,983, forward strand.
GTTCCACATCCTACAAGACTGAAGGACTAATGGTGTGCTTTCTTTTCATTTGGCCTTCACGAGCTGTGCAGGTAGCAGATGTATTTTATGTTCTGTTCAGCACTGGAAGCAGCCTTCTACTATACCAGGCTATGAAGATTCTAGTGAATATAATCTCTTTTTCAGCAGGTGTGATATAATTCAGATATCTGTCAATTAATTTTCTTAATTTGGGTTTTGTGTTGTTGATTTTCTAGCTGTTGATCAAACTGGATTTCAGTTATGTGTGTAGAGGGCTTTCCCTCTGCTGTGCTTGTAAAAAAAGCATGATTTCCATCTTAATCCAGACTTCTGAGTGACTTTTGCATTTTTACTCCAAACATCTCATCTGGAAGGATGAGATTTCACCATCTGACTTAAAAATATTTTGACACCCTTTACATGTAAGCTTTACCTTGTGTGTTCCTTCCCATCCCCCTGGACTGTACTTCTGAAATTCTTTTTGAGTTTGTGTAACCTGATTCTTTATTAAATCAGTTAGGAAATGTCCTTATTTACTGAACTCCTTGACTTTGAGTTGGACTAAAATAGAACCCCTCGTCCTGCCCCACCCACCCAACAAGCCTGGATGGATTTTTTTTCTGTAGAATTAATCAAGTCAAAGTTGATGAAGTCTCTGAATGGTGTTTGTGAAATTATGCTGAGTCTTTGTTGTAATCAGCTAATAATAGATACGAGATGAACTTGAACCTTTCTGTTGGGTTGCTCATTACCTGTCTGAAAACAGATGATTTCAAGCATTGGCTGCATGGCCTTCAAAAGGCTGGTTGGTCTTGCATCTTTTTCTTTGTCACAACAATAACTTTCATACAGATCCTCTTTCCTTTTTTGTCTTTTTTTTTTTTTTTCTGATGAGGCTTTTTCAGCTGACCTTAAGAAGCTGTCTCTAATGATTGAGGCTATTTTTATTGAAGGTCTGACTTGCTGCCACAAGCTTTGAATCTATAGAAAATGTAAGTAGCACATTGAAGAAGTGGGTAATCCACAAATGCCCTGTAGTTTGTCCAGATCTACAGATTTTTTTCACTTGGGGATCATTTGCACCAGAATTCACTTCTGTATTTTTGCCAATGTATTCTATATGCTATTGCAATAACTTATTTGGCTTGATCATTCTAAATGATTGTATAGGAGTCTCATCTAAGGGTGTCATTATACCTCCCCAAAAAGCCAGTCAGGATAAACAAATGAGAATATTATGGAGAAAACGGAATACTTTGTATTTGATATATATATGATACTTTATATTGTCTCAGTGGTCTGTTAGAATGTAGGAAAGCTGAGCAGAACAAGGCTTCAAATAAATCTGAATTTAGTCTAGTTTTAAAATACTATCTTCTGAAATGTCTGCTAAATCTATGCTAACTTGTAATTTCATAATTAAGCTGCTTCTTTTGTTAGGTGGCTGCTTTGAGTCCCTCCTTGAACTTTCATTGTAAACAGACTTTAAGTGTCTAATATGAAATTGTGAATGTCATAACAGCTAGATACTACTTACAGCCATGAAGCAATAATTGGTTTTTCTTTTTATTTTTTAAACAGTCAGAAGGAAAAATTCTTCCAATTCTGATGATTTTTACAGGTTGATAGGTAGAGGAAAGTCTGCTGGTACTGGTGTCCAAGGTGTTCTTAAGGAGTCATTAAATTAACTGCTGAGGTACTGCTCTCTTTAAAGCAAACTTGAATATTAAGAGCAGGAAGAATGCAGTTAATGGGAGAGAGGTTAGAAGTCAAATGAAACCTTTAACTGTGGGAAAACAAGCTTATTTGCTCAACCATCTTGAAAGTCAGATATTTCCTGAGATTTGGAAAATAATTAAAAATTCATATACCAAAATAACTTTAAGCAATAATAATTTTGAATCAAAAGTTATTAAGAACATAATGATTTCCAAAGCACTCATCAGACCTAAACCTCAAATCATGTCTTGAGTCCGAACTGTAGGGTACAACTTTTCTCAACACTAAAACTGCAGCCTAAGGTGGAGTAAAGCCTGGAAGCTGTTGAGTGCTAAAAGTTGTAGAAATAAATGCCATATTCCTCTGAAATACAGAGGAAAATGTTATTGAAAAAATGTCTTCCTTCTTTTGTTGGGCTCATGTCTCCAGCAGTTCCTCTCCTTAAGACCAGATCTCATAAGAGAATCAGCCACAGAATCACAGAATGGTTTGGGTTGGAAGGGACCTTAAAGATCATCTCATTCCAATCCCTGCCATGGGCAGGGACACTTTCCACTAGAGCAGGTTGCTCCAAGCCCTGTCCAACGTGGCCTTGGACACTTCCAGCCACTGATGAACTAGAGTGACCACTGTTGGGTTTGATATGTCCCCCTGCAATTAGAGATACTGTTGTCCTTTGTATGCATGTGCTTAAAGTACATGTTTACCTCCTCCAGGCAGTGGAACACACGTGTAAGCCATGGGCTGAGATGATACAGGGGTGGGATAGTGTGTTGGACCCTTGGGGTTGTAGTTTACAGAGCAAATGAACTGCTCTGGATGTTGGAGTGTGTTAAGATAATGCCTTAAAAAGTTGTTTGCAGGTTATCTGTCAACTCCTGGCTGTTAAAGATGTATCCATGTAGCTCAGTGATACAGAGCTTAAAAGAGAATGGCTTTTTGTATCAGCTTTCAAAGATACCCTTGCCAGCACGTTTCCCCAGTGAGTCAAAAGGAATGAGGATTTTCATAATATTAGTATATATATTCCTTTGTCTCTGCCTATCTTTTTGTCTTCATGGGTTTGACTAAACAGTAAAGAAATCCATTCACCTATGGTAGTGTCAGTGTAGTGGTCTCTTTTACTTTGTTAATACTACAGTACTGATTGAAGGCCATTTAAATTCTGCTCAGAGCTGTAAGTGATCTTTTTGGCATTCTTATGCATTTACATTAACTGCTGGATCGAAATAATTTTCAAATGGACTGTCTGAAAGTAGATTTTTTTTTTTGTTTTGTATTTATAGATTCATGTCTTAGGGTTGTAGGTTTATTTCATGTCTTCTGCATTTACCCAATATGAACTTGGTTCTAGGAAGAACCTTGTTAGATCAAAATACACAATTTTTCACTGTCACCATTCTAGAGATGGACAATATTGCCTATTGAATTTCCTTTCTGATTCTGGAAGACACTTGTGTTTCGGACACTATTTGGGAGGTATTTTTTAAATTTTTTTTTAATGTTGTGTGGAAAGAAGGAATAAAGCATTGATGGTTACATTTATATTGCTTATAAAGCATTTGTATTGTTGAAATACAAGACAGCTAGCCTAAATACTAACCTAATGTTTGAATGGACCTTGGAATTCTGACTTAACTGCCTTGTAAATCTTGTCCCTGTTATTCACGTAATGTTTGACAAATGTGTGGATATTTTGTTGTACATGTGTGGTGTTTTCAAATTATATTAATGTGTGTCTAGTGTGTGAAGGAGGCTTTAGATGGCACACAGCAAGATTTCCTGTTAGAAGGAAGATTTTTGTTTTCTCTTCAATCCACACAACTGTGAACAACATCTAGACTGGTTTGCAGTGGCAGAGATTTGTAAATGTTAAGTTCCATGAGCCCTTTTTAGAGAATACTCATGGAAGTGGATCTGTTTCTGCTTGTTTTTGGAAAACCATTTCATTTAATGACAGTGCAATGCTGGTGTTCTAAGAACTGACTTGTGTTCCCAGCACTGGAGGGAGAAAAGCTCAATGTTCTTGTTGGGGACACACCAAAGAGCACAAGTGGGGGAATTCCAGGGCTGGTGAAAATTTAAGAGGGTAAGAGGTATTTAACACAATTACATAGTTTAAGATTATATAATCCTTGTACAGTTCAGCCAAGTGCAAAATTACCTCACCAGGTTTGTCCTTATTTAATTGTTTTGAAATGATGGAGAGGGACTGGATTTCTTAAACTGAGAAAGTTTAGAAAACTGTGGTAGGCAAGTGAAGTAAATAACCTTCTGATATGGTTCAGACTGAAAAACATAAGACTAAAGCCATGACAAGGAAAATATAATCTCATTTTATATTTACATAAGAATGTTTAAAGTGGGTCATTAGTATTGGGAGAAAACATGTTTTAATTTTCTAGTCTTTTTTTCCCCCTCCCCTTCCCACACTAGGAAGAGTGGTTTCCTCTAGGGACAAAGATAGGATGCAGCTAAATATATCACTTGTCTACTTTATTCTCCATCATGTTGCTTCAGTGGTAATCACTTGTTTGAGATTTACCTTCAGAGATTCTGCCTGACATATGGTGGTGTGCATAATGAATATATGCAAACATATAGCAATTTGAAATTCATTCTTTATTGCGCTTAGGTTTTAGTTCACAAATTGCTGAAATAATTAAAGGGATTTGGTAAGCATTAATCTATGCACTTAGGGGAAATTTAACCTTAATTATTTATTATTTGTGTGAGATAGAAAAAAAAAACAGTTGAAGATCTGGCATGAGAGTTGGGCTTCTTTTGTTTCTTAATTTCAAATGATATGCAGGCAGATGAAGTTTCTCTTCTTTGAAAGCACCACCCTGTTCAGGAAAGGAGAGGAAGTTGATGGTTTGAGAAGTGTGACCTGTGTGTTTGTTGGATTTTCTGTTCTTCTTTGAAGCACCAGCTAGAAGAATCTGAAAAAGGCCAGATGAAAGAGGAGAAGGATTGTGTGCTTCTGTGAGAGAAGGAGGCTGGAGAGATAGCAGCTACAAAGAGATCTCAGGTAGAAAAGGAATGGTTTCTTCTGCAGCCCTTTAGAACCAAGAGACACAAGGGAAGTACACCTAGGTGTCCTCTACATGTCCAGAGATGTACACATCAAAAACTTGGTTATGTCTCAAACTCTTTTTTTGTGCTGTGTTTTGGGTAATTGGGGAAAGGACTGAAGTGTTTACTTTCCCATTCATAACAGGAGCCAAGCAGTGATGAGGAAGAAGTACCTACTGCTGCAAACAGTGTTATTTCTTTGGTACTCTTGACTGTCAGAATTGGCATAAGTGGTTGCTGGCATCAGGATTTGCACCCACAAAATCCAGCTTGCAGCTTCTGATGATTGAGATAATTTACTCTGGATTTCCATTCAGCTGCTAAGTCTCCCCAGCTTGGAGTTCATCCTGTGTTTAGATTCCTTACAGGAGCTGACAGTAAATATTTTCAGTTTATGCTGAAAGCTGCACGTTGGCAAATAGACAGGTGACCATTATAAGATACATTAAATTAGCATCTGCTCAAGCTTAATGAAGAGCCTTGATCACTTGATAGTAAGTCATGATGTCAGTCAGTATGCTGAACCAGAAAAGGACAATAGAATGACTGTAGGAAAGATTCTTGTTGGAAGGGCCAGTCTGCAGTCTGACTTATGTTAATCAAAATAGCCAGACCAGCTCTGTAGTTGAAATAGCAAATTAATTATTCCCTAGCTTATTTTGACTAAAATGGCTAAGGTTGATTCCGAGGGCAGATATGAGGGGCAATGACTTCTGGTTGGAGAATTCTGCTGGCACAGATGGATTCAGAATAGCTTGTGCCATCCTCTCCTCAGCCTGTCACACTGAGAGATTTTAGCCATGCATACTGAATCAAGTGTCCTATGTGATTTACATCTGTCAAATTACAAAACTATTTTCCATGTCACTTTCTCCACTATTTTGACTTCACTGCAGTACTTTCTTTTACCAAAACTGGCTGCTGGTAAGCACGAGCACTTTTGTGCTTTCTAAATTATTATTCTTCATGATCAGAAAGAGACAAAAAATTTGCTCATACTATAATGGAAAGCACTATTGGGAAATAAGAAGAGAAAAAGCTTTGGATGAGTTATGAGCAATAATGGTTCCCTAATATTAGTTGTGCTGTACAATACTGGGGTGCACAGAGAAAGGGAAAAGATGGAATGAAAGCACATCCTAATTTGAGTTTAGGAAGCTCAGGTCCTTTTATAGTCAATAGAGAGGATGAGGCTTTTGGGGCTGCTGCTTTGAATCACTCCCTAAAAGGGGAAGAAGAGCTAAGCTAAACACCTCTTTGCTACCAAAAGATACAATTTCTCCTTTTCTTTTTCACAAGCTCTAATAAACACCTGACCCATCTGTTAGACAGCTTGGTTTGCAAAACAAGCAGAAAGCTAATGTAAGAAAAAGGCTTCTTCTGTTTTCATGATGTGAATCAGCTCATGGAGGGACCTCTTGATTTGGCACATGTCGCACAAAGGAGGGTGTGAGAGTGAGCGGTTGGGAACAGTGGGAGAAGTGGAATGGGATCAGTGTGTGAGCTGTTGGCTCAGCTCAGCTGCCTGGTGTGGCTGGACCTCTCCTGGGGCCCCTGATGTCTTTACTGACTACAGAGGGACAACATTACCTGCAGCTTCCCCTCTTGCTGTGGTGACAGCAGTGGCTGCTGTTGTCATCTTTGAATGTTAACTCTTCCTTCCTCTTCTTTCACCCTGTAATCTTGATTTTTTTTTAATTTTTTTTAAACAGGTGATATGGTCGTCTTAGTAAGTCTTTATACCTTTTTATAAAGGTATAAAGTATAGCTTTTTATACTTTTTATATAGTCAGTAACTAAATGATGGAAGGGTTTCTGTGGCAAAAAAGCACTGACTTTAACTTCTCAGTTGTTTCTGTAGTGTCACTGCTATCTGCACTACTGATGCCATGGAATTTTTTTATAAGCAACTCCTCAACAGTAAGGTGTATCCAGAATTTTTGCTTGATGGCTATGCTCAAGAACAACCTGTACTCAACGTGCTGCTGAGTGAGTGTCCTGCCACACCTGTAGCTGTGTCAGAGTTCAGTGCCAAGCCTAGTGAAGCTTCCTTTCACGTGTATCACATCTGGGTTCTTTGCATTGTGGCAAGCAGTCAAAAACTGATTTAGCCCTTTGCAGGAATTAAGCACTGCACTCAGACATCATAACTCAAAAGATTGTGTCCAGTGTATGGTGTGAAATTAATCAAAAGGAAAGAAAATTAAGACCTGCTGTGATGCCATCCATCACGATATCGCTCAGCAGGTGTGAAATTAACTTGCCTTGACTGTGGATTAAATTTAACGGCATGACGTAAAACTACAGAAACTGTTTCTGTTATTACCAGGGAGCAAGTGTTTTTAAAGATTCCAGCTTAATGAACTGCTTGCGCCATGCAGTGGATAGTCTTATGATCATTTAACAGCATGAGTTTAGATTATGTTCCCTAAGAAGATCAAGTATTACTGTATCAGTAAAAATTGTTAAAGGCAGGCCGCAGAAATGTGGTTTTAATTTCTGTAATTACTGTGCACCAGATGGTGGATGTATACTTTTTTTCCAACATAAGTACTTCAGCTCACATATAAGCAGTTGTGATCTTTATTTACAATTCATCAGATTTTAATCGAGGTGATCACAATTCCTTTGTTGTGGGCCATTATGACAACCTTCCAAGAAGTATGTAGACAATAGACCTCATTAGTGGGTAGATACATTTTTTGGAATAAGTATTTAATATTAGAATGAGTACTTAAAGCATTTGGTAAAAACAAAGAGCAATACTACAAAGATGCAAAATACATTACTGGTTACTAACAGCTCAAGAGAAATGGGGAAAATTAAGGAAATTTATTTCCCAATTTGAATCTAAAGATCTTGATAGTCTGCCAACTGTTTTCTTCTGTTCTGTCCTCTTTCCTTATGTGTATGCACTTTTTCCTCTATAATTGCCTTGATTTTTGTTTTTTTAAAGGAGCTATTATCATTGTTGTGGAAGCTCTCTCTGACTTCTGTGTTCTTAGTGGATTTTTTGCTGAATATGCACAGAGCATCTTCCTCTAAAATGTTCAGTCATCTCAGTCCTTTTGAGAATGCCCGATGTTTTTGCCCTTGGCAGAAGTTAAGTCATGTATGGGTTTTGTTTTGTTGTTTTGGGGGGATTTTTTTGTCTTCCTGCCTCCCCCTTAAATTCTGAATACACTTTTCCAATTGTTAAGGAAGTTGTGTTTGTGATTAGGAGGAACACTTAGTTATGATTTGTGCAATAGCTTTCTTTGAAGCAGGACTGGCATGCAGCCATTAATATATTTTCAGGATAAGGTATCAACAGTATATTGGCACATACTTGATTAGCTGGTATTTATACATTGATTCATTTGACATGTTATTAGGAAGTATCTGTGCTTTGTAAAAGCAGTATTATTTCTCCTTTAAGTATTGTTGATAAGAAGGCTGAAGGTCTAATTAATTCTTTACAGTTGTAACAAAGTTCTGTGGATTTTGTGTCAGAAGATAATTCTGACATTAGTGTTAGTAAAATTGTTTTGATTCATAAAAAGCATGGTGTAGCTACTGAGAAATGCTAGGGTTGTTTTAAAGTTGTCCCACTTCAGGTGCTGTGTCATTGGCAGTACTTTTTTCAAGGGATAAATCCATGAGTAGTAGCTCTAGGATCATGGGATCTGTACTGTTCTGGAACTGAAGAGCTCTCTAGTCTTTTGCAAGAATATTCATTTGGCTAGAGCTGACAAGACATTTTAGAAGTTTCTTTCTTTCCTTTCCTGTAGCCATTTCACAATGAGGGGGTAAGCCATTCATGGAGGCCTAATGCTTTTGCAGCATTATAATCATTAACAAAGTCCATCAAGCTTTTAACAGTGAACAAAGGTTAGATGATTACTAGGACGAACATATTTCAGGTGGAGCCTTGAGCTGCTTTTTTTCCTGCATTAGAAAATGAATATGTTGATATAAGTGTCTAAAGAAACTTGCTCTTAAGGCTTAGATTGTAACATGATGCTCTTGCAACCTTGCTTATGTTGATGTCAACCCCTGGATACTGTGTTCAGTTGTCTGCCTGCTATTTGGGTTTTGCATTACTGGGTTTATTTAATGGTACTCGCTCCTGTCTCTTGTTGATGGCTTTTATAATTGCCTATGCTTTTTTATTAATTTATACCTCCAAGGGAGGTCGGGAGAAAAGAGGAAAAGAGAGAAGTTTAACACTTTTTGTGGAACTTCTCCTCTAGTTTTTGAAGACAAGTGACAAGCCAAGCAGGAATGCTCTCTGACAGCTGTGGCAGCAAAAATGTCACTGTCCTGGCAAACCTTTTTGTCATCCCACTTTGCCAGAAAGGAGGCCTTACATGTTTGTTTTCCATGACAGGCTGTGTAAGTTGGGTCACACAGCTCTTCCCTGGGCCTTGCATTCAAACTGAGTTTGTGTTGGCTGTTTTGCTTTTGCTTTATCCTCCCATATCTATAATGTCCTGTCACAAGGGAGCATAAGTAAAGGTTTCTTCACTGCAGGGTTTGATTGTTTTTTATGCATCACTGCTACATTGTGGTATGAAGAGAACTCGGATTTCTCTACAATGCCTGTAGCAAGAATATGCAAACTTGGTTTGTCAGCATGCTCAGAGTTAAGCAGTGTGATGATATATGCCCATGAGTGTAGGTTCATGAGAAAATATTTGTATTTCTCTTGATCCAGAATGACTGAGGGCTGCAACTAAAATTAACAGGGATGATCCATTGCAGGCAAACTGATCCAAGGGAGAGAAAACCAGAACAAACTCGAAGCACTTCTTGTTCAATGCAATTTGCACAAATCATATTGTGATACAACTGTCTTCTGGTTGCACCCCATGTCTACAGAGCACTGTTCATATGCCAGGTTATGCTGACAATACTTCAGTTTCTGCTGGGCTCAGAGCATTTGGGGAGGGGAGCTTGAGTCTGCTAGCAAAGATGAGGCAGTAGCCACTGGTTAACTCATTGGTTTGGTTTGTTTTGTTGGTTTTTGATTGGAGTTTTTTGGGGTGGAGGGGTTGATGGTTCTTGGTGAGGAGGGAGTACTTTGGCTTTTCTCATGACATTTTCTGTATTGTCTCAAACTGCAGTTGATAAATGTCCCTTCCCAAAGGAATTGCCAGTCTGTAGACGTTGTGATTGTCATTGTAACTCAGCCAGGGTTAGACAGAAACTTGTTATAGAAGGAGTCAAAAATTGTGATGTCTAGTAAGAGGTCTATTTTGCATGACAGAAATTTAAACTATTGTTTAATTAGCAGTCCCCTCTAGTGTTATGTAGGTTTATGCCACTGATTCATATAGCTTATTACAGCTCATAAATGTCACCATAAAATTAGTCAAAATAAGAGTGTTAAAGTGACTTGCTGCCATTAGTTACCCAGTTGGTTTGGATTTGTTGACAAGTTTGTAGATAAAGTGTGAATTTTAGAGTTGAAGATGTCATAGGACTTGGATAGCATGCAGCTTCTCATTAGGGAAAGAGACAGCTTATATCTAGAAGCTGTAGCTGAAACTTGTTTTCTGGTCACAGTTACTCCTTGGCTCTCCTTGTCAGCTGTGTCAGTCAGTGTACTGCACCAACTTTAAAAGTCATTAGAAGTTGTGATGAGTGTCAGTAAGTCAGTGATGCCACCTCTGGGAACACAGTACTGGTGAGATGCTTTCATTCAATTTTTGTGTTCCTTGCCCAAATGGCAGTCAGTGAACATGTGGAGCTTAGCAATGTAAGCTGAAGTGGCCACTGCTTTAATAGTACAGCTAATGATTTCCAGATGCAAATTATTGTAATATGCTCAACAACTTTATGTGTAACCAGGATCCTGCAAAATCTGCATCTTAGGCTGTTGTCACTGTGAGAAAGAAACCAGTCTACAGTAGAGAAAGTGATTTTTTGATATGGATTTACCTCAATAGATTTCAAAGATTTGCAGATATGATATGCTGTTTATTATATTTTATATAGAGAAAATAAGGTATGGGAAGGTACAGGCATAGCAGCCCATTACAGTGTTAGAAGAACTTCCACCTGACTCCAGATAATTTTAAGGAAACAGATAGCCTTTGTTTGTTTGTTTGAAGGGGTACATTTAGAGATGTATGCCTTAAGTGACAGAAGATAAACTTTTTAATTTTTGGTTTTTTAAACTGTAACATTAAACTACAATGTCACTTTTGGTTAGCCTCTGTTCAGAGGCAGACCTCCTTTGTTTTTAATAATTTATGTGGAAACTGGATGAAAGATTTAAAATGTGACAGCTATGAAATAAGAAGATTGATGCTACTCTAGTGTGATCTGATTTGGATTCTGACCCAATTTCTTTTAGTTAGTGATTGGTATAGGACTTTGTGGGGTACGTGAGCTTATGACTTTTGGAGATTACTGACTGATATTTTTAGGTTACCAGTTAATCCTGTTTAGAAATAGGATTTTCATCTGAAAACTGACAGGCCCTTGAATTCTTCCTGTTCTACTTTAGAATGACAACTGGAAAGTGTGCAGAAAAATCAACTGATTGATTGCTTATTTCATACTGTCTTGTACTGTGGCTTTCTGCTGGATAATGATTTTCTGTATGCATGGGTTTAAAAAGTGCTGTTTTTCTTTAATGCTTAAACAAAAGTAAAATCTTCCATTGAGGTGGTTAATTTTGCACACTCTCTAAAACAGGTTTTAGAAAACATTTTGTACACATTGCCCCAAAAATGTTTTTAGCCTTTCATTCTGGATTTTTCTTACCTTGCCTTGTAGCTGTTTGCAAAGCAGCCGAACTATAGATAAGCTAACAAATGCAAATTCACACTTCCATTTGCTTACTCAACAACTGTGTTCCATACATAAACACTATCATCCAGATGTTTTCTCCTTGTTAGCAGTAGCTTTCATGTGCTTGTAAGGAATGGCAGAGAGAGCCTTATTCTTCAGTTCCACATAGTGAGGGATTGCCATCTGCTTTGTGTGTAGATTTGGAAGGTAAGCATTATGTCATCTGTTCCTGCAGATTGAGACCATAATGCTTACCAGTCTTATTTATGAGGTCACCTTTGTGAATTTTTATTAAACTCTGTGAAAAGTGTACGGAAGCCAAAAAAGAGGCCATTGTAGCTGTAATGTTGGAATGTTATATGTAGGATTGTAGCTCCTGTAGCTGTTTGGTTTCCTTTTTCTGTGCTCTCTATGATATGAAAATTGAGGTAGAGAAATGAGAACTTGCACTGAAAGTATAAAGTGTATGAGTAATACCATGTTGTATTGACAATATTGCTTAAGCTGTGTGGGTTTTGTTGCTGTTTTGTCCTACTAATATTAATAGGCTTTGCCCTTCTCAGTGGAAGTACATGTATTGGACTGAGCTTGATGTAAATTTCTGTGGGTCCCACAACCCAAGTTTTACTGCCTCAAAAGAGCCCTTGCAATATACACTCTGTATACTAAAACATCTTCTTGCCATTACACAGAGAATTCCCATAATGGCTTGGTGAGATCTTCACCTCATTGGTAACGGGGGCTGAAATGAAAGGGAGTGGAGTAGGAGGATGTCATATTCACATATTCACAAGGGCAATGTCATGCCTTCTGTGACACCCCTGCATCCTGGAACCCACAGTTACAGTCACGCTCTTGTCTCCTGAAAGCAGAAAAGGCTGCAGTTCTGTGGGCACTGTTAGCAATGAAAGGCAGCAACCAAGTCCCAGGAGTTCTCCCACACAAGGCAAGACAAACTTTGCAAGTCTGCAGAGAAAGTGGTTCTTAGAGTTTAATTTTTTTTACCCTGTTTTCTTCCACGCCAGCTCGTGACAGTTACTGAGGGTGTGTTCAGCTACTGCCATCAAACTGCTGTTGGGGTAGATGGAGCATTATCTCTCACTGAGGCTTTTTGTGCCTCTTTGGCCCTTCAGAACTGCCTTAACTGTCCATGTCTGCTTCCTTATCTTCCTTTTGCCTCCTCTTTCCAGTTTCTGTAAATCACTTGTGGACTTGTGGTTTTTATTTGCTCTCACAATATAGAAATAAATAATAGCAAATATTTGCAGAACTTGACTAATTTGTGAGTTTTAAATCTGGAAAAGTTGAAGTTGTAGAGGTTTGATAAGCTTATCTATATCATATCATCTATGTGCAGTGTTTTGAATATTGTATAAATCACACAGAGCTGCAGCTTTCTGGTCTTTGCTTACCTGGTTTAGATATAGTGGCAATAATCACATGGAAGAGACAATGCTGTCTCAAGTCGTTTGGATAAATTTTATTTTATTTTTAATCACACAACTCAAATTGTGAGGTATCAAAAGAAGGCTGTTTGTGAGAGTATTTTTTATTTAATTTGTATGTGTTTGCATGGGTTTAAGCACATCCATTACACTAGGGGAGACTTGTGTGTGTTTTCAGAGATGCTAGTCAAGTTCTTAGTCATTTTCAGAGTATTCCTGAAGAGTGCACACTTGTATGGATTTATGTAATGGTGATTCAGTGTATCAGTAGACTAAGGCAATTAAATACTTAGAAAGGGCAAGGAGAGGCCAGTTGCCAATTTAAAAACTGGATATGAAATCCTACCCTGTCAAAAATGTAAGTGACCACTTAACAGGTGTTTGAAAATAAGCACCCTTTTTAGGGTGAGAAATACAATGTCCTGTTCAGACAAGTGAACGAGTTTTAAAGAAGTTGAAAAGAGTTAAGTTGGGTTTTTTTGCTAATCTTTCACTTTGTAAGGCTGTGGCAGTGGGTCATTGCCAGGCACTGCAGTACGAGTTAAGGATGGTGAAGAGATCAGGCATAAAGCAAAAAAACATAAATGTAAAGAGAAAAATCCTGATTTTGAATCAAACTTTTTCTTCTGCTTCTGCAAAGGAGTACGTTGTTAATAATATTTTATAAAAAGAAATTGAAGTGCATTCAATGGTGGGTTCTTCTCAAGTGTTGTCGGTGTAACCACTTGGCGGCTTATGTTTTATTTTCCGAAATGAAACTATCTGCTATTTTCATTATTTAACAAAAAAAAAGAAATGAAAATGCATGAGTGGAGATTATTTTATAGTAGCCTTCATTTTCTCAGTACTGCAAATGAATGCACTTTCACTTCGAGTGGAATCATTGAGATGTATTTCTGAATTATGGAAATGATGCCTTCTTAAATTGCTGCAAGCCATGATTTATTTTATTTTTTTAATGTAAATGGCATAATCCTTTTCCTTAGACCAGCTTCTAACTAACGTCACACTGACAAATTCACCTCTAAACCATGTCCCTAAGAGCCATATCTATGTGACTCTTACATCCCTGTGGGATGGTGACTCCCCCACTTCCCTGGGCACCCTGTGCCTGTGCTTGACAACCCTGTCAGAGAGAACCCATTCACCTGCTTCCATTGGTACCTAAATCTACTTCAGTTTGCAAAGGATAAAAGAGGTTTGTCTTCTCCTCTTTTCCTCTTTCCCCTGACTGCGGGCTGTGCCGGTGATGCCCCTGGGGCTGTCGCTGTCGCTGTGTGGCAGCAGCTGTGCAATGCTAACGAGTTTCAAGCAAACACAGCAGCGATATCTTCCTGTGCAGCCTCTGCAGGGTCCTTGTGAGTCTTGTCCTGTTTTCAACAAGGTCACGTTTCTTGGTAATGTTCACTGAAGGAACAGCAACAAGTTCTCTTGCAGGGGCAGCTGATTAGCATTTTGGTGCAGAAGTCCTGGCTGTAATATCTATAATTTATTGAATTTATTAAGAGTCTGCAGGACTGGAGGAAGTTGAAACACTCTTAGGTCTTCAGGTTTGAGTGACTGACCCAGACAAACTTTTCCTGAACTAACTGGTGACAGAAATGTGCAGTGTTCCTGCAGTGTGCTGTCCCATCTGCCCCTGAGTTAAATGAGTCCTGTGCTGGAAGGTCAGTCTGTCCTGCCTATAAGCTACATTTTTATTCCATCTGTTAATATGAATGTTCTGAAGATGATGCCAAGGAAGATTTACTGAATAGATACACTTTTTATGGGAATAGATAGCTCTTGAACTGATCAAGTTTTCCTGAATGCAAATATTAAACAGGTTTTGACCCCCCCCCTCAAAAGACATACGATGGAAAATTATTTTCTGTGGCTTTCATCACATATATATATTTCCTTTCTCTTCAGATTCTTCTTAATTCACACTGCTAGTCTGTATTAGAACTATTTTTACATTCATTTTGTTAATATACAGTATATATTATGATTTATTCATATGATATGATATATTCATATATGATATATTCATATGTAAAATATATTTCTATACAAATATCTTAAATTCAGGTGATAAACTGATACAATATAAAAAGCAGAGCAGCAAACTATGATTTCTTGTTATGAGGTTAATTGAAAATATGTAGATCTTAACATGTGGGTGTCATTTTGTTCAATGTTTAAGCAAATCCCAGGAAGCAGTTGAAAATATTACTTTCAGTAACTGTTTTCAAATATCAATAAAAGCTTTCTTAGTCTCATGAGTTCTTGTTACAGCTGTGATTTAAATCGACTTTCCAAATGTAGCAAGTATTATATGCCAAACCCTAAAGAAATTTTTTTTTTTAAATTTCCTTCCCTCTTTAGCACATTAAGAAAGATGGAGGGGGATGGGAGAGAAGGAATAAGTTGGTGCTGAAAAATTCAGACCTCACTCGTACTATTTATAAATTGCTGTTAGTATTCCTGTCTCCATGTGTGAGCCCAAGGTCCAGGCTTGGGGTTTAAATTATAAACGGAGATGAGATACTTTTATATGAGAATAAATGTGCACAGATGGAGATAATCAGAAATTACTGAAACGCGTGGGCTTTTTCAGAGGTGCCAAAAGCCCACAATGCCAAGCTGACATTGATGGGGACTGCAGGTGTGAAGTATGCTCAGACATACCCTTGGAGTGTGCTTTAGAGAAGGTGTTCAGACACCTACAGGAGTACTCAGGAGTGTCTCCTTAAGTGCTGTGGGAGTTGTGTATTTTGGCGGGTTCATAAATCTCTTAGACGCCTCTTTGCATATTTATTGAGATTTCTTTATAATTCTTGCTGTGCTGTTGACAGTTGCTATAATTAAAGGGACTTTTTTTTTTTTTTTTTAGAGCTTGCCTTACAGTTCTCAGTTAATTAAAAGAAAACCTAATGTTGTGGGCTCAAGGGTAGAAACAACAAAAACTTTCAAGGACAGTACTTTGCATAACATGAAGGATTTCTGTAGGATTCTTTAACCTTTTTGATACATTAAAATTCAAGAAAAGGACCTTTTGTGCTTTACAAGTTCTTAATAATAAATGCAAAAAGAAGCCTTTTTGAAATAAAAACAACACTTCTGTTGTTACACCTCTGAGACACCTATTCTTTGAAATTTAGAAGGAAAAATATTTTAGAAACTGTTAATGAATTCTGAGCATTTTTTTATTTACAGTCATCTGGCATGACTGACAAAAACCCCCTTATTTTTCGTTGTGTGTTACTTCCATTTAAGGCACACTTCTGTAGAGGAAAATGTTGGTATTGGCAGAGATTCAGAATTCTCCTTCCTTAATAGACATAGTGATTAAATGTGGGTTGTAACGGAGCTTTTTTATTTCATAATAAAAACTGTAAATTAGTATTATTTTTGCAATTACATACTCTTGCATGTAATTCCTGTATTGCACAGTAAGCCTCCATTATGATAATAAATCAAACTTCATGGTCTTGAAGCCATTTTCATCTCCATTCCCAGTCCTTCCTAGCCACAGTATCAGCCTGTCCTTCTGGATTCTGAATGTGAGAATATTAAAAAAAAAAAAAAAGGGCAAAAAAAAAAAGCCCAAGTCTTGCAGTTTTGACATACTTTCTGTGATATATAGCCATTTTCATCCTGTCATGTAACATAAATGTTTTAACAGGCAAACACACCTCTCCCCTTTCTAATCTCAATTTACTGTAACAGGATTTTTCTCTGTGCTGACAGCTCTAAGTTGTGTATTTCCCATACATACTGGACTGACTGTGTTCCCCTTGCCCATCCTTCCACCCCTGTCCCCCCCCCCAAACATCATCATCTTGTCTTTACTTTGTCTCCCAATCCTACTCAGCCATGAGGGGTTGCTTCCTACCTCCTCCTGGGCTCTGTGCTGCCCACGTTGGGCTTTCCTATAGATAGAAACTGTAAAAAGCATCTTTTTGCTTTCTCCCTCATTCCTCTGTACACAGTTAGTTAGTTAGGTACGAATTCTCTCTTTAATCTCTCAGAACTACTTCACCATTCCCCTCAGACCTCTTGAAAACTCTGCTTTGCTGTGATGACTACAGGAAAAGAACAAAGTGAGACTCTCAGTCTCCTTAGCAATACTTCCTGAGGTTTGTTTTGTTGTGTTTCCAGTCTGTCCACTCGTTCTTATCTCTTTTTGCACTGTTTGGCTGCTGGGCACAAGACAGATCTTTGTCCTTGGCACTAGAGAGACCTGGGTCTCCTGATCTCTACATAGGATTTACTGTAATGCAAATACTGGTCTGGAGAGGTAGGTCTAGCTTTAAAAATTCTGTGAATATGGTGTATTCATTGTGTACTCCAGTGAAATTTCAACCACTTGGCTGGGTGGTAGCAACTGTGGTAATTTCTATTTCTTTCCTTTTTTTTTTAATAATTCTTTTGCTGTTCTTCAGCCTATACTGTGTTGTCCAGTTTGATACATTTAGGGAATTTAACTTTGCAGACAGAAAAAAATGCATGTAAGGATTGCAACTTGACTTGTGAAATATACAGTCAGGATTGTGGGGTTTTTGTGATACACAGGAATTGCATTTATATGTTTATCTTATTTTGTGTATATGTGTTATTGAGTTGTGCTGTGTTCTTTTTTGCCTTTCTTTTTACGTATGTACTTAAAACCTCTTACCTATGTAGCCTTTAACAATTCTGCTGAATGAGCTAGTTTCTCCCTCTTGCTTTAATTGGGAGCTTAGGTCAAGTGGAGATGACTGGGTTATCTGTTACTGGAATTCGTAACCAGCCTTATTTTTTATTTTCTTTTAATTCTGTTTTTGCTGTAAGTGGTACATAAGATAATGGGATCTGTTGAAGACTAGGGGTTGCTACTTTTCTTTCTTGCCTCAATTCACTTTTTTTTTCAGTTGGGTTTTGATTTGCTCATTTAATTGCCTTCCTTGAAAAATTGCACAATGGGTATTTAATAGAATATTTGTTCCAAATCTGATTTTCTGAAACTTTTTTGCCATATTGCTCAAGTTTTCTTATTTCAGAGGAGGAAGAATAGGAAATGCTAGGGAATATATTTTTATTTTAAATAAATCGAATTCAGTGGATGACTATTTTTTTGTAGTTATGCAACAGTAAGTTTAGAAATTAATTCTTGTCAGAGTTCTTGAATAAAAATTGTGGCATGTCTTGGTGCCTTTCTGTTTTTGAAAGGGAAAAACTATCTGCTCTTGTTCTTTGAAAATGGAGGTTTTGGAGTTGACTGTAGTGTGGGGAGGTTTTATTTAGTGGTTTTGCTGACACTTCTCTAAGCCTTGCTAGCTTGCATCTTTAATCTGTCTTATGTTTATTTGCTTGCAGTGTTTGCAATGTCACTTCAGTTTTGCTCATAAAACTTCTTGGACATTTATCTTTTACCCACTGCTAATGTTAGATCTTTGTTATTTTTGGTTCCTACTTTGTCCTTCAAAATCCTTCCTTAGCCCCATCCCCTAAAAAGACTGAGATGTTGACTAAAGTGGGAAAAATGCCAATCTTCCAGGTTATCTTTTCATTATTGTGCAGTCTGAAGTAGTTTTCTTCTGTCATTTTTTTTAAAGCAGATTTTACAATAGTCCTGACTTTTTTTTACATCTCTTTATACACATGCTCAATACATGTTGTGTGTGTTTGCCAAAAATATATTTACTGATTTATTTTTTTTCCGCCCCTCTACACTTATTATTCTAAAATGATGAAAATTGCCCCTATTTGATTTTTGAGAGTTGCCTCAGAGATGGCTGGCCTTTGGTGAAGAATGAGATATTTTTAAATTAAGATTTGCCTCTAGTACATTATAATACTCAAAAACTAAATAATGAGAATTGCTGCTTCTATAAAAATTTGCCCAGTACCATGTAATTGGTGGGTTATTCTTTTGTTGGATTTGGAGTTTGAAGTTTAGATGGCATATCAGCAAAGGGGAAGAGGAAACAGATGAGATATTTAAATCATAATTGATAAAGAATTTGAAAAATCTGATATGCACCAAATCACTCTGTTCTCTAGCAGTACGAGCTTCTTGGTCTGTGCTTATATAAAAATGCAGAAAAGGGTGTTATGCAAGTAAGTCCTTCTCTGCTTGACACTCTCTACGCAGCCACCTGTTAAAGCATAACTGTAATGATAATTCCCAGTGCAAGATCTGAAAGCTTTGCTGCTTGTCATGCAGTATGTTTACTAACCTTCAGAAAGCAGGTTTTGTCATTAGCAAAGTAGAATTTGAAAGCCTGACAAAGTGAATGCATACAAACTTTGAAAGTAGTACATAGGCTGGAGGGTAATGTCATGCTGGGAACAGACTGAACAGGCAGATGACTCCTGTAGAAAACTGCACTTAACTGTGCTGGTTAAACTGTGACTGTGGACAAGGGTGGCTTTAAAAACATCTCTTTTGCACATCTTCAGATTTAATAGTATCAAAAAAAGCCTCATGAAATTCTTGTGCAATATTTAATGTGACAACACTTGACTAATGTTGTAACATCAGTGTCAATAAAAGTAATTAATTATGCATTGTCACACCATTGAGGGGAATTTATCCTCAAAATAAATGTGGAGGAAGTAATGGAAATTGCCAAAGTCTCTAAAAGATGGTTAGTTCTGTCTCTTGAGTCAGCTGTGGTTAGCTCTGTGGGTGTACAGTGTTTCTGAGTATCTCTGCTTACGTGACTCTCTGTGTAAAATATGTTAAAGAGGGTGGGTATTTTGGAACATTTGAAAGTATTACTCTGAATTTTCACTCACCGTGTGGAAAGTTGTTTGTCAGTTTATTTAAGTAATTAAAGCGACCCTCGACCTTGGATTTCTTGAGCTGTAAATGCTTCATGCATAATTTATACCAAATATTTTCATACTCCTGCATGCAGATCGTGAATATGTTGTTGCAGCATCTGTGGTTTTGTTTCCTGTTACTGTCTGTCTCCAGCATCCTCTTACTGCCTGTGCAGCAACCTTAACATAAACCTGTGATGTCTCATGCAAAGATAATGTTACATTCTGTCCCTGGTGACTACTGAAAGCTGTAGAAATTACCATACTTGTGAATGTATATATACATGTAGTGGTAAGTGCTGGATCCTTGTGGTGTGAATCAATACAAGTGTTTGGAAGATAAATTGCATAGAGAGCTGACCCTATGAGCAGTTAATTTTTTGGTAAAGTTGTATTGATAAGACTAACAGTAATATTAGAGGAATAGTCATTCTGAAGGAGTTTCCCATTATCTTGAATACTTTATTTGAGGAAGGTCTTGAAATAGGAAGTTCTATTCACTGTGGCTTTCTCATAAACTAAAAACTCCACCTATTTGTTGCTCAAGGTGAAAGTTTTAGCAGCTGAAGTATATCAGGAAAAAGTGATAACTTTTGACAAGCAAACGGTTTGCTCTCTCAATAATCACAGCCCTGTTTGTGTATGGAAAATTACTAGTTGTGCTTTACCAGTTGCACTTGTAGTCACCTTTGTTGGCTTATCACTCATAATGTTGATTTAGTATTGTTTAATGTTGTGTGCTTTCTTGGTCTTGCCTGACCCAGTGTATTCAGCTGTTCAGTTTGTGTAGCCCTTGTCTGTCAGGATGCTCTTTCTAGCACCTTTTCATCTGCTTAACATTCATTTTGTTTGCTCTCTCTTAGATTTGCACTGAAATGTTTTCTTACTGCATCTCCTTGCTCAGGGTATTTGTTTTCCTTCTTCCTTCCTCAGTTTCCAGTTTCTTTAGCAGCTTAATACTCAGTCTTACAGTGATTTCCACCACCCGACTCCTCATATTTTCAAGGTGGTTTCTCACCTTATTACCTGTTTTCTCTACAACTTTCTTCTCCTGCCTGCTATTCTGCAATTTCATCTAGTACTGCATCAATGAAATGCTGATGACATTTGCAAGTTCCTGTTTATAACTAAAAGGAAGATCTGAGCTTTGTTTTCCTATTGATGATATTTATCTGTAATCTGTTCCTCCTAGAATGTGTGAATACAAAATCTCTGCTTCTTTGATTTTGATCTATTCTAATTTCCCAACGAAACAAAGCTCTTTCAGTCATCCAGTTTTGTCCTTCAAACTTCCAATTCCCACTGGAATTTCAGTCAGACT
>WEIV01022318.1:328-17889 GCA_013390005.1 Calyptomena viridis
TGGAGTGAAAAGGTCATTCATTGAACATATTAAGTGAATTAATAAGATTAAGTTGTAAGGTGAGTCACAGGAAAACTCAAAGCTGCTCTGATAAGGGGTCTCTTGGTGTTTTGGGAAAACCCTACATATCACATGGGTATGATGTTTTCAAAAGCATAATGATCTTTGTTTTGTGTGTACTTGAACCACTTGTCCAGTTACGAAATTACATAACATATATGGGAATAAAGAGGACAAGAAAAGGTTTATTGACATCAGCATTTGCAGCTGGAGGGGTTCAAGAAAGTTTGGTCCTTGCCTATTAATTACTGTTCCTTCAGCTGGGATTTAGCAGCTGCTTTTTTAGACTCTTTTCAAAGTAGAGTGTACTCTGACCAAGTGAACCCTTCTAGTCCAACAGTTCTGAGAGCTGCTCAAAATCTACTACACTCTGCCCCTTGCAATTTGACTCACCAAACTCTTACTTGCTTCTGATCAGATTTTTGTGGTGGATAGTTTTTCCTTTTGTCACTACTAACTTTAGATAGTCTCTCACTTGACAGCTGATTTTAGAACCTGCATTCACAAATAGGAGACTAGGGGTTTAAAGGTAAAGAAAGAAACTTGTCCTCAGTTCAGAGAAGTGAAAATTCTTTATTTAGCAGTCATTTTTCCTTACTGCTAGCTGATGGGAATACTCTGTTGCAGCTATCCAGCTATAAACACCTGTGAAATTCATTTAAAGAGCATTGGATAAAAATGCATCCTGTTTCCCTTTCTCCCTGACCCCTTCCTGTTGGATTGCTTAGTTTAAAAGCCTAATTTTACAAAGACCTAATCAGATAGATACAGTATATTTACAGTAGGTTGCATTTTTATTTACTGTTGAATATTGTCAATCTGGAGGAAAACCTTTTTCCAGTTTTCTGTCACGCTATTATGCTATGAAAAAGAAAGCATATGTATGACAGTTGAGATTTTGTTTCCATACTGCTTTTCTCTTTTGTTTGTGTTTCTTAAAAATCTGGAATCTAATTGTTGGTGTAGATCTAAGACAATTTAAGACTATTTGTGGTGCCTAAAAGAACTTTAAGAACACTGGCTGTTAGAAGACACTCTACGCTCACTTCCCTATGCAGTAAAATACAGCATTTAAGCAAAAGATAGGGAATGACTGCATAAAAATGAGGGGATGGCATAAATAAAAGCTAGCATTTCAGTGTTAAGTTGGGCATAAATATTATAAAACATGTTGTATGCCTTGTTCAGGAGAACAGAACATTTAACTATATTTTGGCAGATTATTGATAATAAATATTATATAATATGTGACTATTACAAAGTTTAAAAACTGAAGAATTCATTTAAGTTTTCTTTGTACACAAACCAATGTCTTTATAAAATTAATTCCCCTATATCAGTGATGTATGTGCATGTTTTCTTTAGGGTTTAATGTGGGGGGTTTTTGTTTCAGGAAAACAGCTTCATTTACATAGGGTATTTTACTGGATTTTATATTAAATATTATTAGAATGTGAAAAATGTTTTTAAAATATTTGGGCCTTGATGGATTGGTACTCTTCAAAGGGAAACAAAACACTAAATATTTCTAATCCTGCATTATTTACCGCATGGGTGGTTAAATGCTACTTTAAGCCCCATAAAATTAAAAGGGAGAAATCTGCCAACTGTAGCAGGAATTGGATTTAGGAAGAGTGGTACAGAGCCAAAATATTGCTACAGAATTAAATGTCAAAAATCTTCTTTAATAGTAGATATATAGTTCACAGTGTCTGGTTATGATTAATACATTTAATCTAAATCACTGAAAGTTGCTCTCTCCTTTTCCATAAAATACAATAGGACACAAATCAGTTTTACTGTAGGCGGATAACAATTGGAAAATAATGCATCTTCCCGCCCAATAAATTGTCAGTTATACCTTTTAACTAAAATCGATTCATCTTTCCAAAATTTATTACAATTTCTAATAATAAATCTTTTCAAATGTTTATTCATTTGCTTTTTGATACATTTGTGCCACTTTTGCCATGGTCTAATGTTTTTTCTTTTGATTCATTGTAAATTAGAAAATCTATTTTGAGTCAATTTTCTAGTTAAGAAGTTAAAATCTATAACCTANTGTCACATTCTTATAGTAGCACTTTTTTAAGAAGAAAATATTTTAGGAGAAATTTTTCGTCTCTTTCTCTAATGATTGATCTTCTAATCTGCGTTGTGAAATTGTGTTCACTGTTCAGCAGTTTTCTGCTCTGTATTATAATAGAACGTGTCAGAGAGGGATAGTATTTTTTTTTTTTTTAAATCTCTCAATAAGCGTATTTCCTGTTCTGATCCAGTTAAAAAATGTGATCTTAATCAGATTTCCAACAAGAATTATATATGAGAAAGTTAATCTGGTATGTAGCACTCTCAAACTTCTCAAGGCAGAAATGTTTTTTTTAATAATATAAATGTCAACATTGGCATAATGTTGAGGAATGAGGAAGAGGGCTAGAAAGTGTTTCAAACATAACCATGAATAAAACTACATTCTTAATTTGAACTTGATCTACAGTATCACACATTGGCAAATTTGTAGCTGAAAGCATCTTGGGCTTTCGAGTGATTGATTTCAGAGTTAAAAAAATCATTTGTGTGGATGGATTGGAATTCATTAATTTTACTAATTACACAGTGAAGAAAACAGATGTTTTCTTAGTCAAAGATCAGGCTTTAATTACAGGTCTTACCTGCTCATCTAAAAATAGTGTCAATATGTTCATGTCTCTCTCTCAAAGTTAATTTCTTATTTTTATATTGAAGTATGACTCTGTTACACATTTTAAGCCTTGCTCTAATTATGTACAAATACAAATCTGATACTCAGAGTACTTATTGAGTACTTTTGAGTTACAATGCATGTATTCAGAAAATTCTTCAAGACTAAGTTGGGTAAAAATTGCCTCTTTAAATGTGAAAATCAGTACTACCCAGTACTGATCTATTTCCAACTGTGTGTTGCAAAAATACTCAAAACCACTTGCAACAAAGCTGAGTTTCCAGCAATGATATAAGTCTGTGTAGCCTCCACTTAGGACTCTTATTCTGGGGTGTATAGTTGGTAGGACTCTGGCCTTCATGAGAAAGGCATGGTAAGCTGCCATAGAACTAGAGGAACAACCTAACAGAAGTATTGTGTGAGCTTGTTTTCTGCTTTAGGAAGTCACTATAAATGCTGTCTGTTTTAATTGCTTTAAATATCTATTTGTCACTGCCATGGAGCAGAGGAGATCACCTAACTGGTACTAATAATTGACAAGATCCAGAAAGACATTACCTTTGGATGGAGCATTTGCAACCAATAGCCTGAAGATGTTCCTTAGAAAGAGTAACTGTTTTTGCCATATTCTTCTGTGCTTGGAAGGAGCACATGAAGAAAGAAGCTAGCAACACATCAATAAGTGTAGCTGGTGTAATGAATATTTAATACAGTAAATTTATGCAAGGCTGTAAATTAACTCAGAAACGTAACAATTGTTATATTAGAAAATTGTGATCATTTTAACTTTGTGTAAATAAACTCTTTATAGCTTCAAAACATCATTTTCTCAGTACTTCATTAGCCATCTCAGGCTTTACTGTTGCCAGGATACTTTATTTATTTCATAAAGCGTGTTTGTTGCATGAAAGAGAATTCTCTTTTCTTTTCAATGGAAATGTGTTTTTTTCAATATTAGGACAGTGAACACAACTTCTAAAAAAAAAAATAAAAATATTGAAATGTGTGTACTATAAAACAAGATAAAATGACAAAACAAGCAGAATCAATATAAGCTATTAATATCAAACTCCAGTTGTTGTCCAGATGTTCCATTACAGTCTTTTCTTTCTTTTGGGTGTTATGGGGTGGGGAATGGTACTTTCTAAAAAGAGATCTGCTTGGGTGTTTTTTCAGGATTCTGTTCAGGGGAATTATTTTGGGGGTTTTTTCTATGGTGGGAGATTTTTATTTCATTTGCTTATTTCAGGGGAGTTAGTACTGCAGATGGTATGACTAGAGCTCTTGAGCAGTCCTAGAGTGCAGCAGACCCAAAATCCCTCATGAACACAGAAAACTTCAATATGATTACCTGGTTTTAGTTATGTATTGAGAAAAGTAGGTCCTTAATCGTTTAGTGATCTTTTAGTGATAAGTTAATAGATATGAAACTGCTGTATTGTTATTTCGCATCCATTATATCTGTAGGCTGCTGGTTTACCATGTAGTGATGATGAGAATAGAAAGTATTTTCAAAGAGAGCCTTTAGTAAAATGCTACCGAAATATCCGGGACTATTGCAGATCGTTTATATGCTCTTTTGCTGGTTCTTTGAGATAAATTGTTGACTGTTCCATTACTGTGTGGGGTTTTTTTCTATTAAAAAATTTTGGATTTTTTTTTAATGTGTTTCTTCTACAGTTTTTCCATTACATTAGCAAAACAAAGAAACTTAATCTCAAAATAATTGAAATGGGAGCATTGCAATGTGAAGAATGTGTTTGAATAGCTCTCAGTGCTCGTGGCAAACTATTTTGATGAGATACTAAACATTGTTATACCATTTGCTTTTCAGTTTTGCCTCTGCTGCCATAAAGATCAAATGTAGAAGTATTATCTTGAAAGGATAATACTTTCTACCTCGTGTGCATACAAGTGTTTAGGGAACAGGTGAATGTTTAGACACTCTTGATTTGGAAGGTAAATAATACCCTTGCGGTATCGTCCACTATGCAGTTTGTGGTTTTCAAAGTGTATTACCAAGTGCAAGTATTTCTTATGCCTTCAGAAGCAAATAAAAAGGCTTTCGTGTCTGCCTTAACCTAAAGGGAGACAGGAGACCACCTGGAGATTCAGGTACATCTGGTGTCTCCTCTTTTTTTCTGTCTTGCTGCAGGAGCTGAAAGTGGCCAGCCGTGCTGTCAGCCTTCTCATAGCCCAGAGGTCTCAAGTGGCCTTAACTCGCACAAAATAGATTATTCCAGTAGGGTGACAGAGCTGGTCGGCTGTTAAGAGACCTAATCAAAGCAGACACAAACCCAAGTATAATACTGGTTATTAGAAACTCTGCTAGCATCAGACTAATTAAATGTAAACACCTAAAGCATTCATTTATTTCTTTATCAAAATTATCAAACTGGTGAAGTGCCCGCAGCTGAGGAGAGGTGGGACTTTTTGACCTCACTTAACCTTTCTAGTATAACTAAGAGGATTTATCTTGGCAGCCCCCTCTCCAAGGGGAGATCATCAAAACCATTAATGATCTATCCTTTGGCAAAATGCCTGGCACAAAAATTCTCTCAGAGCAGACATTTTAAAGCTTTGTGTGTGTTCCTTAGTACACATCTTCTGACTGAGCATTCTGAGGAAGCTGGTGGTATTTGTCTAGGTTTGTGTATCATTCTTAAAGTTTTTCATGGCTGTGTGCTGTGTATAGATCAGTCTTCTTGAGCCCAGTGTCCAATATTGTTTAGTATCATTTAGATGTTGTGTGGCCTGACAAACATACTGCATCTTTTTTGAGCATCAGCACCAATACACTTCAGAGCTGGTCTCTGAATAGGCACTTTGAGTCTTCTCTTACAGAAGTGATAATCAAAATGGAAATTCTCAATTATGTCAGTTGCACCTGATCAAGAGTCTCCTGAGAGTTTGGCAGGATCTCGCCTACTGTGCAGCAGTGGCTGATCTGAAAGCTGTCAAACAAATGAGCTTAGATAGGCAGAGGTTTTTTGGCAGACATTTCCATGAGGTTTTGTCATGTGCAGCAGCATGGTAGGTTCTAGAATGTTGAGATTGGGAGAACCCCATTGAGGTTGTCCCAGTGTATTGCCTTGTTTGTCATGTGACTTCTTTTAATTTGTTTGGCCTCTTCCCAGTGAAGCAAGTTGACCTAAGAACTATGGATTACACCAGCTTGTTGTCTTTGTGTTTCTTTCACTTACCAAGAGACATTCTGGCCAGGTTTTAATAATTTGTGTGATTTCCTAGCTTTGGATGTCTCTGAATTCCGTATGTATTTTTGTTTATATTGGGAAGCACTGACTTGGTTTTGTGGGCTGGAAAAATGGGTGCTGCTTCTAGGACTTTCAGTAACTGAGGTGCATTTATTTACTGTGTTAGATATCATGTGGCAGATTTTCAACATCCATTTTCAACAGATTGAAGGTTTAATAAAATGCCTGTTTACATGTTGACAATATATAAAATGCAGTTAGCAAATGCAACTATTTTTGACCATCACAAAGAACTCTAGTTTCTTAAGGACTTCTTTCTGCTGCCACCATACAAAATATTTTAGCCATAGTAACTTTAGCTCCACTTCCCTTTTTTTTTCCTGTTCCCGATGATACCCACAATTCCCTTTTCATACCCATTTAAACATTTGTTCATGCACGCAACCATCATAACTCCAAGGTGCTTATTTGAAGAGGGGCAGTATATGATGTGAATTGTTCCAATTTCCACGTACAAGTTTGCTGAGTTTGTGCTATGTCTCCCAAACCACAGCTTGAAGTCAGGGAGTCCTTCAAGTCCCTGATCTGCTGTGTGGATGGGGTGGGGTGTGAAGTCCCTCCCACTATAAGCAAAAAGCGTGTTCAGGATCACTGGATGAAGCTGAATAGCCACAAATCTGTGTGAACTGGTGACATCTATCCCAGGGTCTTAGGAGAACTGACTGATGTTGTTGCCAAGCCACTCCATCATATTTGAAAAGTCATGGCTATCACGTGAAGTCCCCTGTTACTGGAAAAAGGGAAACATCATTCCCATTTTTAAAAAAGGGAGAAAGATCTGGGGAACTAGAGACTGGTGAGTGTCACCTCTCTGCCTGGGAAGATACTCTGTGCAGGGAGAAGATCCTCCTATAGAAGACATGCTAAGGCACGTAAAAGAAAAGGAGGTGATCTGGGACAGCTAGCATGTCTCTACTAAGGGAAAATTGTGCCCAACCAATCTGGTGATTTTTTATGATGGAGTGACAGCAACAGTCAACAAGGGAAGACCTACAGATGTAATCTGTGTAGACTTCTGTAGGGCCTTCAATGCAGTCCCATGTGACATCCTAATCTCCAAATTGGAGACACATGGATTTAATGGATGGACTATTCAGTGGATAAGGAATTGGCCGGACATTTAGGTGAAGGCCAGTGACCAGTGGTGTCCTTCAGGGCTCTGTCTTGGGACCAGTGCTCTTCAGTAGCTTCGTCGATGACGTAGAGTGGGATCGAGTACACCCTGAGCAAGTTTGCAGATAACATAAAGCTGAGTGGTGCAGTTGACGCAACAGAAGGAAGAGAAGAACTCACTGAGAGCAGCCCTGCAGAGAAGGACTTGGTCAGTTTTGGTGGATGAAAAGTTGAACATGAGCATACTGTGTGCTCACAGCCCAGAAGGCCAATCACATGCTGGGCTGCATCAAAAGAGTTGTGGCCAGCAGGTCGATGATGGGGATTATCCTTTTCTACTCTTCCCTCATGAGACCCCACCTGGAGTACTATGTTCAGCTCAGGAGTCCTCAGCACAAGAAAGATGCGAACTTTTTAGAGCAGGTCCAGAGGAGGTCACAGAGATGCTCAGAGGGCTGGAGCACCTCTCCTATGAAGACAGGCTGAGAGAGCTGGTGTTGTTCAGCTTCAAGAGATAACTTTGGGATTACCTCATTGCTGCCTTCCGGAACCTTAAGGGGGCTTATAAAAATGAGGAATAGGTACTATTTATACAGGCAGCAGAAGCTTGAAGCTCTTTACTCAGAAGGTGGTGAGGCACTGCCCAAAGGTGTTGTGGATGCCCCATCTCTGCTAGTGTTCAAGGCTAGGTTGGATGAGGCCCTGAGCAACCTGATCAAGTTAATGACATCCCCGCCCATGGCAGGCGGGTTAGAATTAGATGATCTTTAAGGTTCCTTCCAACCCAAACCTTCTATAGTTCTGTGAATGTCAATCATTTTAATTGCTTGCCATTTAACAATCTTTTAATTACTGATCCTGGTGTGGAACAATAACAGCAATCAAACACTGAAACAAGTCCACCTCACCTTCTCTTCAGACACCTCTCCTTCTCGCTTTTTGTTCTCCAAGCAATTTGCTGCACATTACACTCAGTCTGTTCAGTGGGATCATGGGTTGAGCAGGAGATGGGGGTCAGTGCATTGCAGTTCCTTTTCTTTTGCTTGCTGCTGTGCTTTGGCACAGGTTGCCCCACCAGGAATAACTGTCCCTTTGGGGTTGTGGCTACTCCTCAGTCTTGTCTCCAGCTGTAGCTCAAGTGGCTTGTTTGATTCAGTAGTTCTGCTGCTGTACTGTCTGCCCTGCCTGTCTTGTTTCTCACTTGTACTGTTCGTGCATCTGTCCTGTCCCAGGATCAGCTCTTGCATCTCTTCTGTTTAGCATTTGTTCACCTCTGGCATCTCCCTTCTGCATCTTCCTGTGTGTGTCTCTATTTGGCTTTTACCTCCCATTCCTAAATACTTCTTCACAGAAGCACCAGGACTCCTCTGGTTCTGTTGTGGTGTGGAGTGAGTTGATTTTGTCCATCATGGAGCCAACTGGTGCCAACTGGTACCAAGTGTGTCTGGCACAGAACAGTCCCTGACAATCTCCGGCACAGGTCACCACTGCAGCCTCCTGCTCCAGCTACCAAAGCTCTGCCATTCATGGTCAAGACAGGGCAGATAGTGTTGGTTTGGTTTGTTTATGTAGGTGCTTACAGCAGTACAAAGAGGAACTTGAGAAAATGGGAGGCTGGGGTGGGAGAGAAAAGTTATGTTCAGAAGGGGTTCTGTTGGGTTTTTTTCAGTTGTCTCTGGCTAATGTTACTTATGCAAATTATTTTCTTCAATTAATTCCCTTGGAGAAGTTAAAATTAGAAGTAAAAAAAACCCTGAGTACATAAGTGGTACAAAACTTCTTCTGTACCTGGATAGCACTTACATGTAATACACATAGCCTACTGATACTAATCATACTTTAATAAAGCAATGCAAATTACAACTATGGTACCAGTTTGCTTTCTTACAAGGACAAAGTAAATAAATTTCCAATTACAGTGTTTAGCTTTTCAAAAAGTTATGGTTTCTTTTTCATCTGAAACTCTACAGCTTTAGTAAATATGCTCACTATGTTTTTGTAAGTTATATAATTTTTCAGCAGTGACTGTATTGTTACAGTTTTACACTTTACAGAGGAAAGAGTAAGTCTTTATTGAGACTGTTATCCAGATTCATAGAAGCTAAATTTCATTTATTTTATCCAGTCCGAGCCTAGTATTGTCTATTAGTTAGGCATCTCTGAATGATTAAAACTAATAAAATCTAAGGAACAGAGGCTTGGGTGAGTTTACACTCTGTAAATCTGGATTTATGTCTATGTGGGTTTTCATATCTCTGCGTAATAGCTAATAATACCCTCCCATTTGATAGAAATGCAAGAAGAAAATACATAGCAAGTTGAAAAGAATGTGTTAGGTATGGATTATAAACACGGAATAATGTAACTTTTTATTAATTTTAACTGTTTCTGTTAATTTCTATTATTATACTAAAGGACCAACCTCTTAGTACTGCTTGCATGGGTAGCAACAAGCCCTAGTGGAGTTCTTGATGCATTGTATCTGCTTTTAAGCTATTGATTTGTGGTATTTTGTGAATTTATTGTAAAGGATTCAAGTAGCATCTTGGAAAAAAAAAAACGAGTGATACTGGAATACTGTCAGAAGAACCTTGAAATTGAATTACAGCTTTAATATTCAAACTACGGCATGTATTGTTATTTGTGGTATATGTAAAATGACTTTTATAGATGAAATTTAAAATCGGTGGCGCAGAATAGGGTTTATAGTGCATGGTCTTTAAGAAGAGCAAGGAAGGATCTTTGATGTAGAGCATGTAGCAGAAAGATGCATATTTATTAAATAAAGGAATTTTAAAATGGGAGTATGGTAAAAGAAAAGGTGATTCTTGCTTATGTGTTGGTCAGATTGTAGTCTTTGTTGCCAAAAATAAATGCAAAGCTTTTCTCTGTGCTTAAGTATTTTGTTGAATTATTATTTAGATTTAGTAAAAAAATTAAAATAATAGAAGATTTATCTTTTAAAATAATGAAAAACTGCCTTGTCAGTTCTCAGCTCGAGGCTTGTATTTCTAGGAGTCTGATTCTTTGCACTGTGGTGTCAGTATCACCTGTGTTTCCAGCAAGGTGCTGTGCTTTCTTTGCATCCTTGGCATTCTGTCCAAATTGTCAGACTTGGCCAGTTAGGCTTCTCTCTATCTGATTTAGGTATATGAGTTCCAGATACCACAGAAAATCTGTGTAGGATTCCCTAGGACTCAGTGGACACATGTATGTTAGTAGAAGCAGGTGTTCAGAGAGGCACTGCACGAAGTACCAGCTTGCTGGCAGCAGCCTCCCGTGTGCTCTGGTTCCTGTCGTGTAACCCAGGCATGAATTACATGACCCCCAGACCATTAAGCTTTATATATTTAATAAGAATTTTAAGAGTTCTGTGTTGTCCAAATATGAGCTAAAAATTTCTTGCGTAATTGTCTTATCTAAGACAAAAAATGAACCAGAACCTCCCTTCTCCCTTGCAAGTCCTGCCTTGGCCGTTTAGTGTCACGGCAAAGGCAGGTCTGGAAGAGGACACGGAGGGAAGACCACCTGCTGTATTGTCATATATATTGTTTCCTGGACTCTCATTTCCCAGGAACATTTCATGGCATTTTCTCTGTTTTTCCATTGGCATTTTCTCTTTGGGTCTTTTTGTCAGTATTCTTTACAGTCATTTCCTTCCTTACAAACATTGTTTGTCCTGGTTTTGCTAGTAATTTCAATACATTTATTTATCTCAGTAAGCCTAATGCTTACTCACATGTTGCTCTTGAAGAGTGGTGACAGCAGAGATTGAAAAGCAACAACAGGCCTTGCTTGGCAGTGCAACAATACTGAAAACAACACCACAGCTGCTTAGGAGCATTTTGAGCTCTGGGCTTCCAGAGACTGATTCAAGACAGTCATCCCAGAAGAAGGGATTTACTTGGATTGCAAGGGATAGAACATTGTAACCAGCAACCCTCTTTCATTCAAAGTGGAAAATTCTTAAGACTTTGATAAAAGTGCTTGGCAGATTACCAGGAAAGGTCAGGGGGTTTTTTTCCACTACTCAAATTACAGCAAAAACTTTTTATGGGATGGGTGTCTAAGGTGAGAGAAAAGCTGATTTTGAAGATAACACGCAAATACTCAGGAAGATAGTGCAGTTGTTTTCGACATACTTTTGATATTTTGCATTTTTCACGTTCAGTGGCAAGAATATGATATTCTTTCTTAATTATTTAATCCTCTATTCCACCTAAAATGATATATTAAGTATACTTCTCACTGTCTTTTTGAGGGAAATGCTATGATTTGATGATTATATTTTGGGGTTTGCATATTCCAGTGGAGTTTAGAGGCCTCCTTAAAACACTTCAATTAGTTTTGGAAAGGAGTTAGCTATTAGACATGAGCACATTACTGGTCAGTGTTTATAGGAAGTGGGGAGGAAGAGACATGAGAAATGTTTTCTTATTCTTTGTAACATCCCAATTGTTGAAATCCAGTTTGAATGATTCGTACTGGCTCTTGCTTCTAATGTTCTCTGTAAAATAATAATCAGTATTTTACTATTCATCACAAATCTAGCATAACATCATGGTGAATGAACAGCTGGCCTTATTAGGACTAATTTGTTATGATCAAAGTTGTGGTCCAATTTCAAATTACTATGAACTTGATGAATTCATTTGCAGAAACAGCAGAAACTTTGATTATATTCTAGGCTATAGCAAGTAGGGCAAACACAAAGAAGAGCAGTAGCAGTGCCAAGATAATTTTTGGTCTAAACAAATGGTATTCAGTCAAGGTGGCATCATTGTTTCTAAAGTATGCAATGCTAACTTTATGAACTTAGGACTAATAATTTAATTTCTTGGATAATATCTACAGGTTTTTTTCTTAAGAATGGTTTGTCTGCCTTTATCAAAATTACCCTTCTGTGGTGATGAACACAAAATGAGATTTACAAATAAGTATTATAGAATACATTAATTAACACTCTTTTAACTTGAAATACTTGAAACTGTCCCAGCTTGCCTGCTTCTTCTCCTAAAATAATTACTCCTTTGATACATAGGTGATAGAATCCTCTCTTATCCCCTTTTAGCAATGATTTCCTATGGAGCTTGTATTTTGGAATTTACTAAGAGTGTATTTTGCAGGCATAATAAGAGATTCCTATTTTACTGTAGTATGATTTTTAATTATAATAAAAGCTGCTGTGTTTTTCTCTATATGGCATAGAAAAGTCCATACTAAAATGTGAAATTGAGCTAATGCATTTTAGATCTATATATTTTTATTGAAAATGTTGTAAACTTACAACATCTATGATTAGGAAAGGCGGCGAGGTAATTTTGAAGTAGCATGGGGAGAATGTGTGGGGGCAGTATTATACCATAAGAAAGAAATAATGAGTCTTTACTTACACTTGAGACTTAGAGCTTTTTTTTTTTCTAATCCTCCTTTTCTGCTTTTTCTTTTCTCTTTCTGACATTTATTTTCCAGAGAGCTGCTTCTGACAGTAACATGTAGTTGGAACAGATTGCAACACAGAAAATTCTGAGTTTTTCCATGTCTTTTCTTTGACTTCATTAGGTAAATTCAAGCCAATGATAATAGAGTTAATTTCAACATGTTCCTATTTTTAGCTAATATATTTTTCAAAAAGTTTATTTTTTATGTATTACTTGCATCTGAGCTTTGCAAACCATCTTATCTTGTCAAAAGTATCCAACAAGCAAACCCCTCTGATTTTTATGTGCTAAGTGCATAGATTTACTGCTGCAGTTTGAACATTTTTAAATTAAAATATATTGCTTGTTCCAAATGTATTGATTTACACATCTCTTTGTCAATATTTAAGTAGAGCAACTTTTCCAATAAGTTAAAAAAGATCTGGCAAGACAGGTTACATTTAGTGGATTGGTTGAAGTTTATATTTCTGTATGTTACTCGTTTGTGTGTTCTTGCTCTTTTGCCCTTTATTCTCAATCATTGTTACTGGTATTTATAATGTCCCTCAACTGAGAAAAGGTGCTGCCAGTTGCATTGTGAATTCATACAAAGTTGCAGTCATTCAAATATGACCCTTCTTAAGTTTTTTTCCTGAGTTTTCAACTCCTAACTTCAAGTCCTTAAATACAAAGATTCTGCCTAAGGTTAGGGATGTTTTTAATACCTAGAAGATCTTAACATGGGCTTCAGAGCTCTTAAATGTTAATAGTGGTGTACTAGTGAATTGTCCACATGACTGTTTTCACTCTGAGTAAAATGCTACGGTTGTATCTTTTTTGAGATGTCAGTATAATCATCTCTTTTGTCCACTTCTTGTCATCAGGCAGCTGCTCGTGCAGTAGCTGTTTGTTTTTACAATGTGTGCACAAGAGTTACCAATGCAAACAACCTTACTGCTCTCTCATTTCAGTTCCCTCACACCTGAATGTTAAACTACTTAGTTTGTCCTAAGTAAGCAAATGAACCGAGAGTGTAGGAGTTGATGGGTTATAGGGGTATCTTCTAACTTTTTAAGGCTGTTTTGTCTGTATGTCTGTCTGCTTAGCCTATTCTACTGATTGCTGATCTGAAGAGCAGCTGGGAGTTAAAGCTGGGTATAACATTTAGTGGGCATAACTATGGTAGCAGAACATTGGTCTTGTGCAGATCAAGAAGATACTAGGAATTTGAGTCTTTTTTTTTGTCTGTAGACTGAGGGCACACTTAATAAGTTCATAAAAATCTTTCCAAATGCTAGGTAGATCCACCTGGGGACTGACTGATTCCCTAAAAACTGTTGTGGGTGTTTTTTGTTTTTAAATACTGTCATTCCAGTTTCTTAAACTCTAGAAAGTCACCAAGATATATTCTTTTTTGCAGTGGTGGATGTTGAAAAAGAAACCAGTAGTAATTTTCTTTCCACTTTTGAAAGGTCAAAATTCTCTATGTGGTCTGACTAGTGTGTATCAAGTGGTATTAAACATGCATGTTACTTAATTCTAAAAGCAAATACCTATTTTAATACAGTACGAATTTTTAATTGAATATTTGTAGCAAGTTGAAAGAATGAATTATGATAGCAGGTGCTTTGTTTTAATGGAAATAGTAGATTAAGGAATAAAAGGGACATTTTAGAAATATTTTCATGGGCCGTTAAAAAAAAAAGTCTTCGTTTGAGTGGTGTTGGACTGCCAAGTTGTAGAGAAACTTCTGGAAATCAGATATATAGTTTCTGTGTTTAGGGATAAGTTGATAATGATTGCCAGAGCCTCATAGCAGTGGAACTTATAAAAGTATGATGTGAGGTCTGCTCTATGTGCAGGCAAGAAAAAAATGTTTATCCAGAGCTGCTGTATATCTGTAGAGTTAATGTAACTTAGAAAAAAAAAAATCAACAGCTTTCTTTGTCTCTCCAAATCAAATTAATTTGAACTTCCAGGCATCTTATCTTAGATTTCTATAACTGAAATGCACAACTAGATTCGTATAGTCCCTTATGTTGGCAATACATTCTATGGAGTTGGTACCTCTATTTTTTCCAGTGTAATAAATCTGTTTTGTCAAGAAGAGGGAGAGGGGTGTGTTATCCATTGTCATTCTCTAGTGAAAAGCCAATTTTTTCTTGTCTTGTATACCTGGATTTTCTATGAAAGTGCTGCGAGCTGTCATCACTTTTCTTTTTTCCTTCTTGCCTCCTTCCAATATCTTCAGGAAATTCCAAGTTAATTTGACAATCCACTTAAATATGACAGTCATTCAGATGTAAATGATCATTAAATACCTTAAGTTTCATGAAAAGAAGTAGCCAGCTGAAGTGACAAACCTAAATTTATTAACTCCCCGGAGGAAAGGCTTATAGCACAAACTGAGAGAAACCCATGTGGAAGTTAACTTACAAAAGCTTCAACATTTGATCAGTGTTTGTGTCTTTGTTCCTTTGTTAGACCTCAAAGTCACTTAAATGTCAGGTGTAAAGCTGTAAGAAAAAAGCTAGGGTTACTTGTTTTGTTTCCAGATTGCTTTATCTTCCTTCAGAATGCATCATGAACAGGTAGATATAGTTGGAGTAGAAACTTCAGAAGCACTGATTTTATTGATTTGCTGGCCACTTCACTTATGTTTAGTAATTAGTATCCTTTGTTATCCTTAATTATTTTAGACAATGTTATTTATATTTCAGTTAATTATGCTTGAAGCATTTTTACCAACAGAAGCCATACTAGTTTTTTTAATGCGCCTATGTCTATGGATGTAGTGACCTCTAAGTCTTTTAAGTTTTGTCTGAATATTCAAAAAAGGTCGTGTTTTCCTGTTTTAATAGTGTCTAAGGTTAAATTTCCCTAAGGTACTGATATAATGCCAGAAAAATTCTTGGCAAATTTTCAAGAAGGACAGGTCCCTTGAGTTGCAAGAATGATGTGTCAAGGAGGAAGCAGACGTGCTTTCTGATAGCCCAGAATAAAGAACTGGGTCTCTGCTAGTTCTAGTCAAGTGAACCATGGAACAGACAACATACTAATTCTTTGATTTTGAACTGTATATGAAGCACATTTACATCTATCCCCACTAATAAGTATTAAATAAAATTCTGTCATTTTCGTGCATGCTTTTTCATGCTATCTTTTTTTTATCCATCACTTGGAATTTTGATTTCTAGAAGTACAGTGATTTCGTTCCATCCAATTTCCTCTTACATTGTGTTACATCACTTGCAATTCTTGATGTTTATTTGGACCAAATAAGCAAATGTATTCATACAATGCTACTAAGCTTTGAATATGGTAAGATTCTTCCTTTGGTTTCCATAGAGACAGAGTTCATGTCAGTACTTCTGATCTGTGAGGAAAACCCCATGTTATAGCTGTGTAATTCTGCAGGAATGTGATACTTTTGCTGGAAACAAATGTTCTTCATTATTTAAAAATAGTGGCATTCAGAGATAGTAAGTGTTTGATTCACAATAGAATTTGAAACAATCTGTCCAGGTTTATTTCCTATATTTTTCAGTATTGTTAGCATCCTCAGTAAGAATTGCAAACAATTAAAATGTGTATTACTTTAGCACAACTTCAGTCATTCATTTACACTGATTGATTTATGTCTCTTATATTGCATTAAGGAAGCTGAATGTCTGGAAATCTAGATCATAGGAGGAAATTGTTTGCTAAATTTTTGTATATTGTTGTTCCATGTAGAAATACACTCTTTCCATGTTGAGTCTGTGTTTAGAAAGAATTTAATGGTGATTGTAGCCAATGATGAAGCCAGATTGCCACCTGATAGGTATATCAGCCGAAATAAATAATCAGGAAGAATTTCAGGTCTGCCCTTTTTCCCATTACTTTGAGTATTTAAAAAGATTTACAAAATATCTGTGCAGTTAACTTCTTAAATGTGAAAATCCACTTTGTGAAGACTGCTTCATTTAATTGAGAAATTTTTATGGTTTCATTTATTACATTTAAACATTTCTTAAGAACTAAGAAAAATACCTCTAACATAATTTAATAGCATTACTTCATGGCATTCAGATAATTGAGGTTGAAGTGAATTGTCAAGTTAATTTCACGTCAAACTCTTGCCTTAGTGGACTCCAATACTGTATTTAGTGTTCAGCCTGGTTTTGTGATTGGCTGGAAGGCTAATGTATATAACTGCTACTCTAGGACATGATCAGAGTTATAGCACTGTATTCTGCATAGTATGTTCCTTTCCCATCTGAGTTTTTTTAAGGCTTTCTGTAGGAAAAAAAAAAAAAAAAACAAAAAAAAAAAAGAANNAAAAACAAAAAAAAAACAGAACAGCAATGCTAGCTGTATGCTCTGTCATCTGCTTAATCCTTATCCCCTTCGCATTGTCAATACTCATCTAATTCCACTTTAACAACAGTAATTGGCTGATGGAGTAGCAGATATAGATTTATTTTCCTGATGACTCCTTGACTTTTTTCCTCTGGTAATACTAATAGAATTCCAAATCCTTACTGGTGTGATCATGTCATGAGTAGGTCAACAGTCATGTCAAGGTCCTATTGGAAACTTCATAGCCAACATCTTAATTTAGACTTAGCTATCTTTTGCTCTTGTATGTGCAATTGTAAGCAATTCTTTCAAGTATCACACTCATTCCATTATAACACAATTCGTTTGATGCAAAGAGAGGCAGTTCTGCATGTGAATTGTTTACTGAGTGGTAGTGGGTCACACACAAGCTCAGTAAGCCTCTTTCCAGGTATGATGCATTGTCTGAATTATGTCAGATGCTCGCAGGAAACAGAATATTGCTTGTTTACTGAGGCTTTCAAAGTGATTTCAGTCTTGAAACAGATCTCGTGGGTTTCTAATATTTAAGGAAAACATGTCTGAAAATATGAAATGTAAGATCCTTGGGGTAGCTGAGTTGATCCAGTGATTTCCTGCCAGTAGAAGGGAAAGGCTTGCCTTCTTCTTTCT
>WEIV01022319.1:3687-28982 GCA_013390005.1 Calyptomena viridis
GCAAAACCCAACGATTCTTTTCAACACATTCATACAAACTAAGAAAAATAGAACTATAATTTTTCCAAACATGTGAGATCACTGTTCCTAAAATAGCATAAAATCAGACTGTACAATCACATGCTAAATTCAGTCTCATATGGCAGCAAAACGAAGATCTGGGGGAAGACTTTTACAAGGACTGGAAAACCTTTGAAAAAAAGGAGTATTTATAACTATGCATGAGAAGACAACAGTTTAAGCTCACATTAAAGAATGCAAGATAGTTATTACAAAAGTAAGGAATTTACAGTCACTGATTCCCAAAACGTAACGATCTGAATTTTAGTACACAAACTTTTGGTTTAAATTACGAGTGTGTTATGAGTGTTGTATCAGTAACTAAGGTAAAACTTGAAGTGGTGAGCAGCAACCTGACTACATACAGTAAATACTGTAGTTGTTGTACATGAAAAAATTTTAAAAAGTCAAGACACAAAAGTGTCAAAATTAAATAGTTCATTTATAAAACTATCAAATTAATGGAGCATCTGAAAGCTAAAGCCCTCCAGTGAATGTGATAAATCTGTGTGAGTTAGTGTGAATATTGGATATCTATGATTCAACCAAAAGAGCTTCATAGCTGCATTAGTGAGCACATATGGGTAACAGAAATGAGAAGACTTAAGGGGTATGTTTTTCATTGGATGTTATGAGACAGTGGTTATAATTATATTGCAAAAATAATACTTAACTCTGACACATCTTAAAAAAAGTGTCTCTTACTTTTCAGAGCGAGCCAATAAGACAGGATGGAAATGGTCTACATGATCCATTTTGATTCTCTCTTCGGCAATCTGCATTTTCATGAATATACCAAGACTACCTCATAAACCAGATGGCATTACAAAAAGAAATTATTTGAAGTTGACTAAAAGATAAGAAAGACTATCTGTAATATTAGAAAAATTCTGTAATAGTGCATAAATAGTAACAGTTGGGGAACTGCAAATATTTTATCTTGAAATACAGCTGACTGTAATTGTGGCAGGATATGAAATTACACCAAGAATGTCAAGGATGAGTAGAGCCATTTATACAGAGAAAAAAATACTAACATATCTAAGTTGTATTCTTTTACTTCTGAGTATTAAAACTAATTCAAAAACTAAAATCAACACAACCATTCTCCTTTAAAAACTACAGTGCCATAAAAATTTCAAAATACAAACCAGATATGTTCCCTGTAACTTAAGTTTGGAAATAAAACGTTTGTTATGAGACACTGACATTTGTTATGAGAGGTTTGAACTACCTCATTCGCCACTACATGGAATGAGAAAAAAGCAAACATACACTACAAACATCCATTAATTAATGTGAATAAAACCTGTCATTCTATATGAGGAATTTTTGAAACTACACACAAATTAGTAACAGACAGGAAAGGAAAAAAAAAAAGAAAAAAAAAAAAGGTCAAGGGGAAAAAAGTCCCCTCCATAAAGAAGGAGCAGCTGACAAACTGATATTCTTTTCTCTGTAAATTGCTTCTGGTGAATATTATATACATAATTGTTATAAGTGGAGCTGCTATTAATTACTAATTGCATACCATATTCAAAAAAGTTGAATGTCAATTAATGTTTAGACAATTTATTGTTTTAAATATACTCCTATAATACATATACTACTTGTTCTGATCCACAATTGCTTCACAGATGTTGTTGACTATCTCATGAGTATGAAGAAAAAGACCAGAGTTCCACTCCACACAGTA
Organism: Calyptomena viridis; assembly: GCA_013390005.1. Lineage (NCBI taxonomy): Eukaryota > Metazoa > Chordata > Aves > Passeriformes > Eurylaimidae > Calyptomena > Calyptomena viridis. Next base: position 5,444 of record WEIV01022319.1, read on the forward strand.
CACTACTGGGAATTTTGCTTTATTTTTTTCTTACTATTACATCGATTATTGCTATTTATGAATTATTGCTATAACCTTATTTTGAATAAGCTCAAGACAAGCACTAAAAAGTTCAAACAAGGAACCTGAAAAATACTGAATGGGCCTCCAGAAAAATCTTAGAAATATAATTGAGATTTCAAAAAGATAAATGAGTTTATGTTTTCCTTCTGTTTTTTTCCAAAATGTAGAGAAACAAGCTATTATATTACAGAAATTAAATGTTGAGATAACCTGTTTTATTGAAAGAGAAACTAATTGGAAAATGTTTGTTTGGTCTGTTGCAGAGCAGGGTTTTTGAGTCATAAAACATCCAAATGTTGCTAAAGAGCATTTCAAAGAATCTCTGCTATTTTTTCCCACCATAACCTAAGGTAATTTAAAAAAGACACTCCTTTATATGTTGACTGATTGAAAACAATAACTAAAACCTTCGGACACATTTGCTCATGTGGTAGAAATGGTTGGATATGAAACAGTATTTGTGAACTCACATCTGACTGTATATAAGCCACCTTTACCTTTCACACTTCTACTTTGTAAATTCAGGTGAGGGAGTTAATAATTTTGAAAGATAAATTCTAAAAGGGGATAATATAATGAATTATTTTTAATATGCTTTCTATACGTGGAATATACTATTGATAAACCCATATCTAAATAATACTCCCAAAAAGCCCTGAGACTATTTCTTACCAATTCCCTCATGAAATATAAAAAAGCATTTGTCACAGTCAGGGTTTTTTTTAGCATTACAAAAGTTTTCTTTCTCTATGACAGACTTTTTATATAAAAATGCAGTAGAAATACAGAGAACTAAATAAAACTGATCAAGCTTGTTGCATTTCAATATCCTTTAAACAGAACTCTCGCATTTAACACAAGTTTGTTCCTCTCTGCTTTGAGAGTTTATTTGTTTCAAAGATTGTGAGAAAAAAAATATTTGAACAGGAAAGCTAACTGGAAAAGACACCATCAGTAATCATGTTTTGTTAGTAAATATGTAAATATTCAGTTTGTGCCTGAGACTCTCAAGCCATTTTACAAACATTTCCTGCTAAAATATTTTTATCTGCTGTATGGATTTACATGCCAACATGTACAAACACATATGGTTATCAGCCAATGGTACACATTTATTTAGTGATTCCATCAGCTTTTGTAGACCTTTTTTGTCAACTTCCTCCCATGCTGGCATCTTTAGATCATATTTTTCTTGCTATTCACAGTTCAGGACCCACTCCTGTTAATATGAGAAATTTAAATTTTGGAAGATTTTTAAAACTAGAAAAAAGACCACTCTCTGTTAGCAGAGCTAGAAAAATGACTCTTTGGTGATGTGAAATTGTTTCAATTCAGAGAACACCATCAGATCCAGTAAATCACCTTAGCATTAAGAAACAGTGGTGTTTCTGATCCTCCCAATTAATGAAGACGCAAACCGAAAACAAAGCAAATGAAATCTGAGGTGTGCACCAGAATCTGTCAAGGGCGAGACAGTCACGTGTGTGAGACAGATCCAAAATTAGGCTTGAAAATATTAAGCACAGACAATCCCAGAACTGATTAGGAGATCACTTCCATGTGGTATGTAATACTCTTCTGTTTCGAAGCACTTTTGGTCAAAACAATTTTTAATAATATAAAGGAAAAAACAGCAAATTTTCACAAAACAGAACCAGAGGGGTAGGGAGGACACATCAAAGTATCAGGCTTTGTTTAACTGAATATGTGCCCTTTGCTATTTTGTGTCCTCTAATGCGATACACAAATAGTTATCTACTTGGTGTTTTCTTAAAACAAATGGAGACTATAACATATTTTGAAACTAAAATGCTTTGAAAGTGAAGTCCTAGACTCTATGACGAATATTTCCTCTCCATTCTAATTCCAGGATACAACCACGTAGTTGAGCATTGGTGCATTTTAACAGAAAGATTTACATACTGAGATTCATCCAAGAACTTCTGCCATGTGGAGGGAAAAGGTTAAAATAACATAAATTCCTTGGTTTAGAACTCATGTGGTTTTAGATAACGATTTTTTTAAGCTATATACTTATAATTCCTGTTTAGTTTGCAGTGCCTGATTCAGTGCTACCAGGGTAGTGCAAGGCATTATTATTATGTAGATGAAAAAATAAAATTACATAATTTCAGAATATGAATCTTGCTCTGGTCAACTGTCAGATCCTTAACTTCTGGCATTGGTCATCCAGTTCAGACAGTTAATATTCAGGACATATTGGATATTAAGCTTCCTTCAGAGTTCCTCAAACTGGGCATACAAAATGCCAAGCACCTATTAAACTAGAGGAATTATTTCAAAGGCCATGCTGTGGGATGCAGTATTCCATTCCAGCTGTGTTGGGTGGTTATTCTCGGGGTATTTCCACACAACTCTAAGAACAAAGATTCTCAGGAATATAATTTGGATACATTAGACCCACATAGACACAGCTAACTGGCTTCCAGTACCCGAATTCAGTGCTGACTGCTACTCTGTGTCTCAGAAAGAGTAAAGGTCACATAATTAGATACAGGCTGTGATTTGTTCTGGATGAGCATCACCCTTCTTTATGTATGAAAGAGAGGACACTTTTACACTGACTTCTTGTTTTTGTGTGTCATGGTTTGACTCTGGCTAAAAGCCGAGAGCCCACACATAGATCTAAAATTTCTCAGAGAAGGGAAGAAAAAACCTCCGACTTTTGTGATAAGGATTACAAGCAACTGTTTATTAACTACTTCACACAAGCAAAACAGGCTCTAACTTAGAATATTAAGAGTTTACTACTACAACTACAACTACTACTAAAATCAGAGCTTAAGAGTTTAAGGGTGAGCAGTTTGATAGTTGTTACAGACACCTTTCTCCCCCNTCTCGGGGTATTTCCACACAACTCTAAGAACAAAGATTCTCAGGAATATAATTTGGATACATTAGACCCACATAGACACAGCTAACTGGCTTCCAGTACCCGAATTCAGTGCTGACTGCTACTCTGTGTCTCAGAAAGAGTAAAGGTCACATAATTAGATACAGGCTGTGATTTGTTCTGGATGAGCATCACCCTTCTTTATGTATGAAAGAGAGGACACTTTTACACTGACTTCTTGTTTTTGTGGGTATAATAAAAATTGGCAAAATCAAGGCCAATGCAAAACTTATGAAGGAACAGAAAGAATGAAGAAAAACATGAAACTCCCACTACTCTGCACTTGATTGGACACATTCTGGAATGTGTGTTACTTTAGGATAATTTTAACTGTGAATTTATACACCATATATACCTACAGTAAAAGTTATTGCTAACTGCATTTCATAAAACGTCCTCTTTCTGACACATCATATATTGTACCTACCTGATAGTCTAAAGTTGGCGGGCAGATGTTGCAAGTAATCCATATTACGGCCCATTTCTCTAGGGCTTGTGTGTGCAACAGCCATCTGTTTTCTGGACTCTCTGATCTCCTCAGTCTTTTAAGGCCAGCCCTATGGAGAATGGTGGCAGCAGTGGCTTGCCATTCAGTGAATAAATATCACACAGATCCTTTACTTTTTTTATACTCCACGCAGAATGTGGAATGGTTTATTTTAATTTTAAGTCACCTTGTTAGTTGCATTCTGTTTGTTGGGTTAAATCCATTTAACCTCGAAGTTCTCTTAAGAGATCTAATAAATTTGGATTCTGTAAGCATTTAGTATTTTTCCAATTATGGATAACATCTGACAGAGGGGAAAAAAAAGGAAACAAATATCCATAAGTCATGCTCTTTTCTCTAATCATCTCGGTAGCAAGTTTTCTGCAAGTTTGCTAGAAAAATAACTTATATCTTATTAAATGAAGTATTTAACAATAATAGTGATAGAAATGCTTTTGGAAACTTAAAAAACGTCATCTATAGAAGTTTAACTTGTTCAGTGTAAACTTGCACTGGTAAGTCTATTTTATAGGGATAGCTCTGTCCCAGGTAAAATCTACCTCACCAGTAAGACCTCACTTTGATTTACTCTTCGTTTCTTTCTTCTACCTTCCAAACTTTGGAACAGACTACAGAAATAGAAATATTATAAATACCTAATCAATTATAAATACTACTCTAAGATTTAAACGTGACATATTAAAATGGCAAATCTGTTTGGGATTTGCACAGAAACATTCTTGTGTACAAATGATCTCTCTAATCATTTTATGGACTTCAGTGTTTTCTTTCATCTTTTCTTAACTGTGGCATGTAAAGTGGTGATTTGATCAAAACCTCAACTAGATCCCTTATAAAGACAGATGAAGACAGGGTCTTTTAGCAAGACAGAGTGAATGCAAATTGAAGATGGGAAATAAACAAGACAGTTGCTTTACTAATAAGAATCTCCTGAATTCTCTTTTTAGGCATGTTTAAGCCTTTTATGTTCTTCTAGTTTTAATCTGTAGACATTACAGACAAAAATTAAAACAGGAAATCTCACAAAGCTTTCAAATAAACCCTTTTGCTTTATGATTTGTAAACCTTGAGTAGAAAGTGATTAGCAACCTGCCAGGAGCTTATGAATTTACTTTTAATGAAGGTTAGAAAACTATGAATATTAGAAACAGAATGTTTTTTATCCCTATTCCATTGTGCATATAAGAAAGGATAAGCTTTTTCAGTACACTTAATATCACAATTCCACAGGTTTCCTAAATGCACCCGTGAAGTAAATCAGTTTGTCTGTTGGCTGGGATTTAGATTGCCTTGCCAAAGACCTGCTAGTTTAACTGAATAATTCATTATGTTTTATGATGTGGACTACTGTCCACGAAAGAGACAAACAGGCTCATTTTTCTTATGTCCTGAAATTGGACTCAAAATGTGAGGTAAAGGAATGAAAAAAAGTACGATTTTGCTCCTCCATCTAAATAAGTTCATCTTGTGAGAAATGCACTATATGTGCACTAGCGAGCAATAACGTCCTATGGTACAATTACTTTGATGAAGTTGTTGAGGAACTTGTAAGAATGAGTTTTCTGAGGAACATTTAGTTGAAATCCAGGAGGTAACTTGTAAAGAAAAAAGTAACAGAACACAGCCAACTTTTATAACCCACTACATTTGGAACTACTACCCTAATTAATTAATTATAATGTAACGGTTATAATGGTTTTGTATTAAGCATTACTTGTGTACCTAAATCTTCTGCAGGTTTGGACTAAGTGCAAAGATTGATTACAGGCTAAAAGCCTGTAGCAAAGACATTTCTTGGGTGACAACCTGAGTCTCAGTAATTATTACTTTTAAATTCGATGGCAACTTGTTTTATCAAATGACACATTTTTTTGTGTCAGGCATCTGTAACCTTTTACATACATCCACACTTGGTATGGAATTATTTTGATAAGAGAATGTTAGTATAATGTCAGCACCATCAATGTTTTCATCTCTGAAGTGCTACCATCAGAGATATGGGTGACTGGTATAATCTCTTGACTAACAAATAATTTCAAAGATGTCTATAGCACTAATCCACTGAAGTCACAGTGAATTTCACTGGGTTAAACCACCAAAAACTCAAATATGGAACTGCACGTAGATGAAAAGCAAGATGAGAAATAACATTTTTATTTCTAAATATCTCATATTTGCTACTTATTACTTCTTTTTTTTTTAAATAAATAACTACTGCAGAAGATACATACTTATGTAATGCAATGGCTTTGAACTTTCATGCTGTATTTATATATGCACAAAGGGTATTTCCCTCAGATCTATGGACTACTTAACAGGGAAATAAAAAATAATCACAAAACCTAAAAAAAAAAAGTTGCTAAATGCTTTCAAAATATAAATCTTCATGTTATTCTTTTCATTTTCTTAACTCCAGGGTTCAGATTTAAAAGCAAAAGAAGTTTTGTCACTTAGCTATACAATAATCAGAGATTAAAAATCTGTCTTCATACTTCTGCATTACAAATACTTTAAGGTGTATTAATAGAAAAAAAGGAAAATATCTTAAAATGCTTTAAATAGATTACTCCAGACTTTTACATTCCCTTTCTTCATAAGATAAAAGGGTATAGGTCAGGAAAATTCTTATTCAGAATGTAACTTAAAATTTTTAATGCAACTTTAGTTTCTAACACTTTAAACTGGTAGGGGTCGGTCTTTTCATCCAGATAAAAAGCAGAAGGAAAAGAGGAAATGTCTTCAAGTTGCACTCGTGCAGGTTTAGATTGGATATTAGGTAAAATTCCTTCACCAAAAGGATTGTCAAGCACTGGAAGAGGCTATCCAGGGAGCTGGTGGAGTCACCATCCCTGGAAGTATTTAAAAGACATGTGGCAATTAGGGACATGGTTTAGTGGTGGATTTGTTAGTGTTTGGTTAATGTTTGAACTCCATGATCTTAGACGGTTTTTCCAACCTAAAGGATTTTATGATTCTACCACTGATCCTCTCAACATGGTGGCATCTGCAAACTTGACTGTGCACCATTGGCTCCTCCAGATAATTAATAAAGGTGTTAACAAGACAGTTGACAAAATCTGCATTTTGTGACCACAGCTGGTGGGTGCTCTGGTTCCTCCTGCCTGTTTAGCAGGTTGCAAGTGTTTCTGTACATACACCTGAGGCAGGTATCCATTTGCTATTTTTTGTAATTTCTATGGTCCCTCTTCTTCACATAACTCAGAAATGCTTGCTTTCTACTCTCAATCACCACTTCCTCACTTGTCTCCCAAATTCCTAGTTTAAAACTATCTTGTTACCATTTTGGCCAGTCTGTTGACAAGGATTTTTCTGTCTCTCTTTCTCAGGTGGATCCTGTCTCTGGAGTCCTCAGTTCCCAGAGTGAATTTCATGGTCGTTGTCTTGGGGTGACTTTATATGCCATATTTGTCTTCCCTATGCCAGAAAAAAAAAAAAGAATCTTGTGCTTTTAAAACTGAGCTCCAAGAGCGGAGAGAAAAAAAAACTAGCTAGAGAAATCTTTTCTAAACAATTCTACTATTTCAAGGTAAATTTTGCTCAGCTGCTGTGCAGTNTTTCACTTTCCTTCGAGGAAATATTTCTTTCCTTGAACCTGGTGGGAGAGGGTGATTGCGGCCTGTTTTTATCAGAGAATATTTATCCCTCTGAATATATTTGTTTCAAACCAGTTCAGTCATAAAAGCCAAACTCTTGCTGTTGACACAAACTGTTGAACTAGGTATTCTCTAGTAAAATTCATCATTCCTGGTGTTCTACAGCCCTTCCCTGGCAGGGAATTTTAGACAATTAAGCTAAGAAAGTTTTCACCTCATAGATACCACAGAAAGGCTTTTTAATGGAAAGTGATTTCTGAGACATTAATTAAAAAGGGGATTTTCTATGTGAGTTTTTCCTTTGTCTTGTGCATTTTTTTCTAGGTTTACTTCCTTGGAACTATTCAAGCTGATCATAAATTATTAGGCTGTTCAGGAAATACTGCTTCCACATACACAAAGTCATAAAACAAAAAGCTGATTAAAGTTTAGTCTGGTTCAGCCTGGTTTGCTGAAGCTAACAATACTTAAATGCATACTTTCAGCAAGTCTGAATTTACCACCCAGCTATGAGGATATTGTAATTATTTAATCCAATACTGAATTTCTGTTCACATCAAGGAATATGATTCCATGGAGAACATATTAATACAATTAAGTGAAGAGGCTATTTCATTCCCTTTTGGAAATACAAAATTCAAGATAAATTACTATAATAAAACCTGTCTCTTGCAACTTGTCTGTAATAATCTGCTTAAGAAACCAGTGGTGTTATGGTATGTGTAGTGGCTTCACTGGACAATATGTGAAAAAAACCTGAAAAAGAAATATTTTATTGTAGCTTGAGACATAAAAGAAAATCTCATCTATTTTCCCATAAACGCAGTGAATGAAAATTACCTGTTTCACATTACATTGGACATAGAAGGAAACATGTTTTGATTCTTATAATAGGAATTCTTACTTTAACTGAGTGTTGTATCCGACTATGACTCTGAATAGCCATAATATCATCAATATCATATTATGTTAGAAAATTGTTCAGATATTTTAGTTTTCAATCACAAAATGCAGATCTTAGGCATAAGGGTTACACTAAATAGTCAATATTAAAATGAGTAAAGATAGCACTGCACAAGTCCAATGAAATTGCTGTTTTCTTATGTAATCTATAGTAATCTTACTTTCATTTAGAAGTACTGCAACTTTTACATTCATTCCTTGTAGCTAATGCCATCAGTGCTGTATAAAAATTGCTGTAGACTTCAGAAATAAATTGTTTAAATAGGATTTTGCCATTCTTCTTATTCTTCCCAATTCTGTTGTGTTTATGGGGCACCTCTGGCAAAGGTTAGATGAGATGTAAATTTGATTAAATGGTTTCAGCTGCCTTGCTGACTTTGTTTGTATTATGGTCTGTGAGAACAGAAGCAGAGTGCACTCTGGTAGTCTGAGCAATGCCAGGAGGGGCAACAGCTGTACAAAATGCTGCACAAAGGGACTTCCTTGTACATTTACTGCAACTTCACTTTCCCCTTCCCCCAAACTGCCTTGATTTCTTCTTAGCCTGAGCAACATTCCTGAAAATCAATGACGTTTCAGAGTGACATTTCAATCTACCCAATGACTCAGTTAACTAACAGAATTCTTCCTATGCCACCTAACAAAATATGTGTTAAATATGAGGAAATATTTTTAAACACTCATGACTAGCTGTGACATTAAAAAAAAAAATATATGTATTGCCCCTGCTGCCACCTGTTTTCTAACATACACTAAGTGTTGATAATGCATTTAGACATTAAGGAGCTGAAACAGTATGGCAGGAAATTAAACAGACTTACTATTTATTGGGGTAAGGAAACCAAACACAGGCAGAGCACATGCTATGGCAGTGTTGAGCACCAGTGCTGCATACATCACTAACTGCAGATAGGTGTTCATCTTCTTCTTCTATACAGACACTAAGATTCGCTAGACACAGTTCATATTCCTTCACTCCTGTCTGAATAACTCTTTAGAGAAATGAAAATGGAATATATGACTCCTGCCAAGTTTTTTGAGTGCTGTTCATTTAACTCCTGCTCTGGAAGTATCTGCTGTTGTCAAATATTTTGTTCCAGCACCGTAAGCACCAGTTCTAGTTACCCCAGAAGAACAATGTCTTCTACAAGACACCCACATTTATCTCAACTACTGTCATCTCAACTGTTCTAAGTAACTAACAGCAAAAGGAATTATCATGTTCTGTACTCTCATGTCCTATAAATTGTCAAATTCTAAAATGTTGCCCTACTTTTTCATAAACTGGAAAAAAGTGATGGCGTAGAATGTGGTTAACAATCACCAGTCTGATATACGAACAAAAGCCCAAACAATTCCAGGAATTACTTTCAAAAATGGTGACCAGAAAACTCATCCCTACTATTCCTACATACGAATTTTAGATCCCATGGGTATAAGAAAAGATTGGCGTGTTCTACTGCACAAGAAACGGGATTTGCACAGGAAATCTTAATCTCTTAATTACAAGCACCCCAATGGACGAAGCTTTGCTGGAGTGCCTGCCCTGGCTTTGAAATTTTTGGTAATAAAGTTACAGCCCACAAGGAGAGCTTATCATATACTTAGGGAGACACTTCACAGTAATTTCATCATTCATTATTTTAAAAGATCAAAGATTATTATCTTACAGAAACACACTAATATTTCCAAGCCAGGGTGCCAGTTGTAAGTCTTCTTCAAGTGACAGAATTAATAGATGCATTGCTGAAAAGAAAATGTTTTCATTTCTTGAATAAATGCTATGAGTTTCCTGAGACAATGGTTGCCTGTAACTAAAATTCTGGCAGAACTAAACTACCGATAAAGACACTCATTATGCAATCTTCTGAATCTGACAAAGTTACAGGATCCTTTAAGGAAATGAAACTAGAAAAATCTCTAAAATCTATTTATAAATTTTTAAATATAATGAGCAAAGGACAAAGGACTTTGTTTTTCCTCTGTGAGCTAAAAATATATTTTAAAAAAGGCTTCTCCCTCCTTTACTAGAAAATTCAAAAGTAATAATTTAGTTTGAGGACATCTTTCAGGTCATAAATTACGTGACAAGCAAAGAATTAATTGAGAGGTAACTCTGCTGTACCACTGCCTGAAGTGCTGACTGTCAGTCTTCAGGTGAGACTTTATCAAAGAGCAGATGTGAATGTTTCATGCAAACAATGCATTATAACACAGAAGAAACTGCAGTACTTTTTGTCATAATCCGACAACTACAAGGTAGTTCTGATTGACCTGCAGTGGCTCACACTCAGTAGTTCACGCTGAGGTTGACTGCATTATCTGCACACTCAGAGGAGACTGTGCAGAACATGGGTCTTGGTGTCAGACACAGGGGTGGAACAGAAGCCAGAGAAAGAGGCATGAAACCAACTCTTTGAAGACTAACTACACAGGGGATGTGTATGTAGCAAAGACAATCTTTGGAAAATTTGCATAAAGTCTAGTTGTAGAACAAGAAGTACCAAAAGTTATTGTACTATGAAATATTGAAGGAAATCCTGAAAGCAACTGCACTACCAGTCCTTCTGATCACACGTTTAAATCCATATGTTATGCAGTTCACAGCCACCCTATCATGCTTGTAGCTCTAAGACATCATCACTCCATATCTTATTTGCATAGTCATTGAGCTCATATGCATCTGAGGAATGCTAACGCTAACACCCTAGAAAGAACAAGCCCAGTGTATGTATGTGTCTTAGGACATGTTTGTTTGTTTTTTTTTAACGCCATCATTTATCTACTACCTCTTGTAAAAATTATTTCTTCCACCTTCACTGTTTTTCTTGTACCTCCCTCAACAAGACATTCATCATGTATTCATAGTCTTAGAAAGGGGACCTAGAAATAACACTAGGCATTTAAAAAAAAAAAAAAAAAAATTTGCTAAAGAAAGAGTACCTTGAAATCCAGACTAATGTTCAGGCAGAAACTTAACTGTATCCTGTATCCAACTCATCCTCCCTGCTGGAAAAATGGGATTTTGAATGGATTTCTATGAGGACAATAGTTGGAAGACAATTCAGAGAACTAATATTCCTTAGCTGCTATTCTAGTAATTCTTTGAGACACTCATATTTTCTAACTTCATATGTAAAATTAAGATAAGCTTACAGGGATATGTGATTATGTTACTTTGTTAATATGGATAGAAAATGTAAAGCTGACTGTTGAGAAATTAAATCCCTCAGAAATATTTCATAGATCTACTTCTCTAAATTTCTTTCAAGAGTAGCTATTCAACAGAACCAAGAGAAAGCATTTGCATGTGCTGATTGACATAGGGATGGTCCTGAAGGAGTTTGTACTTGAGCATAGAAATGCGAAATAAAATCAAATTAGCATGCTAAGAAAATTAACACTAATATAAGTACATTCCTGAATAGTCCCAGATAGCTAATCCCTGAGAAAAATTACTTAAATTCTGTTTTTATTTATGAAAATGGATTCTAATAGAGTTCCACTTGCTAAAAATGTTCAGAGCCTTAGGCTATGCCTACAGGCAGAAACACTATGTGCTGTAAATCTCAACTATTTCAAGTATTTTTTCTTAAAGTTACCCTAAATGTGGCAAAATTTTAATATCATATAATGAGCTTGACATTCAATTACATTAACTGCATACATATGAACTAATTTCCTGTCTGAATTATTTGATAGATCTAATTAAATTACAATTTAAAATACTCCTAATTTTGCTAATCAGCAGCAGTGAATGAAGAGACCTCTAAGGTAATAGCTTTTATATTGTCTTTCAAAGCTTCAAACAAAACTACAACAAACTTTTTTTAACACTAATTCAGTAATGAACATAAAAGCACTTTGCAGCTAAAAATCTGGAAAAGGAGTGCAAAGATCTATTAATAGTGAAAAACTAAACATTCACACTACATCTTTAAAACTTGCATTTTATGTTATTAGAATTAAAAGAATATTCTTCTATAATACAGATGCTAAAAAAAACATAATTTAGGTAAAAAAATACAAAAAATAATTAGCAATAAAATCAAAAAGTTTTAGAACGCCAAGGAAGGACAAGTTTTTAAGAACACAGATTCCCAAACTTGAACTTTCTTCTATCACGTGCCTCAGAATACGTTTTAATATCCGACTAATCCAAAAACTTTGTTTATTTCCTGTACAGGTCATCTCCTGAGAGTTGTTTTAACATGTCACACACAGAATCCAAAGTAAATAAGGTGACAAAATAACTCTTTATTCTCATCAGCTTGTTTTAACATGACGACATGCCATATTAGAGATATGAGAGCAGAAGTCATTTTGGCTAGAAGCTCAGATTTACAGTCAATTATTTTACATGGGCATTTAGTAGATTGAGAGTTTTTTTATAACTTTGCTGTTGGTAAAATATCCTACTGTTTCAGTGTATTTTGATTTCAAAGAAAAGAAACAAGCAGGGTATATTTTTGTATGAATTTGCATGAATTAATACAATATGTTATAGGCAGCCTCGACTACATTTCCAAACAATCTAGCACATTTTTCAGCTTTCAGTAAATTAAAGCTTTCATTACAGAAAAAAAATTACATGGAAAAATGAAAAAAAAAATAAAACAAAACAAAAAACATAATGTGGAAAGCAATCAGATTAAATGCTGGTCAGCAAAGTCAATACAGAAATGAGAAATTCTCCAAGAGCAATTGACTACTGACACTAGACTGGAAAAAAGACTTCATTCTGAGCTTCAAGGCTGATACACTGACAACAATACCCAACCCATCTCAGAAATGGCCCTTATGAAACAACAGGGGGTGATAGTATTTCTTTATGTTAAATGAACTAACTTATCATAGATACGTTCTCTCTGCTTTTTGCACCTCTGCACTACAAAGGACATGGAGATTTGAAAAAGTAAATAAAAAAAAAGCCAAGAATAACCTGAAGTCTACTAGTCTTTCTTACACTGAGAAAAGAGCACAACTGTAAAGCTTGTTTAATGTTAAGTTTGATAATAAACAGCACAAAACACAGATGAACATGAATCAGAATGTCCAAAACCAGGAAACTGATGCTGCAGCTTTTACCAAGCTGGAACTGTGAGATGCATATGCTGATGTCAACACATTATTCTGAGTGGTAGAAAGAAAACTGTGAAAGCTACAGAGAGATCTTATACTGATATGAAATCAGATGATGAATCAGCAGCTAAAATTCAATGTCAAAAAAACCAAAATAATGCACATGGAAAAAAACTAGCCCTAGCTATAGATACACAGGAACGTACTCTACCTTAGGTACTATCATCTCAGAGAAAGAAGTGGGAATAGAACTAGAAATGTTTCAAAGGAAACATCAGGCTAGCACTCAGTAGCTGTCAGAATTGGAAGCAAAATGATACACGTGTTATGGCTTGACTCCGGCTAAAATGCTGAGAGCCCACACATAGATCCAAAATTTCTCAGAGGAGGGAAAAAAACCCCTCGACTTTTGTGATAAGGATTACAAGCAACTGTTTTTTAACTATTTCACAANCTGCTCCAGCAAATGTCCCACAGGATCACAGTCTCTCTCCTCCAGCACTTTCTGCTCTGGCGTGGAAATCTTCCAATCTTTCCACGGGTGTGCATACGAATCTTTGCTCCTATGATTGCCCATAGCTTGCTGGGGCCCTATTCCAGTGTTTAAGGCATCTTCTCTTTCTCCTCTCTCCGACGTTGGTGTTAATCAAACTTCTCACCCTCCTTTCTCTTAAGCTGCCATGATGTTCTGCCCAGCTTTTTTTTTCTTCTTCTTCTTAAATATGTTATCACAGAGGCGTTAGCAGTTGACCTTGAGCTAGCTTAGAGCAGAGAAAAACTCCAGCAGCTTCTTAAAGAAGCCTCTCTCCTAGCCCTCCCCAGCTAATAAAAAACTGTGGCTACTTAAAACCACAACAAGTTACTAAGAAAAGAACAGAGAACAAAACAGGGAAAAAAGCGCACCATTGTAAAGCTATATAACCCAAAGTATCTATCTAGTCAGTTTTAAAACTGAAAAGATGCAGTTGAACTAGAAAGGTTCAAGGAAAAGAACAAATATGGTTAAATCACTGGAACACTTGATGAGGAAGATATATATGTGTGTGCACATACACAATTATGAGCACCACAGGAAAAGTGAACCATTGCTTACAACAACACACAATAAAAGAACTAAAGGACTTAATACAAAATTTCTTGACACAACAAACTTTGAAGAGTGAAGTGACAACCAACTGAAGACATGACATAATGAAGACATTACAAAGGCCCAGTGGAGGATGGAACATCCAGTCTCTTAACCAGTAAGTAGTTAGAGACTACCAGTGTTAAGGGAGTACTACTAAATTCTTGCTGCCCTCTTTGGCTTTCTTCCCTCCAGCGCAACAGGATAATGGACTACAGAGAACTGCCATCTTCTATTTTTGCCTTGTAAGCCAATATAATAAGACCCTTACTGGACACATCACCCTTCAGTGCTCACTGATAAGACTTGTGAGTTTAGCTGTAAACTCCTGACAAGATCATTAGTTGGTATTATGACAGAGGCAGAAGGTGAGTAATAATGGATTTCAGTATTTGATTTAGTATTCTAGAGTTATCAACAAGCAAACACATACTATGAAGAAGATGTGAGTTATCAGCAAGCAAACACTTAATCCTCTCTCATTATGGCAAAATAGCAAATAATTTTTTATTATATTACCTGTCTCTCCATATGAGATATCTATTATCACATCTTCTAATTTTCCCATCCTGACACTGAGCATATTTCAATCTTCCCCACCCTAAATACTCCATCCACTCACTCTGTCTCATGAAGCTCAGAACCTATCCACATTTTTTTAAACCAAAAAATTATACGCAGACACATATAAAGCATAAACAGGGGATAAGAGAGGTCCTAGAAGATGTAAGTCTACGAAAACATTACCTACACCATCCCTGTCCTACTAACAAACAGATTTATTCATATTTTATTTCATATTATTTTTAGAAATATTACCATGTATTAAGTACTTGGCAACAAAAGAAGGACACCCTGGTCTCAACAATCTATTCAAGATGGGAGAAAGAAGTAGCTGAAGAAACCTCTGCACAACAGTTACTTGCAAGAGAAAAGGGTTCCTCGCCAAAATTCTGAAAACTCTTTCTCACTGACCACAAGGAGATAAGAAATATAAATAAAAGTCCTGTACCAGTTTGTATGTCAGGAACTCTGGTCTGTAGGCATATTTATCTTATGTTCTAAATGACTGGTAAGATTTCCAAGTTCTTTTCATATCAGGATGAATAATTGATAAATATCTATTAATGGGTGTGTGAGAAAAGTGCTGAAGATTGAAGAAATTACTTCTACAAAAGATGGTCAGAACTGAGGAAACTGGAGCTGCAGCAACATGACTAACTTAACTAGTTCACTAATGTCTTCCTTCAGGAGATTAATTAATCCAGCTGATTGAGGCATGCATTATGGGTAAAAAGAAGCACTATTCTTCTTCTACTAAAAAAAAAAAAAAAAGCAGCTCAGTGGAAGACAAAAGTAAGGATATACTCAGAGACATATAGCAATATTGACTTCCCCTCTTTCACCTTCCTGGTTCAGGTTCTACAATCCATCACAAATATGAGAACAAAATGGGCTTCTGTTTCCATCTTCAGTTGAATCTATACCTGTTCTTTTTATTTCAGCTAGATTCAGATCTAATTACAGCTTTTACTCTCTTGGAAAGGCATCCTATTACCACTGCAATTATTCAGTTCCTCTGTATTACCTTTTGATTCACCTCATTAGCTACCTCTAATTTTATTTAACCAGGCCACAGTGTTTAGCATCTTGTCCTTGACTCCACCCTCTACACATCTTCTATGTCCCTCTACATCTTTCTTCTTTCTTCTACACTCCTGCTCTTTTTTTTTGAAGTTCAGTGGCCCAGCATTCAATAACACTACTAAAAAAAACCCCCAAACAACAGAAAGAACAAAAACAAAAAACCAAACCAAACAAAACCAACACAAACCCAAAATAAACAAAAAAATACCACACACCAAAGCCCCCCCAACTAGATAATAGACCCCCACAGTCCAGATAATATACTAAAACTAACATAAATAAATATATATAAGAAAAGATCTTTAGACACTCAAATATGTTGTTAAAATGCTGATAGGACTTCCTCTGCTCTGGGTTGACTTGCTCTGGTGCGTCACTCTTCCTTCTCTTACACAAGCGTGTCTGCCTACCCACACTTGCCAGGGCCTTTTTTATGGTTGTATGCCTTTCACACCTTTTTCCTTCAGAATCACTTTCCATCACAAATTGTTGTCATCTGGCTTTACCATCTCTCAGCACAACTTAATTCATCTACAAGCCCACAGAAATTAACAAAAGTGGAGCAAGATTATTTGGTCTCATGTTTTGTCTGGTAAGTTCAAGGCCTTTTCCCATCTGATTTCTATTTAACTCTTCAGGAAGGGGGTTAACTATTATTTTAAGTTTCTACAGTGTTCAGCATAATAAATGTGATTGTCCTTGTGCACTACCATGGTAGCCATGAGCAACAACAACAAGAATCTTGCCAATCAGCTTTCAAAAATCATTTTTTTAATCAATTTTTTTTCCTAAACTTACTAATTTTAACTCATCCAGGAAATCAAAGCCTTTGCCTTGAACCCACTTTTATTCTGCTATACATGATGCGACACACTTTTGGTGATGGAATAACATAAAACTGGTAGACTAAATTATGAACATCTTTACTCTTCCTAACATGCATTTATGAAAACCAATGTAAATAGGCTACTGAACAGTCTTACTGAGAATTTTTTTTTGTTTTTTAGTAAGTGCATGGAAATGCTATTTTCTTTTTATGTTGATGAAGTACTGATACAGCTCTATCTAGGAGCAACACTCCATTTTCAGAAAAGATCTTTATTTATGGTTACATCTGCAACTGTACTATTGAATGTCTACCAGAAAATTGTAACTATGCAATCTACACCTGAAACAGATATCAGGATTGGTCTACTGAAATCAATTACTAAATACTTTGGTAGATAAGAAATCCTTATAAAATATATTAAAAAAAACATAAAAATTTTGTTTCAGTAGGTACTGATAATACCACAGAAAACAGGAAAGGCCTTTAAAGGTAGTTATGCCTTATTTTTCACAAAATGTCTATGACCGTTCTTAATGCAACTCTTATAAGCTACTAGTTATCTCTACTTACTCAGCCACTCTGGCTCTGCAGCATAAGGAAATTCTGGTATGATGATAGTGCATCCTATTAATGAAAGTATTATGGACACAGATGGCTATCAAGGATACAGATTGCTGAACACCAGAACCCATTTTCTAGCTGATAACATACACTATTTAGAGTCAACAAATCTGGGACACAAATAACTTTAAAGAAAGCACACTCTAATATTCTGTGGAAGCTTTTTCTGTTCAAATCAGGGCAGGTGAGGGATAGGGTAAAGAGAGAGAAATTAATATCTACCCCATTTGCATTCTCACAAATAACTTAATTGCTTTTAATTAGTAAAATCTTCCAAAAACCATTCAAGATTCAGCTTTACATCATAACGGTACAGTCAGGGAAGGGAAAAAATAAATGTCTCAATTCTAATTAAAAAAAAAGTGCTAATAACAATAACAATCCCATTTTTTTACATATTTGAGCATACTTACTAATTTTCTTATTCTCACAATTTTCTTAAACCTCACAGACATCACAAGCAATTTATGATGCTGTTATATTTCAATCTTTTCCTTATTTTTCCTTTAGGCTTATCATGTCTATATGTCTACCCTGATGTATTTTCATAATAGATTTCCTGTGCATATTGTACTATCATACACAACTTTTCTGTAATTTTTCATTTAGGTTCAAATATCTTATTCAACTGTTTGTCAGTACAAAAAATCNCTTCATATCAGACAGAATCAAAACCTTTCTGAGTTGACATCCCATGCAAAGCTAAGGAAGAAGCAAAAGCCACACCCCAAATATTTCATCTGACTTACAGACATACTCTGAGAAAACTGTGCATCCAGACTTCAATAGTCTGATTCAGAACTATAAGGCAAGTAAGACTATCACCTATTTTTAAAAATCAGGGAGTTCAAGGTATAATTTTTTCAAGTTNAACAATCCCATTTTTTTACATATTTGAGCATACTTACTAATTTTCTTATTCTCACAATTTTCTTAAACCTCACAGACATCACAAGCAATTTATGCTGCTGTTATATTTCAATCTTTTCCTTATTTTTCCTTTAGGCTTATCATGTCTATATGTCTACCCTGATGTATTTTCATAATAGATTTCCTGTGCATATTGTACTATCATACACAACTTTTCTGTAATTTTTCATTTAGGTTCAAATATCTTATTCAACTGTTTGTCAGTACAGAAAATCAGGACATTTTATGCTATTGGAAAATAAAAATAAGAAACAACAACTTCTCCGTGGAAAATAAAATATGTTGGTGCAGTATTATTAATTATTGAAAATCTGAATCTTAAATATTGTGCAAATTAATTTTTCAGTGAAGTTCCATAATTCTGAAAAAGACTACGTTGAAAATTGAAGCTAACAGGAGTATGCTAACAGAACATTAAATGCCTAAATCTCATCATGATATGATATGTATTCAAAGGTCAAAGGCCCAGGAATGCTATTTTCTATTACTTTAATACACAAACTCAAAGAAAAAAAAAATTAAAAACCCAACCCAAAACAAACAAAACCAACACCTTATGTTAACACTCCAAAGTAAATGTAAAAATTCCAGAGTACAGAAAAATCCAACCCAAAACGAGAAGCAGTCTAACTATTATTTTCTCTTCAATCAAAAATGATTAAGAAAATTTTAGAATATTATGCAATCTTTTTCAAGCCTGACAGCAAGTAAATTAAAATATATTTTTATGTTATATGCTTTCTTTTTTTTTTCTAAAACCTCAACAGATTCAGAAATATTATTTTAAGTATTTCTTATCATATAATATTTTATATGATATAGATAATATTTTCATCTACACCTTCATATCAGACAGAATCAAAACCTTTCTGAGTTGACATCCCATGCAAAGCTAAGGAAGAAGCAAAAGCCACACCCCAAATATTTCATCTGACTTACAGACATACTCTGAGAAAACTGTGCATCCAGACTNCTTTGCATCCAGACTTCAATAGTCTAATTCAGAACTATAAGGCAACTAAGACTACCATCTATTTTTAAAAATCAGGGAATTCAAGGTATAATTTTTTCAAGTTGCAATCAAAGTTGGAAATGCATCTGTGAAAGGTTGGAAATACCAGTTTGAAAAATTAAATCAAGCTACTCACCTTTGTATACTGAATCTAAAAAAAGTTACCTCGAGTCTTTTTATGTGCTTATTTCTATTTACATGCTAATTTTATGGAACCTTGTTTTACATGAACCAGTAGATTACAAATTGCCACTTGCAGTACCTCTAAGGTGCAGTTCATTTCACCTGTAAGCCCAAACCTACTCCACATGGCTCAGTCCATACTATTACATGGCCTAAATTACTCCATGAAAGGCATATCTGTGTGAAAAGCTAGGAAAAGTAAGAATTTCATGAGTAAACTTTGCTTCCAGAACACACAAAAACACACACAATGAGTGAGAAAAAAATAACTTATCCAAATGAAATATGACTTCAGAAACAGGGTACTGTGAACTTGGAAGAGTAAAATGTGTGGATAGGAATCTAGTATTACTGTAGCAGGGATACAGAGCTGAAGGTCACATCCCTAGAGGAAACAGTGTTTCACTCCTTGGAGAAAGAGCATTATTTTCTGATTTTGTTCTCTGTTTTTTATGCAAACTAGTCCAGAATAGTAGATCCAGAAGTGATCCAAGATATCATAGGTGTGCATATATATTCATGTTTTTCTTATAAAACTCTGTGTTCCAAAGAGAAGCCTGCAGTAGATTACTGGTAGATTACAGGGAAAAAAGTACACTATTTAAAGCAATTGTTATGTAAAAACTGAAAAAAAATGGAAATCATTAATAAAAAGAACTTGAGAATTCAAATTTCTTTTACATTTATCTGAACCTCTTCAAATTTCTTTCTTACGGGAAGCTTGTCACTGCATTGATCCCATCATTTTTTTTATTATATCTCGCTATCCAAAAGACCACTGATCCAGTAAATTCAAATTCAAGGAAACAGGTTCATTAGCTGCAATAGCATTCTTAATTTGACAAAGAGGTTAAAGTATGTGAACCTTAAATTATAAGAATATCAAGATAGGAATCAGGTCTCTCTGTCTGGGTAGGCTTTTCTGTTAATTCTGTAATAGGATCTAGACTCATTCTCATGTTCCAGACATAGTAATCAACATCTGAAAGAGAAGCAAAAACTATTTCAAGTACAGAAACCATTCCATAATCTTTGTTTGCACAGTGGACACAATGTCATTTTAGAATTTCCTACACAAAGAACTGGCACCACTTAATTCATAATAAATTAGTTTAGCCATAGTAATAGATGGATGGCCTCTTACACTGGTTTAAACCTGACTTGAGTCCTCTGGCTTGTCCGGGAAACTACTCTCATGGGTATCATTAACAGCTTAGGACAATTACGACTCCTAGGTTACTTTGTACACTGAGGCTTTTTCACTTCCAAAGTCATTCTCGACCAGGAAAGTAATTTTGGAGCAGAAGCACTAATGGTTTGGGAAGAGTTCTGTGTTTTGGCCTTTCAGGTCCTAATTTATTCACTCCAATGCCACATAATAATATACATACAAAAGGAGTTTATATTTACTATACATAATATAGAGATAAAAATGAAAACCACCACACAGTTACCACAAAATAAAATCTCATGCTGTGCACAGTACGCACAGAACCTAACTCAGCACGATACTCAGCATACATATTTTGCTTCCAAATACACAAATCAACAGGTTCTACACTATGCAAAGAGGTTCAAAATTAGCTGGACTCTATGTTGCTTATAAGAATACCCCAAAATGTGCTAGATCAGTATTTGATGCTTCCAAAACATTCAGATAATGTAGTTCATATCACTGGTAAAGGAAGACAATGCTAACTCAATGTATTTTAGTGAATGATGGTGAAATCGCAAAATAAGTAAAGTCGGATGTGAATAAAAATGAACAAAGGTCAGGTACCTGAAATATTCATACAGACCAAGACTTCCATTTCTGATGTGTGACAAATGCAGAATTGCAAAACCCAGTTCATCTGCGTAAAGAGTCTAAGACTTGCTTTTTGAGAAATCTGGTACTAAAAGTCTAGCAGTATTTTCTAGCAGTGAAAACCTACCCAACTATTCTAAACCCATATATCTTCCTGCCCCAGGGCTATCAGGCTAGTATGCTTTGGCAGTTTATCTGCCTGCTGCCCACTACTTCAACAGAGAGCTGACAACATCCAAATTGAAATTACTAACCAGGCTGCCTACAGTTGAAAATAAAAATTTACATAGAGCCTATAAAAAAACAGAGATTCAAAGAGACAAACAGACATCTCTGGGAGTTTTTTAACTTCTCTGAGATGAAATGTGCAGATAAAACCTAGATATTATTAACTAAAATACGATATATTCCTGATCCAGTTTCACAAAGCTAGAAATTGGGTTGCAGACACTTCTAGCATGATTAGTCTAATGAAGGAAGCTTAAACTCCAGCTGGGAACAAGTTGCTGATGCTCTTCAGGCAGGCAACAGACCCTTCTAGAGGGACCCCATCAAGTATTACCCCCACATAAACAGACAGTAAAACAGAACGGGGACATATCAAAGTATGGAACCAGATTATTCTGAATCTGGTTCATACACATTTTGGGCAGGGCTATGCTGGGACCTACACTCAGTGCTCCAGCTTCCCTTTTCATGTTCCAAGGCTGACATTTCTCTTGGTTTTATACTTGTACATAATGATTAGACTTCCAAAACTTATGTTAAAATTCTGACCTAAGGCTTTTAAAGTAAGAATGTAACTAGTGAGTCTAGGTTAACTACTTACCTTTAAAAAGCTNTTACTTTTAAAAAGCTGCTCAGAATCTGTCAATATTCTTAGCAAGCCCTCAATGTTTTATGCCTAGCAAAATTAAAAATTCAGTAATGCATGCAAAGCTGAAGTCTGAAGTTCAAAATATGCTTGCTACTTTGTGCAAAACATATCTATCCTACCAAAGAAAGCCTGTTCTTAAATTCCTTTAATTTGTATTACATATACCCCAGATAGTAAGCTTTAGAAAAAAAATTGAAAAAAAAATCTATAAAAAGCTGAGTATTCTCAAGGTCGGGAGAATTTTCTCAAGGTCAGTCTTACAATTTTTTATGACTGTTACATGATATAACTGGATAGAAAACAGGTGATTTTTTTTTTCATTGACTACTGTTATTCTGCCAGTGCTAGTCAGTGCAGCAAAACATCCTATTGCAACTGAACAAAAAAACGATTCTTAAATTTTTCTTTCCCTAATAAAAGGTGAACTACAAATCAGTTCTATTCTTTTTCTGAAACAATTAAAAATTTTTATTTTTTGATACTCCAAATAAGAATTTATTTCTCCTTTGTGATGCTCAGTCCAGATTGATACGTCTTCCTTCATATTCATATTCATTTCATAAGCAAGGGTTGAGGTCCTCTGTGTATGCCCTTCTAGGAAGGATGCTAGAGGAAACTCTCAAAGACACGCTCTGATAGAAGTGGATGAAAATTCCACTTTTCCACTTCCACCTCATCTGAGAGTACAAAGAGGCTTGGAGGGCTTTCCTGCTTATCCTAGTCCCCAGATTCTGCATAACTAACAAAAAGAAGCAAACACATATCCTTATTTCATTATATGCTGTATAAACAATGACTTGGTCTATCATTAAACTGCAAGTGCTATTAGTCTGAGACTGTATGAAACTGACCCATGAAGCACCTTGCGTGCCTACGACATTGTAAACAGAACAGTAAAACATAAGGAAAACAAGTTATAGAAATAAAACCCAAACATTTTAAAGTTTATTTACAATATGAAAATGCCAGGTTTTGTTACACAAATGCTTTTTCTTCCTGCAATATGATAATCCACAACCCCAAGGGAAACACAGCTCCTTTGCATCACCATCAATAGGTGGCTTTCTAAGATTCTGTCTTCAAAATAGGTATTTTTTCTGAATCGGCCTTATGCAGACTATTTTGAAAGAGATATGCAACAAAGCATTAGCTACTCTGTTCCAGGTGCTGGGTGTAGTAGTACTATTAATGTGGTCACTAATTTATCAATCTATTTAAATATTTTCTAGGACTCTTCTGAAACACAATCTATCATCACAGATATTAAACCTAAGGTTGGTTAAAAAATAAAGTAGTCATAGCTTTAAAATGCCATTTACAGTCTTCCTTGATTCACTTTTATGAAACTTTTTTTTTTTTTTTT
>WEIV01022319.1:36389-46481 GCA_013390005.1 Calyptomena viridis
GAATCCTCTTAAATTGTCATGATATGGTATTAATAAAGTTATTATTTTGTGAACTAATCAGAGTTAGTCTGTGATATTGCAGTACTGGTAGTTCTTGACAGTGAAATAACTCATGGGGAATCTTTGAGGAGTCTCGCTCTCTCTCCTGCTATTTTTTGAAGTCTCATAAAATTTTCTCATCTAAAACTCAGTGAATCTGTTAGTGAAAGGCTGCAATTAAAGATACCTCCAGCAGACTGTTTTGCACATAACCACTTGGGTGATAAGACACTGAATAGCTGCTATTTTGTGAAGTTCCTGAAAAACTTCCTGTCTAAATCCAGCAAAACTGTTAGTGAAAGGTCTGGTTAAGCGGACCTCTAACAGACTGATTTAGATATCTTTTGGGGGATGTGATGCTGAATAGCCTTAAAAATATATGTTAATACCCACAAGGTAGAAATTCTTTATTTCTGCTCTGCTTCACATGACAGACATCTCCTATACAAAAGGTATTCTGTACACACTGGACACTCAATGAGTTTAACTGGTCAGTATACCTGAATCTTCAAAAAATATAAGAAATTTCTAAACTTTTTTGTGATTCTGCAATTGAAATGTCAGTGTGGAAAGTGTGTTTGATACCTGGGCTCTCTATACAAATAGAGAATGGAAAAACAGAAAACGGATTATATTGTCTTTCTGATCCCACAGAAACAGCTTACCACCATTATCTAATTAATGCTATTTGTCCAGGGTCAAACAGAATCATAGGATTCTTTGGGTTGGAAGGAATCTTTATAGATCATCTAGTCCAACCCCCTTATCATGGGCAAGGACACCTTTCACTAGATCAGGTTGCTCAAAGTCCCGTCCAAGGGATACTTCCTTAGAACACTTCAAAGGGTGGGACATCCACAACTCCATTGTTCATGGAACACCCTGTTCCACCACACCTGTGTCACCACACTCACCATAAAAACATTATGCCTTATTTCCAATCTAAAACTGCCCTCTTTCACTTCAAAACCATTGTCCTTTGTCCTGTCACTAAAGGCCTTGGTAAAAAAAGCTCTAGCTTTTATTATAAGCCCCCATTATATATTGAAAGGTCACAACAAGATCTCACCAGACCCTTCTCCAGGATGATCAACTCCAACTCTGTCAGTCTTTCTTTCAAGAACAGCTGTTCCAGCCCTCTGATCATTTTCNGATACTTCCTTAGAACACTTCAAAGGGTGGGACATCCACAACTCCATTGTTCATGGAACACCCTGTTCCACCACACCTGTGTCACCACACTCACCATAAAAACATTATGCCTTATTTCCAATCTAAAACTGCCCTCTTTCACTTCAAAACCATTGTCCTTTGTCCTGTCACTAAAGGCCTTGGTAAAAAAAGCTCTAGCTTTTATTATAAGCCCCCATTATATATTGAAAGGTCACAACAAGATCTCACCAGACCCTTCTCCAGGATGATCAACTCCAACTCTGTCAGTCTTTCTTTCAAGAACAGCTGTTCCAGCCCTCTGATCATTTTCAACTAGTCCCACTCTCCTCCTAGACTTAAATCTTCCACAGTATATAATACACTACTCCTGGTCCAGCAAAATGTCTATGTTNATGTCTATGTTACATTATTCAGCTTGCTTTTAATGTAAGGTCCATACTGCTTTTTCTTTTGGTTTCACTCATTTTAAATGGGCATACATTAAATGCAATGAAGTTAAATGTACAATAATTACAGTGAGGAAACATTTGCAAATATCTGCAATAAAATCAAGATAAAATAGTAGAGATATTACAAAAAGAAGCATATTAAATATTCTAAATGTAAAAGCAAAATTTCCCATTTCTGAAAATCATTATAGTTCTCTTTTTTTTCCCCTGCAATATGTATAAGATGCTTTAGATGATGAAGCTCTCTGGGTATTAGGCAATTTTGTTTCAAGTGCATGACCTAGGATTCTATTAATGATAATTTCTGACCCCTACACCTCCCCATAGACTCCTAGAGATAATAAGAATAGCAGAGAATTATTGATTGAAACTAATGTGGCTTCCTTGTAGATCCTGAGTTTCTTTGTTCAAAAAAATTAATCAATGCCAACTGAATAGCACATTAATCATAAAGCATGAACAACTGTACCAACTAGCATCCAACAGAAAACAATATTGCTACGATACTTATAAAAGCAAATAAATACTATTAAAACTTTAAAAAGTAAAAAACCCCACCAAAACCCAAAAAAATAAACAAAAAAAAAAAAAAAAAAAAAAAAAAAAAAAAAAGGAAAAAAAAAAAAAAAAAAAAAACAACACAAAAAAAAAAAAAAAAAAAAAAAAAAAAAAAAAAAAAAAAAAAAAAAAAAAAAAGGGGAAAAAAAAAAAAAAAAAACCAGAAAAAATAAAAAGAAACCAGCAAACCAAAAACCAAAAACCAACAAACCAAAAACCAAAACCAAACCACACTTTTATTTGTAACATAAATTGAATTCAGTTATCTGTGCTCCAGCTAGTCTGAATTTAATAATTTGGAATATCAAGTTTCATGTCCTGGGATTTCTTACAGTACTTAGTGAACATAACAGTAACAATACTCAAATCCAGAGCATAAGAATCTTCTAATCACAGAATTCAGGTAAGCACATTAATGATTGCTATCATAATTTTCTCAAGCATTCCAACTATTTCTTTCATACCATTTTTTTCTCTCATCAACTGTTTCTATTTTCTGGAGANACAAACTGTTATCAAAGACTTTTTGCCACTTGCTTTAAAACAAGTTTAAATTTGCAAAGGTACTGTAAAAAATGGAGAATAATTGCTATCTTCCAACCTCTCACAGGCTCCAGCTTAAAAACTGATGAAGCCTGACCAACACACAGGGAAATTACTCTGGTGATAAACCAGATGCTATCTTGAAATAATGTCTCTTATCAAAGTAATGCAACTGAGATAATTTCTATGGAATTCAATCTCAAAAAAGGGACTAGGGAATGCTAGTTGTAAATAATAATAACATAATGAAAAGTGCAGGCAAACTACTGTCATAATACCACAAAACCTACATTCATGAATAAAAATGACATCACAACCAAACATACCAAATACACATTATGACTCTGGGAGTATAGAAATGAAGCAATCAACACTAAATCAAGCTTTAAATCAGAGTGAATATTGATGCCATTTTTTCAGAATACATTAGCAATCTGCCATACTTAAAGATTGCTAGAAAAAAATACAAAGTAAATCAACCATCACATGGAAGCATTTCAAGAAAATCTCTGTCCTTCATGCTCTGCTCAGACTAAGTCCTAAACACTCCATTTTTATTTTTAAGAATTCCACTTTTATGTATCTGACATTCACTGTCTTTCCTTTCCTAACAAAAGACCTTAGGTGATGTAGCAGTGGAAAGCGGAGTGGATTTTGATAATCAACTCAGGACTTACTCTAAGAGCTATGTTGACAAGTGCAATCTCAGACAATGTTTGTAAGGTTTAAGAGCCCTTAAATTACTTACTCCTTTTGTTGCAAGAATTGACACTTGCATTCACAGCTCAAGGAAATATACTGCATAGCTGAATATATTCTAAGGTACTTCTCTCCATTGAACAATGAACAAATGGTGGCCAGGTACAATAAATGCAATTTAACGTTGTAAAAACTACCAGCTTTGGTACTGAATTTTCAAAACACTTTCTTGCCAGAAGCTGTAACACAATTCTTAGCCAACATTTTCTTTTTAGTAGGTTAGGAGGTCACACTTATTATGCCTGCTTCCTTCCCAAATGACTTTGCATTAATTATTAAAGGTCTAAGGTCTAATTTTGCTACCTTTACTTTAAAAATAATGTCATTAAAATCAAGACTATGTAGAGAATAAAATGAAAATAACCACATTTTTGAGGTTTTTTCTTTTTGATAGCAGAAATGAAATCTCAGACAGCAGTTATACTCTTAACATCAACTATAACATGACTAAAGGAAAATTTGCAAAACTACCTTCTACATCCTATTTAAGAAAGCTCATGGAAGGATTTATATGGTTTTCTTGGAAAATGGGATTCTTTACTGTAAAAAAAAAAAAACAAAACCAGAAATTATGTCTAGTTTTTACATTCCTAAATCAGCAGTATTTGTCCTAATGTCAGAGACAAAACTAGCTTTTCTCAGACACAATTTTATGTAGCTTTCATGTCATGTTCAGAATAAATCATTAAGTAGTTGTGTTTGAAATACTTTATTCTAGAAATTAATATAAACAGTATGGAAGAAATCAATGGATATTCTTTAGACTATGAACCTGGTAAATTCACAGATGGACACTGGCCATCTGTGGGCACTTGCCAGCTTTACTTGCAAGCAGAAAATTAGAGACAAGATAAAGTGCTCACTTATTCTCACTTATTGTGTTGATGGTATGCAAAGCCATTTTTTTAACTTCCTTAATTATAAAAACCTTCTTTTTAGTCTGGGAACTTGATATACAGTTCTAGGTATCATTAAACTTTTTTGAGCTCTGATTACAAAATATCCCTAACAGTGTCCAGGAAAATAAAGTAGCATATTCTACTTTATGCATATGCAGTAATAATTCTTAGCAAAGGGCTCAACATCCTAACTATAAACATTTCCCAAAAGAATGAAGAACCATGTTAATAGATCTTATGAGAACTATGTCATAGAACCATAAAATACCAAGTTGGAAGGGGACACCAAGGATCATCTGGTCCAAACTTTCTAGGGAAAATCACAGTCTAGACAAAATGGCCCAGCACCCTGTCCAGCTGAATGTTAAGTGTCTAACACTGGGGAATCCATCCTTTCCCTGGGGAGATTATTTTAATGGCTAATTGTTCTCATTCTGAAAAATCATTATTTTGTGTCTAATTGGAATGTCCCCAGGAGTAACTTGTACCCACTATCTCTCATCTTTTTCATGTGACACCTTGTTAGCTTAAAAAAAAAAAACAACAATATTTACACGCAAATATTAAGGGGAAGCACTATTTTTCAACTGACGATTTTCCCATTTACTTTTCAAATATGAAGCACTACATAAAGAACTTTCTCTTATTACAAGATCTATAACCACAGATCCTGTCATCCACTTCTTTGTTTTCATAAAATAATGATCAAGTACACTGAAAGGGAAAGCAGAATTTGAAATAGACCTTCTTAATGAGTTTCTTCATATCCCCCCCCAAAAAAAATTTAAAAAACCCCTGAAATATCAGATTACCTCAAACCTTCCATATTTGGAAACTAAGTTCATATTGGAGGATGAGGTGCAGTCATGTCTTCTTACTGATGTGTACATTTCCAGTTCTCTAGGTTTCATCTTAAGACTCATAGGTGTATTAAGGCAAAGCAGAGAAACAGTGAGTGCTGGTTTATCTGATTTATTTTAGGCACTTAGAGTGACATAAATTACTCTGAGAAGGTGACTTTTGCTCTCCATTTGGTATAAAGGAAAACTGGAGTTGCTAACAACTAACTTTGAATATCCAAGTTACAGCAAATCAATCTCACCAAATATAGGCCAAAACTGGACGAGGAAAAAATTAAATTATGTTTCCATCAGCTGGTGCAACACTCTTGTTTTTCCCCTAGAACTTTGTTGTTTTAAAATGGGAATTTTTTAATTGTTAGTAAGCATTTTTCCTAAAATTACAACTATAAATGACAAATAAAATAATTCTTTTCTTATGCAGTTAAATCTTACCATCTTACAATAAACAGATAAGGAGAATTACTGGATACAGTATTATATTACAAAAGAGACAGCTAAGAAACTGTCTTACAGAGTACTAAAAACAGTGAAAGGAAAATGCAAAAATAGAATGTGCGTGATGTTCTATATTTAGCTTTGTGGATAGGCTCTGAAATCTCCTTTGAGCTGTCTTCTTTGATAATCACTGGTATGACCAAATTCTGAGGCAACAGTAGGGTGTTCTCAGCAACATTTTTATCTGAGAACTCAAACCAGCCAGTATTCAAAGGCAATCCATGAATTTATTATAGTTCTATACATAATCATCTTTTTTATTTTTTTTACTTTTGTTAACTGAGCCTGGATCAAAACATAAAATTTTCCATCACTATTTTCAATATGTCTCCAATTTAATTTTTAATATGAATGCTTGCTAAAAGCATTGCAAGGCAGACCTATCTTGAAGATTGTCCCACTGTTAACATAACTGTAAGAGAGAATTTCATTTGTCTCAAAAATGATTTCCAAGTGAAACATTTTCATACCTCCCTGTATGTGAGCAGTTTTCCAGCTGCATGCTATCAGTGCATCTGCAGTGAATCATACACAAAATAATTTTAAAGAGAGAAGGAATGCTGGATGTGAGGTATATTCATATACTATATTTCAACTATAGCATCAGTGTTTTCTTCAACAGAATTACATATCACACACTAGTCTCTCAATGGCATAAGTCCTTTGAGGCTCTTTTGCAGAATTTTTTTAATGTTATAAGGAATAAAAAGTAGGGGAAAAAAGGATGCCATTTCATTGCTGATCCTCTCATCAGATGTAAAACATAACAG
This sequence comes from Calyptomena viridis, assembly GCA_013390005.1. NCBI lineage: Eukaryota > Metazoa > Chordata > Aves > Passeriformes > Eurylaimidae > Calyptomena > Calyptomena viridis. The sequence goes on from WEIV01022319.1 coordinate 42,938, forward strand.
TACTATGCCCTTAACACTCAACAGCATATCAAGCTAAAACAATACTAAAATTTCCTATTAAAAACATGCAAGTAAAATATCTATACTATTAGTCAGGGCAAATTTCAGTGGTATTGCCATTGCTAGTTGGGGCAACATGAAAATCTCTTCTGTAGAGAATTTTTTTGTGGGTTTGCTTTTTGTTTTGGGTTTTTTTTTTTTTTTTATATATGAGGCATTACCAGTTTACACCACCCTTGTATTGGCAGAAACTGATTGAATAGATTTTTGCTTCTTACCATCAACACACGCTGGCCTTGCTCTCGTTGTCCCGGCAATCTGTCCTTTTTTACATGCACAGCGCGCTGTTTGTCGGGCTATAGTCCTTCGGGGCTGACTGCTGTCTCTGTCCAAAGTAACAATCTCACATGTACCTGCAGCCAGTTGACCTGAAAAAATAAACAGCAACAGGTACCAAAGTCACTGAATGCACTACAGGCAATCTATTACAGCCGGATAGAGTCATGGCCCTAAGTCACAGCAGACACTCCACAACAAATGGGCGGCCAGCTGATGGATATAATAAAACCAAGATGACATACAGTTTTCCTTTGTGGTGGACATATGAAAACCCTGCAAACTGGTTCTGTCAGAAAATGATTATTGCTCCATAAAAGCCAGAGAGTTGAGGTTACTTAGGTTTCTTTTACTTATGTCAGCTAAGTAAAGGAACAATCTTTTACAGCAATGAAATTTAAATGGTGTGCTCTTTACATACTTTCAGAAAAGAAATTATAAGTAGAAGAAAAACAAAAACTTCCTCATGTCCATGAATACAGTGAAGTCTTAACTGCTTTGTGTGTTTATTTCGAAAGGAAAAGTCTTTCAAAGCATGTCCATGTTTGCCAAACTGTCAGTCCTTTGGCTCTTGCTTCATCTAAACTGAATTCTCCCCTTGACCCATATTTGATGGAGCTGTTATTTTCTTCTTTTTTCTTTTATTTTACTAAATTTCTATGTAACTATCCTCCAAATGACTTAAATGACACTGCACCCTTAGCTCAAAAACTCTGTAGTTTTATTGACTTCTCCAATATATGTAACTTTTCCAAAATATTATGAAAATACAGACCACCCAATTCTGAGTTTGGACCATGCTATGAGAGGCAAAACAAAAAGTGAAAAAAAATTATTGTATGAAGAATATTAGTCTGAAGTAAATGCTATACATTTAAAATGATTCACTTCCTCTGGTACGATCAATAGTATGCCAGTAGTGTACCAAAATGCTACCTTTTACAGGCAAGAAAGATGTTATTGAATTTCAGTGTGTAGAAAGACTGAAAAAAATTCCCAGCTATCATTTTGCATATAATTTCTGAGTTTTACGGTGCAGTTGTGAACATGTGCAACAGTACATCTGCAAATCACAAGCTTACTATGTTCTGTTTTTACAAAAAACAAAAAAAGGAATAAATTCAACATTTGAAAAACATTTAAATAATATTCACAGTACATGTTTTTATGCTATTGAACTATTGGAAAAAAAAACCTAATGAGAGAAAAGAAGAAATAAAAACCCTCCAAAAACCCAAAACAAACAAAAACCCCTCTGAAACATACACAAATGGCCTTTAAGTCTAAAAGTATAATGCTATTTCTCTATGCTGCATTTTTTCATTCAGAATACAATTTTACCCAGTCTATTCTTCTCAGAAGCAGCTTGTGATATTTATTGTGTGAAACAGTGAAATATTGTAGGCTGTCACCACCATTGTGACTGGTTCACTGCTGAGCCACCTAAATTTTATCTTTTTGTGACTCTTACGCTACAGTGAATTAAAACATTGTAAAACTGAGGGTCTCGAGGATGAGTATGAAACAAGGAACTCTACAAATATTCATCCAAATATATGATATATGTAAGTAATATATATTAGGCACTTATAAATACAGATACGATATTCACAATAGTGAAAAGCATTTTTCTTTTGCCCCACCACTAATATATTTCATTCTGGGTTGCAGAAGACCTATTGCTCCCAAGGAATATAGCTGTCTTAGTAGATCATGTAAAAGAAAAGAGATGATCAGAGGTCTCTTTAGTTCTTGACGGTTTAGGCCAGAAAAGTGGAAGCATGACACACATAAGTGTATGAGTTGCAATGCTCTTCAATATCTTTAAGTCTTTATACTATAATTTCTTTCATTAAATGATAGGGTAAATCATATAATCTAAGGGAATAATTATGTAACCCCCCATATCAGAAGAAAGGAATCAGATTTACAGCACAGTGAAGGTGAATAATGACTATACTCTTAGCAAAGGAACAGTGAAGCTCAATGTCAAGATAATTTGTGAAGGCAAAGCTCTTTCCAGGGAATGCAAACAGTAAGTATTGATAAGAACACTTATCAATAATATTTTCTGCCTTTGGACCTGTACAGTTTTAGTTCTGCATTGTTTCATTTTGAGCCAGCTGGGCTATTTGGGGTTTTTTGCTTGTCTATTTCTTCTTGTTGTTGTTATTATTATTGTTGTTGCTATAATTGTTTTCAGATGTTTATACTGTTGAAATTATAATTTCTTCCAGGCATGGTATGCTTATTTTTATTATGAACTGTGAAAACTAGGATATCTAAAGGAGAGTAACTGCTATACAGAGATAATGTCTCTGTCACCATTCTTTTTTCTATTGCAGAAGAAAATTGCAAGCTATTGTAGAACTACAGCAGCTCTTCCCACATATATGATATAAATATTTTGTGGTGATTGTGTCACAGGGTGCCAAGATTTTAAGTATATTGAGCACTGCAGCATAGTGTACAACCACTGTTACTCGGCTTTAGATGGCTGTAAAGCATGAAGAGTATTAGTTAAGGTTATGGAAGGCCACCTCCAGGAAGAGAGTCATCCTAGTGTAAAACATGTTCTCTTTGCCTTTCTTTAGGTAAAGGGTAAATGTACAGGAGTACCTTACTTAGATGACACTTATGGTACTTTGGCTTTTTAATATTTTAATCTAGAAACATAAGATACAAAATAATGGAACAAAATGAATAGGCTGCTTCTAAGGACCAAGTTACAAAAATTAGGATAAATTTCATTGTCAGGAAAGTTAACATAGTAACCTCTTTCAAAGACCTTAATGAAAAAGGCTGTTCATCTGAGAGCCTCTGAACATGCTCCACTTCATTCCTAAACCCAGAGAAGAAATCTTAAAACAGCAGTGGGTGGAGTTTCACTAGAGTTTTTTCAGTTAACAGATTAAGAACCACAGTCTACAAACAGTCATAAAGACTTCATATTTTCATTATAGTTTCTTTATGTACTTGCAGTAAACAAATCAATTCACCACTTTCCAACCTGAATTAAATAATCTTGGCAGAAAAAAAGACAAGCATCATCAGAGAACTCCAAGTGATTCTAGCCCTGTCTAAAAGATTGTTTTCCCAAGGAAAAAAATGTCATTTTTCACTTGTATGAAGATTATTTCAGAATTACAATAATCCAGTTTTCCAAGCAAATGAGTTTGTTGTTGACACTATTATTATTTTATATTTT
>WEIV01022319.1:46506-59145 GCA_013390005.1 Calyptomena viridis
TTATAAATATTTCATATTTATAAAATATTTTATAATTTTATAAATTTATCTTTAAAAATAGTTTAACTTTTTATATTTTTATTTTATAATTTTAATCCATTCATTAAGATCTCACTGGCAATTTATTTGATTTGGTGTTGTCACCATCTGGTTACTAAACCGAGAAAAGTTTCAGGTTCTTTAACACTGTTTTATAATATTATACTGCACTCTTGTAATGCCAGTTATCTTTCCCATCTCTCTCCCACCACAAACACAAATGCTTCTATGGAATTATTTCAGGAAAAAGGAAAACCACAGGATTCTGAATTAAAAATGCAAGTCAAAGTAAACCAAAATCAAAAAAATGCACAAATGCTAAAATTTTAAATACAACAGGTTTAGGCTTTTGGCTTGTAGCTTGGAATTGTTTACAAAGATTGCTGTATAAAGCACCTTTTTTGCTTTTTTTCTAAATGAAGTCCAACTGTGATTAGTCCTGAAACTGCTCTTCATGACACTTTCATGGAAGTGTGTAGGAATCAGTTAGTATAGGTCCATATATTTAGCAAATGTACAGGATGTCTCAGAGTAAAACAAACATATTTTTAAAAGATCTTTAGTACTTAGATTCTTAAAATAGAAGAGTTTTTCAGAAGTTTAAAAGTAAATGGCATTTTTCATGTTTATTACTAAGACCCCTCTGCCAACTCAAAGAACAAAGATTTTGAAAGACCTATACTGTCTGCCATAGGTAAACCCTTTAAATAGTAAATATATTTGTATTACATGGGGGGTACTTAGGATAATATTTTAGTTTTATGTAGATAGAAATATTCCTGTTCTCTAACAGAAAACAAAAATCTACATATTCCACACTGACTACAGCAAGTTACAGATTTTTTTTTTTAATTTATGCTTGCTGACAAGCTGAAGACTTTACCCAAAATTCACTTAAAGAAATAAAATTAAATTATGAACTAATGGTATCTGTGGGTACAATGAAAATAAGCCTTGATATAAATACATGGGTCTTTCCATGGGTTTAGATTTCATGCTCAGCCATAAAATCTACTTTTGATTTGTACATGCAGGCTTATATTATAGTTTCAGTGAACAATTTTTCCATGCATCACCAATTTGATGCCTAGCAACACAAGCTCTTTTAGTTCAAAATGCATTAAGTTAGATGGTATTAAAATTCTTGGCTAGATTCAGATACGCTTTTGTCAGTGAACACAATGCAGGAGTTGTTCAAAAATCGGATCACAGGAATACATCCAGTAGTTTTCTGTTACAATATTGAAGTCTTTCTGACAACAGAGCCATGCCAACTCCTGCACAGAGCTTAGGATGAACAATTCCTACTGAAGTAAGTGGGAACTTAAGTACTTAGTGTCACTCATTATTTGCAGTTTGACATTAACTTAAGTAACAAATATTTAAACATAATTCAATTTAAAATATAAAAAGCGTATGTTTAAGTGGAATTTGAATTTTTTTTGTTATATATCCTTCCTCAAAGAGAATGTCCTGAAAGATCTCTTATAGTGAACATGATCCCATTTCAGACAGTCCAATTACCTTTTCTTTTTCAATTTTAGATCAGAATGAGAGGATTATGGCAAGGAATTGATTTGCCTTCAAAAAACACACTCACTTTTAAGATACAATAGCAGAATTTCTGGAAATCCAACTAGCATAAATTAAGAAAGAATAACTCCCACAAAGCTTCTGAAAAAAATTTATTTAATCTAAAGTAACAGAGCAGAATTGGCTCAGCCAATATGGGGAAAAGCTGTTCAAATTAATCAGCACAATTTGAGAATAACTATCAAATAAGAACATTGTTTCACATCTTAACTTACGTGATACAAGGGCATTTCAATTTTTTAACACAATATATTCATGGAAATGCACTATTTCCCTTTCCTGTTAGAAGTTAATGACATTGAAAGCGTTTGTTTCCAAGATGTTTTATGTATAATTTAGGACTCTGTATCTTTTTATTGGAACAAATATTGTGGCTGTTTAAGCAACAGGACTACACAAAGTAATTTTTCATGATAGTAGTGTTAGACAACCTGTTTAAAATAATCTTTAACGAGTTTTTCTTGAGGGTATGATTATGCTGTCAGTAGAAGACTGACCAATGAAGAGGACCAATGTCACTGAAACAACAAGCAACTAATTTGGAAAATCCTAATCTCTTGGTTTAACCCACAGGTGCCCAGTAAAGTAAAAAGAAGTACAATTTTTCCAGAAATTTTTATACATTTATTTCATTATAGGTTCAGATGAGAATCAGCCTTAAGGTGTGACCTCTGTAGCTTCTCAATCTTAAAGAGAGTGATTTTGAATTTTAGTGGTATAAAAAAAGAGGATTTCACTCAAAAGGTGTGGCTTAGTACTCGTTTTATGAAGGAAAATTCACTGTAGAATTCAATTAAATAAAATTTATGAATAACAAGAGAAAAATATGATGAATTACTTCTCCTTTAAGGAGTTAGTTTAAATAATTTTCCAAGTTCCACTGCAATAAAACAGTATATTGTGTCCCCTTAGTAATTACTAATCTTATTGCAATTTTCAGACTACCACTTAGCCATCTCAAGCCTATAAACAGCACAGACATTAGGAGGATAGGAAAACAGTTTTCAGCTCTTCCATTCTGAAATAAGCAGTAAATTTTAATTAAGATAGATCCTACTCTTCTAAATAGTTGCAGAGGAAAGAAAAACAAGTCTGTGGAGATTCAAGATACATTCAGGGCCCATTTTGAGATTTCTTTTTTCCCAGATAAGACTAATACTCTGACTTATTGCACCTGATACTGCTATTGCTTGTAATTGCTTAATATTTCGTTGTATAATTAAGAATAATTTCCCTTATATCTGACTATTAAAAACCTAACAGAAAGAAAAATAAATGTAAAACAAGTGTCAGTCAAAATAAACTTCAAGATTTCCGTTTCCAAATGCAATTCTCAAACAGAATTGGTACAAATGGGAATTCCAGACCAGAAAAAGCTAAAAAATTCAAGGATATATGAATAAATGTGGAAGCAAGGCATTTATATATATATAAATATAGGTATCTAATTCTAACCTAATTTTCCAATGTGGTATACTGCTTTATAAAGTAATTAATATTGATGTAATGATTTTAAGACAAGGCAATGTCATTTCTCACATTCCTGTATAGTCTCAGGTCAAAACTGACACATTTGACACGCTGCATTTTACTTAAAAAAAAAACCCAAACCAAACAAAAAACCTACATTAAACAAACCAAAAAAACCCCTGCCCAAACAAAACCAAACAAACAACCCAGACCCCACGGCCATCAGCCTCCACCACCCCAGTGATGCCACATCAGGGCCAGTCTCCAGCCCCCCACAGCCCTGCCCTGCCCAGCCATGGGCCCTGCCTGGCCTGTCCCTTTCACCAGGGAGGTGACTGGTGCCTGGAACTGCCCTGGTGCCTCCCTGGCTTACAGACCCTGCCTTGACAGGTCTCCTGGAGAGGATCTTGCTAATTCCAGCATGGAGACTGGAAACCCACCAAGCTGCAGCACCAGAAGAGCCAGTGACCCTTGCACACCTTGTTTCAGTAATAGATTTCACAGCTTCCATGTTTAAGAAAAGTTTTTGATGCCTATTCACACAAAAATCAACCAAATATATCCCACTCAGGTTGATTTCATGAATATTACAGACGTATCCCCTCTAGCCTATTAATTACTGCTGTTTTGCATCGAGTTTCCTAAAAAGTGACCTAAAACCAGACCTTACAAATCTTATAACTGATGTTACCAAAAATAAGTAGAAATGACAAAGTGTTTGAGTCCTTGTCTTTTAAGTTGTGCCTCTGTGTAAGTCAGTGTGAACTGCAACTCTCAACTCAACAGAGCTTCTCCAAGGAGGACCTGCATCTTCAAGGGCCTCCTGCTCACTCCTCTTCACGCAGGCTTAGTTAATTGCTTCTGGAGGCCTTGATTGGTTACAGAAAGAAAATAACTGCAGGAATTCGGGATTCAACAAAGCTTTGCTTATTTGCGTGTCAGGAAGTGGCTGTCATTCTATTGCTTTCCTAAAAATATTTAAAGCTGTTGGGAAAAAAAGAAAAAAGGAAAGAAAAAGAAAGAAGAAAATGCCTTTCCATGTCTTTACCAGCCTCTACATGTAAAATAAACCTAGTCTGTTTATAAAGCAAACAGAATAGCCATAGGGGAAAAAATGTTGTTGGAGGGATGCTGATATTCCTCTTGAAAAAGACAGGAATAAAAAGCACAGGTTTGTCTAAAAAGCTCCTGACATTTGTTGGAGCCAGAAGCTGTATGTCAGGAAGGAACAAGTCTGTTGTGTTAGCAAAATATGTCACTGCAGGGAGCATGAAATCAGTTTGAAAGAACATGCAGATAAAGTCATATATCAGAAGTAGATATAATGTAGCAGCTCAGGTAAACAGTGCTTTTAACTTCTCAGATTTCCCTTTGTACAATCAAACCATTATCCTAGAATTACCTGATGGTTATTCTACATGTGAAACACAGTTTTCAAAAAGTCATCGTACAAGTATCCTTCTTACTGTTATCAAGATTTGCACTGCAAGATTATGGGTTCAACAGCAGACCTGGGGTAAAATTTGGTCCAGTAAGGGTCATGCAATAGAGGAGAATCAACATCATGAAATTTTATTGTGTTAAATTCTGTTGATATGTCTCAGTTCCTAAGCTGCAGAAATAATAACCCCAAAGTCTAATTACCATCCACCAGGAACTAAGTCATATCCTATTCAACAAGAACTGTTGTTACTCTGTGCCTGTGGCAGGTTTGAAAACCTGGAGGTCAAAGCAGGCAGCTGAAAACAACAGCTACCTAACACTATCCAGTCTTGTTAATATGCCATATGCTAACTCATATCTATGACTGAATTAAAAGCAAAAATCAAATTATGAAAATTTTCTCTCATTTTTGTAAGACAAATGTGATCACACTAAACAACATGCTGTCCTCTAATGTCTAAATAATGTCTTTAAAATAAGGCTGCTTATTTTCACCACCGCCTGTAACACTACTCTTCCCTTTTTACAAAGGACTATGAAAAAAAAAAAATTGCATTCTAGTAATGACACTGTGATGAGTTGTTTTTTGTAATCTAGATGGCAGGCTTACCCTGAAATCACTAGGTAACAAAATATTCTAACAGCTAGGGTAATTATTTTGCCATCTTTTTTTATATCACAAGAGACCATACACATTCTCCATTTAAAATATAATCTCTCAAGACTTTGTGATACTGCACTTGCTGAGAACATATAGGTACAACAGCTCACACATAACCACAGGGAAATATAAACTTATCTTAGTAACACAGCAAAAGTATCCATTGAAAAAAAGAGGCAGCATTGAAGTATAACATATCTAAGAGAGAAACAAATTTCAAGAGTTTTGAATGTCTTACTACACCTGAGAAATATGCCCAATGAAAAATATATGACATTAATTAGAAGTATTATAGATGAATCCAAATCAGAGTCTGATGCTGAGAATCTTGAGCAAAGGATCCCCAGGCCCAAAGATTGAATGGGCAGAATTTGCATCTTTTGTAGTGTGTCTCTCTGGAGTGACCATAAAGGACCTTTATGGCAAATAGGTTTAACTAATCTGGGTGCTAGCATGAGTTCTCAGATCAAGTACATCTTAAAGAGCAGAACAGAATAGCATGTGTCTGCTGCATCTGCTGTGTCTTTTTGCTTTGCTCTCAGAGTTTCATCACTGATCACACCAGAGCAGTGTAACATTCCTCAGTGGTACCTGCTTCTCCATGTTTAATGCATGGTGTAATGAAGTCCCTCATTTAGGTGGTATGCTGAACACATGGCTAGATTTAGCACACAGACCCCACTATTGCAGGTACATCACCAAGGAAAAAGTTAAAAAATACAGATATAGTATGCAAAAGACATATATTCTTTCTGTTAGATTAATACCAAACTTCAGCACCAACCAGAGGAAGCAAACTTGACAGGCTCCTTAACTGATAGATTTGAGTGAAGGCTTTCATTTTAAAGGTTTGTCTGGGAACAGTGTTTTAGGCAAGTGTGACAGAGAAGCATGAGTATGCTGGCTATTATTCTCGGATGTTCTGCAGACTTGGAGGAGTGATTTTCTATCTGGGCCAGCTTCACTGCTGCATTTTCCATTTTTATCTGTTTTGCTCAAAATTACTTATGAAACAGGTGCGTGCTGAAACTAAAAGTTTTCATGGATGAAATCCATGATTTTTTACCTTATTTCTAGTCCTCCAAGAAGATAACCATTTATGGGATAAGATTCTCTTCTGCACAACTCAGAGGAGGGTGCCAGGTTTTAAGTTGCTCTTGTATCTAAGACTACCCAAAGACAGTGCGGTGAACAAGGACTATAGTCTTCCCACCCACCTTTACAAATCAGAAAAGGGCTCAAGATTAGAGACATACACAATATATCTTCCTGTGTCCCATTTATCAGGAACAATGCCTTCCATTTACATGACTAAGTGTGCAATCATTGCACACTCACAGCATCCATTATTTCAACTCTACACCATATAGAGAGACTTATGCTTAAAGAAAGTACATCATGTATGTTCACACTAGATGTAGAAGTGATCTCGAGTTACTGAAAACCTGAAAAAATTTTTAGTGTACAAATCCATTTTCTGCTGGACTTAGTAGATGCAAAATAAACACAAATAAAATTATCAACAAAAACAAAGCTTCAAGATATGTGTTCATACCATAGAAGGCAATATTAAAAAGTCTTTACACTTTGACCTTTTAAAAAATTTTAAATTAACCTTTTTTTTATTATTATTATTCCCTCTATAACAAGGTTCATCTTTTTATGTACTGCTTATCAGTTTTACTAGCTAATAAAAAGTTAAATTATGCCATCAATTTCTCAATAAATGCCTAATAAATAATACTTCCTCAGTTCAAGGTCCTTAATAAAAAGAAATTAAAATGAGGCCTGGCTCTGTTTTACTCAGCATTTTGATGAACTAAGTTTACTGTTAGTCACAGTGTACCATCATGAAATATGTTTGCTAAGGCATAGAATAGACTGCAGTTAAGTTTTCTAAACACAAAAAAGTGTACTTGGATAAACACATATACACACATGCATACAGATATTCTTCACAGAAGGATGTGTTGAAGATGATTCTCACTGTTTCTCACATTCATCATATTGCCAAGATCCTTCATACAACACTATTATACTAATAACACAGGGTGAATCAGTAAGTCTGCTCTTTATGATGTTGTAGTTAATGGATATAATATCTTTACTTTACAATACATAACTTTTAGTCCAATACAGGCAAAAATTTCAAAGTTGCAACTGCCTGTAAGAAGAATTTCCAATGATTTTCAAGAAAATTCCATACGCAAAAAAAAAAAAAAAAAAGTCGAGTCTGAGTCTGGCATTGGCTATGCATTGCATTGTTTGTTTTCACCTACTTGCTAGAACTTCAACACCGCAATATTGCTTTGTTGATTCCAGGCAATATTTCAGTGTTCCAACTGTGTCTGTCGGATGATTCTAAATTACCCTTCCAAATTTGGGATTAAGCACACAATAAAACATTATAAAGCATATTCCCTCTTTCATCAGCTAAGTCTCTAATAAGAAAAACTAAGAAGACATGAAACTTGATCAGCTCTATGGGTCACACTGAAGTAGCACCAACCAGAAGTTCTCTGGTGCAGAGTACGACATGAAAGCTGTCATGTTAAAGTGCAGTGAGTGTAACTAAGTGCTGTCCCTCACCCAGAGGAAATCCTGAAGGAGAACTTTTAACATTATGGAGAAGCATTAACATTTTCTGCCTTCCTTTTGGTAAATATATTTCAGTTGCTTAGATCAGTGATACTGATACTGTGTTTCTGTGGAAATAGTATGTAAGCAGGAGAAAGTACAAAACTCACAGACAGGAGAATGATCCCACAGAGATTAGTAAGAAAGCAGCGAAGTAAGATTTACTGGATGAATGTTTGCATTCACAGGTGTAGTAAAACTTGAATGATACCAAGCAATTAATGTGCATGAGATATATATGGTCATGTTGACTACTTATGGTCTGCCCTTCTTATTTTAATTTTCCCAATAGCAGTTCAGCAGTTTGAATGAAAACTGAGGGTAAGGTGATAGGAATCAGAAAAGAAAAGCCAGAAATAAATATTTCATTAAAAAAGGGTTTCTGAAAGGCCATATAACCTTTTGTCCAAAATGTATTAGGTTCAAACAAATAAAGTTATTTTAATTAGGTATAGGTAATCTGAATTTATACAGCAACAGTTAAAGGGAGAGTGATTATCACACTAGGACAAATCCAGTAATTCAGATCGAAGATTAGGTAAATTATATCTAGAGAAAGTAGATGAACACAAGTGTGCATTACCTAAGGGGCAACTAAGGGTAGTGAATTGCATGATTAATCACAGTTGTAACTACATATCACTTGTGTGTATGTTGATGCATACACATATATTTTGGTCTGATGTTGGGGAGGATTATGTCAGAGGGAGATAGCAATTTTGCAATAAAGAGAACATCACAACCTCAATGCAACATGAACATAGTTATATACAGAAAGCAGTAACTGTGTTATTATAATTGAATTTAAAAAATGTATTAAATAATAATTACAGAGTCTTGGTTTAAAACAGGGATGGAAATCAAAAGACTAGGATTCAGTTTCTGATGTTGCCATTTATTTTATGTATCAGCTAACCATTTTGCTCTTTTTAACAGGAGGATATAACACTATTTTCAGTGAAACTACATCATCATCAAACTCACAGTTGCCTAGAGCTGAAGCCATGAGGATGCAGTATTAACCAAAATTCAGTTCTTCTAATCTGCTGAAACCTAATGAATGAAAGAACTAAAATCCTTCCTAGTCTTAAGTGAAAACAGTTGTACATTTTCTGTACAACATGAATCTTTTCACAATGGCTAATTCTGTTCCCAATAAAATCAATGGAAATCTTACCACTAACTTCACAGACAGCAAATTCAATAGAATAATGAGAAAGTCCTCAACTCCCAGCACCAGTCTTTTCGCACATTTGTCTTGCATCTTAAATAACTGTCATTCTGACCAAGGATACTTGTCAAATGAATTCTTAGCCAACCGAAAGCTCTATTTTAAGAACCATTCACTTTGTATGACTTTGTATGTACCACAAACCGCAGCAGCAGCTCTCAATAAAGGTGCTCCGAGATCAGGAGGCAGAGATAGATGTAAAGCCAAAGGCACACTCCTTCAGTGGTGCACTTGGCTATGCATGGTCTCTCTATCTTTTTTGGACTAGATAACCTCCAGGCACCCATTTCAACTTAAATCATTCCACTATTAAATGATTCGAATAATGTTTATACTCTTGTATGCAAAGATGCTTGCTTACAGCTGTTGACATTTTAGTCCTTAAAACATGTTAGACTCACCACATCTACTCTAGCAATTTCAAGTAGACAGTTTCTCTTTTCTACTGCTTCCCAATTTCACATATTTATATCAATTTGCCACAACAAAAGTTCTCTGTTGATATGAGATAAGCTTACTCCAATGTCATTCCATTCAATACCTGAATTCTGGTATCTTCAATAAAAGGAAGTCGATCACTGTTGGAAAAGCAAACCCAGTAAACGATCCAAAGACCTTAACAAGAGTAAGGTATACGTATAAACTATTTCTGACTATGCAAAACTCTTCAGAACAGTATAAAACTACATGTATTAATTACATAAATATTGTATATATATAGTATCTCTATGTATAAAACATAATATTAATTGTGTATCCTCAGAAATTTTTAGTGTATATTCCACACTCAAAAAATTTAGAGATATGCAGATCCAGATTTAGCTTGTCCAGATCCCTCTTCAGAATCTTCCTACTTTCCAGCAGAATAACTTTCACACCCAACGGTGTCATCCGTGAATTTACTGAGGGTACTGTGAACCCCTCATCCAGATCATCAATAAAGGTATTAAACAGGACTGGGCCCAACACAGATCCCTGGGGGACACCACTAGTTACTGGACAGCAACTGGATGCAGCACCATTCACAACCACTCTCCGGGCCTGGCCATCCAGCTAGCTCTTAACCCAGTAAAGTGTGTGTTGTCTAAGCTGTGGGCTGCCAGCTTTTTCTAGGAGAATGCCATGGGAAATGGCATTTAATGGTTCCTTGTCCCGTTTTCATCTACCAATCCCTCCTACCCATTATCTTTTTCACTAAGCAGTAAAGGCAAGAATAAAAGTCAAGATTGGACTGGTTGCTTAACCCTTCACATAAACCCCCTGTACTGTTAGACAAATGTTATAAAGTCTGAACACTTTTTCTCCTCTCTTTTAATAAGATTACATAACTGATATGTTGCATCATCTCCTACACAATGAGAGTTTCATAGTGGTTACTGAGATTGTATATACATTCTTACACACATAAATGCATGGCCTTCCACACAAACAGAGACGTATATCACACAGTACATATCCTATCCTGGGATAGGATATGCCTTCCTCTTTCTTTGCCTTTCTCTTATTAGAAAAATCCATTGATAGTAGTTCCTGAATGATCAGTATGCGACTGGGAAAAAAAAAGTAAGAAAGAGAAAACCCTCAAGCTGTCTAGGCAACCAATCCTTTCCACATTGTAACAGCTCTCTAGTAAAGAGACATTCTTGTAGTTGGTGAAAAATTAGCATCTTTGCCAAAGTCTCTTGGCGAGAAAAGACATGGATTTTGATATTTGAGCCCTAAACACAGAGTAGAACCAGCAAAACATAAAAAAAAAACAAATCTATTTAAAAATCTGATTAGTTTTTACCTTCCATTTTTCCAATGATAGGGCTGCATCCAGTGACAGTGTAAACATTTTATTTTGCACAATATAAGAACCACAATAGAAGAGTGTAATTAGCACTGGAAAGACATTCTCAAGGAAGTACTTTGATTTCAAAAGACTGTTGGAGTGATTGTCACCCCCGCTGTGCTTGGATTCTCTCTTGATGTGCATCAAGTGTGAATGCAGAACGCATTATTATGAAACTCACTCGTCCTTGCATTTGTGTGCTCATTGCTTTGCCATCTTGTGGTAACCAAAAATAGAAATCTACAGAGCAGCACATAATTCACACTAGAATAATGCCGCTGCATTTTTTAATGAATTCTTCAGTGCACTTGCTAGAGATCTACAACTCAAACCATGCTCCGCATTTTTTCATTTATTTAACAAATGTGCATTCATTTTCCTTTTAAGATTGAGATCACTGAAAAATACAAACTGTAGTCTAAACATTAAAAATAAGCATAAACATTAAACAATTTAATGCTACATGAATTACTTCAAAAAAATTTTAGCAAAATACATTATGAGATCTCTTTTTTAAAGGAAGCAAAATGATTCTATTCTCTCAGTATATATAAAAGCAATGCCTGTATAAAAATTGCTCAACTACAGAACGATTTAATATGTTATAAAAGAAAATGGATTTGGACTTCATAAACTAGCCAATAATTATTTATGGAACAAAGTGATTTGTAAGGATTTGTTTGTGTTTTTTTCTTTAAATTATCATGGAAAGCAATGAATACAAAGTGTCTACCGCTCCTAACTTTAACTTTTAAAAGAAATAGCACATATTTGAGTTAGTGGTCCCAAGTGAGAGAAGATGAGGCCTTCTGTTGCTAAGCAAGAGTTTGCCAGTTATTTCAAGCTTTAGCTGAGTACAAGCAATAATCACTACTGCCTAAAATATATTGGAATGAAAGTACATGGGACCATTCATGACACTTCATCAGCATGCAGGAGGCAAACAGAGTGACTGCAGTGATTGAATACAGGCTCAGAACTACTGGCTTTAATCTCCATCTCATTCATTCAGCCTTTACTTTTGGCACAGCTGTATGATAAACACTCTGACACTCTTCCTTGCCCACCCTCCTTTGGAATCTCATGATTGCTGTGTGTATGTTTGTTATGTATTTAAGATAGTCAGGTTTGGTTTTTGTTTTGGTTTATTTTGCCCTTTCCCTCCCCTCAAAAAAAAAAAAAGAATAAATGTTTGAGTATGAGACAGGATTACAACTGTTACTATCAAAACATCATTATTTGATTGAAGGGAAATGAAGTCATGCCTCTGCAGACATCTTAAAATAAAAAAAAAGGTAAATTTATAATTCATATTAATTCTTCTACTAGTTTCTGTGCAAAATCTCATACATACAGTGAATGTATACGTTTATAATAAAGTATAACTGGCTTATAATGGCATTACATAGAATTTTAACACTATTGGTGATGTTAAAAATTTCTGATGATAAAGAAATTACAATTCATTACTCAGTAATGGCTTTTGTTTGGTTTGTTTTGTGTTTTTTTGTTTTGTTTTGTTTTTTCTTTTTTTTTTTAATTTTATTTTTTATTTTTTGTTGTATTTCACTCATCTTGCCAAGAAGAGCTCATATGCAGTTCCATATCACCAGTTCCTTAATCGGCCTTAACGTCACACCCAGCGGGTTCCAAGAGTCCTAATATCTTAGGGCCTAATTGGTAACTTAAACATCCTAAAGTTAATGGAGATATAAAGCCAGTAAACATTAG
>WEIV01022324.1:3573-18308 GCA_013390005.1 Calyptomena viridis
AAAATATAAAATGAAGAAAAGAAAATAATTTAAGAAAAATAATTTTATATCTTAGTAGACACTATTAATATTTTAGGGAGGGACAATGAGAATTGCTAGTATTGATCACATTTAAATGTATGAAAGGGGATGATTGAATTACAATATGGTCAGAATCTTGCTTTTATGCAAGAATGGTTATGTACAACATCATCTAATTAGAAATTATAGACCTAAGTCATATTTATTTCACTGAAGATTTCCCCCCCCAAATTAAATAGCAGAAGCAGGGAGCTCTGGAATAAGATAGGTACAACAAATCCATAAACCAAGACAGAGGTCTTTAAGAAAATATGAGATTTCCCTGAGTACAGTATAAATCATAATATTTGAAAGCCTTAGCTTTATGGAAAAATACCATTTCAATTCTTTTCATATAGGAAGCCTGTAATATATTCTACTTTAAAGCTCTTGACAAAAGCAGGTGACAAAATCTCCATAGCTGGTTTATCATGCAGCCTACTGCCTGAAAGACAAAACATAGAGCAATCTGCTGTTTTAATTACATGCTCAGAGCAAATGCAATATCCGTAGCTTTAATAAACATTAACCCTTTAACTGAATGAGCATTAATGCCCATCTGGGAAATAATCCAATGAAATAATCCAATCGTACCAACAGGGAACGACTGTTAGATTGGCAAGTGAGGGCTCATAGACTTTAGGCTGTAGTGAGATGTTCCCTATTAGCTTGTTGCCAGAGGTGTGTACCTTTTGTAGAATTTTTCATCTCTAAAATCAATGTGAAAATTCAGTTGTTATGAAATGAGTCAAACTACCATCACTGTGAAATTGAGCCCTCTTAGGTTACACAGACAGAAAACACAGGTTGGCAGAAAAAAAAGTAAACTGAATTTCTCTTTGCTAGCTTCACCCCTTGCTTCATGGAGGTGCTTTTTTCACAGCAAAAAGGAGCTGATGTTACTATTGTTTGCCTTCTTAAGTCTGCTGAATGTGGGCTGTGGTTAGAGAGAAAAAAAATACAATACTCTTCAGAAAATTGATTGAATACAGAAAATCTCCCGACTGCCTGGAAGGACCCAGTTCAGTCTCAGAAGCAAAGACTTTGAGCACCTCAAAGCTTATCACCTTTGAGACTCAGAAAATACGATGTGCCACAAACAGAAATGCAAATATTCTCCCCATTACCACACTGATATTTACTGCCACCAGTTGTGCCTAAACCACAACGAAAGATTCAAAACTTTCCAATTTTGATGTTACAATGAGCTACAGAGTCTGTAACTGGCTGGTGTCTCACAGCTACATAAAATCTCTCTGAACCTGTGAGGTACAGCCAACTGATATTGATTATTACATTCATTTAGAGCCACTGCATTCTGACAGTTATCAGAAATTTTTAAGTTTCAGAGAAGGAGTTACAATGCTGGCCATGTATATCTGCTGGTGTAAATATAAATTTGGTGAAAAAAAGTAAGAGAGAAGGAGAGGACTAGATGAGTTATTTGCCCAGGATTGGAGAAAGAAATCTCATTTTAGTATTTCCTGCACACATATTCTATTAATTCTTCCTAAAATGTAAAGATTTTAAATTACATATATATGTCCCTTCCTATTGGTGGAGGTAACTTATTTTTTAAAAATGGATTGTCTTCAAAGAGAAAAAGTGAGATCAGACTTCAGCTATTTGATTTACAGCAACTATTTCCGTCCATGTTAGTCTTTTTGTTTGTTTGAATGTTGAATCTAGAAGCAAAAAAGCATTCAATTCATTCCTTTAAGACCTTGAGCTACAAGCAGAAGGTAATAGCTTGCATTCTTTTCTACCCTTAAAAATTAGGTGTTTTCATCGAAGTCAAATACTCATCAGCAAAGTGCAAACTGTAAAGGAGTATTTTATTTCTACTACTTTCATGAGAAACTGTACAAAACAGCCACACTGAAGACATGTGAGGACTTCTTTCTGATTTAAAATTGTTGCACTGACAAATCCATTTTCTGTTGGAATTCATAATTGTGTAATCTTTACAGATACTAAGCCTTAAAGGATGCCTAATTTTGATGTATGCTGAAACACAATCCAACTGCAAGAAAGCTTCAAAATTTTTTACACCTTTTTATTTTTCACCCTCACTCAAATGATTCCTTTTGGATATTTTGGAATATTTTACTTTAGCTCTATCCTCTCTTTAAGATGATTACAGAGAATTTCACACACTTCCTCAGAGACTCGCTGTTGTGTGCAATTAGTAGAAACAAGTAAGTTATTACTTCAGACCGACAAAAATTCATTTCCTCAAGATCTGATGAAGTAGTTCGCATTCTGGGGAGGCCAAATATTAGTAGCAGCCATGCCATTCCCTTCATGCCTTTTTAAAATCTAGACACATTTAAGCCTAAAACAAATAGAAGGCAGATTCTGCACACGTAACTGGGCATAAGGGATTTCAGAAACTAACATTAGTAGCCTTTAAGACCTTGTATGGGGTATTCCTACATGCAAATGATGGACTATAAGTATAGCTTACAGCATAAGGTCAAAAGTCCAAGTGTAACACTTTGTCAGTAGCAAATTATAGAGACCTTGGTAATGGTGTAAAAACTAAGCCATAATATCCCAATACTTCCTCACAATACTTTTTCAATCTCCAGCAATTAGTAGTTCAACAAATTCCTGAAGGAGAGGTATTATATTTATTTGTGTACTATCTGGTGGATTTTTCTTCCATTAATTATCTTTCTGAACAGTTGCACAATTTTAATATCAAAATATCCTATGGGAAAGTTATAACTAACTTTGTTCATTTTCAGCCTTCCCCACAAAAATATTATTTGAACTCTCATTCACTTTTGAAGGAAAAAAAGCCATTGATTGTCTTCCTCAGGCCATGATGGCTGTACAAAATAAAGTTGTATCTCCCTGGCTAAACAGTCCTAAATATTTAGTTGTAACTATTATGGAAGCTATTTAATCTCTTTGATCACTGTTATCGTCCTTCCTTGAACTTTTTTCTAATTATGCCCTGTCCCTTCTGGGCATGACAGATAGGACGGAAGACCCGAAACGTAACATGGTATTTTAAAAGTGGACAAAACTTGACATGTTATTTTGTTCTCTATTTGTGCAGTAATCATTTCCTGTCCTTTTATTGGTAGCATTGATCCTGCTGTGGTGGCCCAAGGACATATCAAAGTAGGTAGCTCGGAAATGGAGGTAATATGTTTATCAGAACAAATAAACAAACCCAGATATTTTTGGCATGTGTTTCACAAAGGGACTCATATGCTGGAGAAGAAATGTAATATCTAAAAATTCTGTTTTATTTTATAGTTGCTTCTTTGACTTTTACTGAATATGAAACCGAAATATTCACAGAGCTATGTGTTACACATCCAAGACCTTTTTTTTATTGAGTGTTAGAAGGAAGTACAAGGTTTATCAACCTGCATGTAAGTTAGGATTATATTTTCCACTTTGTTTGTTGCTTCTCAGAAGTGAAAATCACAGAATTACAGAAATGCTGAGTTGGAAGGGCCCTCAGGATCGAGTCCCAACTCCTGGCCCCATGCAGGATACCCCTAGAGTCACACCACATATCTGAGAGCATTGTCCAAATGCTTCTTGAACTCTGTCAGGCTTCCTGCTGTGACCACTTCTCTGGGGAGCTCAACCACCCTGTGGGTGAAGAACCTTTTCCTGATATTTAGGATAATCATCCCCTGACTCAGCTTCATGGCTGTCACTGATCACAAGAGTGAAGAGGTTGGTACCTGCCACCTACACTTACTCTCCTGGGGAAGTTGTTGACTGCAATAAGGCTTCCCCTCAGTGTCCTCTTCTTCAGGCTGAAAAAACCAAGTGACCTCAGCTGCTTCTCATAAGGCTTCACCTCAAGGCCCTTCACCATTCTTGTGACCTTTCTTTGGATGTTCTCTAATAGCTCTAATAAAAATATCTTTCTTATATTGTGAAACTGCACACAACATTCAAGGTGAGGCCGCACCAGTGCCGAGCAGAACAGGACAATCACCTCCCTTGACAGCTGGTGATGCTTTGCCTGATGACCCCCAGGACACAGTTGGCCCTACTGGTTGTCAGGGCACTGCTGACTCATATTCAACTTGTCATCGACCAGAATTCCCGGGTCCCTTTCCACAGCACTGCTCTCCAGCATCTCCTTCTCTAGTCTATACACACAACCAGGGTTACCCTGTCCAGGTGCAGAATCCAGCACTTGACCTTGTTAAACTTCATAGGATTGCTTATTGTTCATCTCTCTATGCTGTCCATGTCTCTCTACAGGGCCTCTTCACCTTCGAGGGCGGCAACAGATCCCCACCAATTTAGTGTCTTTGCAAACTTGCTTAGCATGTCTTCGAGAATAATTAGTCTGTAATCCCAAAATCGCTAACTGAAATGATTGCAAAAGAGTTATTGTCATAGTTGCCACGTTCCATATCTTTAGTATAGAGGTAGTTTTCAGGAAGGTAATAGTTCAACTATTTTCTTTAGATCTCCTGGGTTATGATCTGGCACTTTGCTCCCCAGGGGAAAGTGTAGTGCTGACTTGCAGGATGGGGTTAAACCACCACAATTTGTTCTACAGCCTCCTCCACAGACATTTCAGTTTAAAACAGATCTTCAGATACATCCTCCTAAAGGTGACTTCTGGAGTGTGAATCTCTTAGATTTTCCAGGCCGAGGAAACGTGCAAGACTCCCTTTGGATTTTCTGATGTACCTCCTCTTGTCATTGATATGTCAATTGCCCTTAATGACTCCAAGGGAGGCTCCTCATGCCCCAGGGCTTTGGGGAAGTTTGTTGTTAGCTTTCATGCCTTTAGCAAATAGTCCCTAAAATATTCATTGTTGACTTATGGTTTGTGTCATTGTGTTTAATTTGCCACTTTTCACATTTTGCTTCCCTTTCACTTGCTTGGATGTGCTTTGGTTTTTTGAAAGATACTGTCTTACCTTTTTCAGCAATTTTTTAATTCAATTTCTGTCCAAATCAAGAATGCAAAATTACACATTTAAGCGGGAAGAAAAAGAAGAGCATTTTGTGCATAATTCTTTTAAAACATCTTTCGAAAATCCCAAACCACACAACTATTTCTTTTATTATCTTTCTTTTCTTCACTACTTTTTAAAGACTGTTTTATTACAGAACTCTTTGCTTTCCTTTTTGCCATGTCATAAACTCAAACTCAGTTAATATATTCTTCTGCTCCTGTTTTCCTGACCTCTGAAAATTTCCTGTTCATAATTTGGTATAAATTACTGCATTTCTTTACTCTTCCACTTTTTTTTTTTCTGTTGTTTGGAATCCATGGAGCACATTTTTAGGTTCACCTATGTCACATGCTGATTGCAAATGCTAAAAGTCAGATAATTGTGATTAACATACAACCATTAATGCATCAGAAGAAGAATGGGTCATGGCAGCAAGAATTTTTCTGAGCTGATGCACAGAGTTAAAGTATGTGCTGTGATCACTGAAATGAAAATCAATAGACAGATATGAAATGAAAATCCCTCAGAGAGATTCAGGTTATACTGAGAGTATTCTCTTGGGGGAGTGAAAACATTTCAGACATGAAGAGAAGCCATTGATTGAGAGATGAAGAGGAACAGAAGTACCAGAAGTTCTCTTTAGGAGGATTACTCTGTCCTGTATCCTGAGCACCCTACAGATAAGCATCAGGTAAGTTTAATGTTTTTCTGCAATTGGCTTAGCCACAGAGAATAATTGCTCTCCTAAGAAAACATGTGTGAAATGCCCAGTCTAAGATGACTCATGTACTTAGAAGACCTATAGATCTTACCTTTATCAGAGACAGAAAACAAATTTTCAAAGGATGGAGTGTCTGAAATGACTGATGTAATGAATTATCTAATCAATTTTCTGCTGAAGGACAAGGCAATTTCCTGTCTAGACTGTGTTGCAGAAGTGCTTGATACTAATTTTCAGCTAGCAAAAGAATAGCTGTTTGTGACTATTTTCTGTTCACACAGAACCTGCAGAAGACTCTGCAAGTTTTTAAAGTCATCCTGAGCTGACTAAAAGGCAGGATACACAATAAAGCATAACATTCTACTCTCTTCGATGTTTTTGTTAAGAGCAGGCAGTGTTTATTTCTGACTTATCAATTGAAAAAAATTGTGATACTAAAGCTAACCTTGCTGCAGGTCTTCACTTACAATATTAAGGCTGCATGACTGAACTGTGATACTTTCCTACCTGTTATACCAAATTAACAGAACTATTTGTGAAATAAAATGTGTTTTGAAAGTAAAGGTATCACAATTTGACTGATAGGTTGCTTCCCCTCCTCAGCCATTTTTTTCTCTATTATTAAACTACAATACAAAGGACAAATTGAAACAAATCTTTTTGTTTCTGGACAGGATTTCACTCATTAAATATACTTTTACTTTGCAAACAATTTCATTTCTTTGATTATTTGTCACGCACATGTTGCCATTATATATATATTTACTGGGTACTTCTGTATCTCTGATACAGGGCAATCACCTCTTTTATGTTGTTCTTCATAGTTCCTCAGAACAATTAATTCTTAAACTGCAGCACTTCTATATATCTTTATTGGTCACATATATTCTGCTAATGCCATAACAGAAAAAATGGCTTTAAAATTATACAGGTGACTTAGGACTCCTGTGGTCTTGCTTAAGGACATGTGTACTTCATTTTATTCCAACATCAGGAGCTGATTTCTATATATTAATATTATAAGATTTTCAGAGGCAAAGGCAAAAGAGAAATATTTGCCATTAATCTGAGGTTGAAGAACTGAGTAGTAGAAAGGTTCTGAAATTTCTTTTATATATTGAGAGTATCCCATAACTATAAATAGATGCTACATGAAAAATTGCTCAAGCTTTTCAAATTAATCACACTACGAAGTAGGGTAAAAGGAAATTTCAAGTCATTGTAGGGCAAGGAAAAACAAAGAAAAGAAAGAAAACATCACTTGTTCACAAAGGTTTTGAAATTCTATCCTGAAATTACAGTTGTTACTTCGGCCCTATAGAAAAACTGAAAGAGTTTTAAATCAAAAAATGTGGAATTGAGTTAGTCTGTAAATGCTATAGTATATAAAGCATTTCGAATGCCTGAGGTAGAAACAGTTACACATGTAACAGTATTGAACACATTGTTGACACTAAATAAATACAGATCTAATTCCTGATGTTTAATCAGTCCTATTAGGAAAAAAATTCTTTTGACTTTAGGGATAACTATACTGGAATAAAAATGATGTATGGACTTCAGGATATAAGCTTATACTGACGAACAGATAAAATGTCCACTGTGTAGCCACCTGTACACTAGAACAATGAGGGAAAGCCAGTAGTTCTCTACTAACTCAGCACCAGCAAAGAAGGTGGATTTCTGACTGTAAAAGTATTTTCAGAAGTTCTAAAGATCAAGTAAAAAGAATATTTGAGATTTTCCAAACTTAGTTACTTTGTTTTATGATGACAGAAGGAGTAACATAGGCTGTCAACATACATCTGAAGATTAAATCTGCATGCTATGTAAAATAATACTCTTTCATTGCAATGACATTATTGTGGACTTACTGAAATGATATACAACAAGAATAGCACAGTTGACCATATTCTGATGTAAGAATATGACTAACTTCTTTTTCAGAAGAAGGGGAGATTTTAAGCATCAAACTTTCAACACCACATTCCTAATGAAAATCCTTTCCTAGTTATAAATTTCCTTTCAGAAAGAGTCAGATCATACTAAAGAACTACCTATATTGCCCTTGTATCACAGGTGCAGGAATGCTTGTTGCTTAGTGCCAGAATGAGTGTGACTTTAAGTGCCTGTGGAGCTAAAGCCAAACTATTGTCAACTAGTACAGCTTCTACCCATCTTCAGGCCAAATTTGTTCAATGCAAATTTATTTCAAAGTTCAGAGTTTGTCTGCTTATGAGTCTTTCAAATATTATATCAAAATGCCTGCCTGCTAATGCAGGGGTGACACAGCCATTTTAAAATGTGTACCAAAACACACTGCACATGCTGAAGGGTGGCAGAGGTGTGCTGTGCTGTGTACACAGTAGGCAAATTGACTGGCAAGTCAGTACCAATGACATCTTTGCATTTAGCACATTAAAACCCCCTTTGGGCTTGGAAGCACTGCTAGGGCAGCTCTAGCATTCCAGCAGCAGTGGTATATTTTGCAGGTTAAATTCTCTTCTGTCTTGTGTCTTATGCAGTTGTTAAATCTTACTGAATGAGCACAGACATGAAACAGATTAGCAGTGGTACAGGTACGTACAAGTACACTGGAGCCATGAATTGGGCAAGTTTGCATCAACTGAGTCACCTCCAAAAGCTGCCACCCCTTCCTCTCTAGGCACTTGCTCCCACTACCAGTGCTGGCACAAGTAGTTCTTCAGCCATTCATAGATCCAGCAGAGATTCCAACTGAAAAAATAGGCATTTGATGCTGGGGTGAGATATTTTTTTAGTTCAAGTCAGTTCCCCAAATGGTTCCCATGCAGTGCCATGCAGACTCAAGCATTAGCACAGGAGCTGAGGCAGCAGTGCTGCTGCAGACATCAGATCACAGCCTGAGGGACAGTGTCTTGTTCCAGCAAAAGGTGCATCCAATAACTAAATACCAATTACAGAAAAACTTGTCAAAACTGGAATTACACGTGACATTTTGCATGACAGCAGTGAAAATTACTGGAATCTCTCACCTCAGGCATTAGTTTTGTGGTTGGTTTCATCGCACTCCACATTTCCAGACCTGCAGCCTGGCACCGTTGAACTTACATCCATGGGGCAAAGCCTTGTAAAACTCCTTTAGGAGAATAGGCATGCATGTGTGTACACATCACACACTCACAGACACACACACACGCTTTTCACAAGAGAAAAACACTATACAAAACCTCTTTAAGATCTGTGTGGCTCTATAAGAATGTTGTCAAAATGTTGCAAAGATAAGTCTAGGTCAGTTTAACCTATGCCTTCTCACTGGCTGCCTGCAAATGGTTTGATTGCTAAAGGAGGAAAAGCATAGTATTTTTTATTGCCAAAAACCAGTACAATGATCATACTTGATTGCCATGTCCCTGACTGCATCATGTTTTATACCCTCTCTGTGTGAAACAGTAGCACTACATTCAGTATGTAACCAAAACATCTGCCTTCAACAGGAGGCAATATATTCTTGTAGGAAAAGTCTATAAATGAAGCTAATATAACTATTATCTAGTCTGAAGGCAACACTTATTAAATAAATAAAAGCAGAAGCTAAGGAGTAACCAGTGTAATATCATGTATACAAAATTTTTCAGTCATAGGTATTAATTTTGTTTTGGACTAGTTATTTTTCTCTTCTGTCTTTGCACAGTTCTCTGTCTTTGTTGGAGTCAGATACAAAGCTATATGCAGACATGTACATTTTATCCTGTTACCAGTATAGATGGTACTAAACTATACCAGTATAGACAATGCTAGATGATACTAGTATAGATAACAGTATATGATATTTCTGGACCAGATCAGAAGCTGAAGAAAATGGGCTTCAATGCATCCCTGATAGTTTATACCAGCTGAGAAACAAGATTGCTCTCTCTATGTGAGATAGAGTTTCAAAGACAAATCAAAGAACTTTCATAAAATGGCTTCAGTTTCTTCAGCAAAGAATTATCTTTATAATCCGTAACTCTCCAATAGGTAATTTTCTACTTTTTCTTTCACTTATTGTAACAGTTAGTTTTGTTGATCTTTTTCTTTTCAATTTTTGCTATATGCAGTTGATTTTGACTGGCCATGTTAAAAATGTTAGTTCGGGCACTTAGAAATAGATAAAAAAATTGATTTAGACCTCTGCAAATAACACATGTATACCCAGAATTACGCTCTCTGTAGTCTACAGGATCATTATACACCCAAAATTATTATTAAGAACTGTCATGCATTGAACGTGGAATTGCTTAAACACCAAAAACCATGGAGTATCTGAAACACTCACCTCTCTAATATTCGGGATCTAACCAGGACTCACAGTCTAAAAAACTCCATAGGAAGAAGCACTTACTTGTAAGTTTTTTTAAATAACTCATTCTCTCAGAAAATGGACACATGTTGTTCAACATCTCCTCAGTTAGAGGTTTTAAACGTCCATCTCCCACCGCTCATGGAAACACTCCAACCAGGCTAGAGAGGAGGGTGCAGCTATGAAGACTGTGTGTTCCTTGTACTGCTGGTGGAAGTTGGGCACTGTGCAAAGGGGCACATAGTTCCTATGAGACTGGGGACGTTCTTCTGCAGTTGACAGATAAAGGCATGCAATGGCAGGAGAGGATCTGGGAGAGTTTCCTCCTTTCTGAATCAGTGATTCTGCATTTTGTGGGAGACTCCCAGCCTGCCAGACCATACCAAGATCATGGAATAACCTCAAGGCAGCCTCTGTCCCGGAGCCTGGCTCATCCTGCATGGCACAGATCATGGGTGCTCCAGAACAGATGTACAGGACTCCATGCTATCACCATCTCTAACAGAAAGACAGAAAGGCACACTATATCAGATACCTTCAAGACCACAACGGAGTCTGCACAGGAATTTTTCTGAAACAGGATTTTCAACTTGAGCTTTCTCATTTGAGTCTTACTCACTTTCCATAGATATCTCCATGCATTATCCAGATACCTCCATGTAAAAAGAGTCTGAAAGGTTTGTTTTATGGTCTAGATTCAAGATTATTCTTTGTCCATCACACAAAATTTTACAACTCTTGGTACCACATTTCTAAAAAAAATTAGTTTTTTACTTTTTATTGACCTGTGCTTGTTACATTAGAGAGCCATTTCTAAAACACAACTAATTATTTGCCCAAATTGTTCTAATTTCTGTATTTCTAACAAAATGTTTAAAATTCTTCATAATACTGAAATTCCGCAAAGTACTTGAGCACATATTGAACCTTAAGCATGGTCTCAAGGCAATCTCTCTTTAGAGTGACTGTTAAGCAACATGGTGTGAGGACACGTTAACAATTGGTTTGCTGACAAGAGGATATACTGCATTAGATCCTGTCCTGATCTGGTTGAAGCCAGTATAAAAGGATATCGTCAAAAGCAGTGACTATAGGATTAGGCTGTTAACCTCACTGCTTTGAGATTAATCTGTGAAAAAGTCTGATGTGCTTAATTCTACAGTAACTCTTTAGAAACTCATGAAACTTTTTCCTTGCATTTTAAAATACCAGACATCTTATATTAGGAAAAATAATTTCTACCCTCCTTTTCTTTAATGAAATATTGTTATTAAAAAAATAAAGCCAACAGCAATCTACAAGGAATCTTCTGGCACTTAGGAGATCTAAAGCCACTTAAATAATTAATAGTATGAATTTACGTCATCTTTGTCAAGCAAATATATTAGAACAAATTTTGTGCCATGGTCTGTTTGGAACAGAATTATTAATTCCAGGTACACTGGCTGAGATCACCCAACACAATCTACTCCGACAGTGCAGCACCACTTATGACTTGAGTACATTTAAAGGCTTCTGATAAATAAATGGAGTGTTAGATTAATGAATATTTGTGAAGTATTGTGACTTCCTAAGGTGAACTCTGTCAAAATGCACATACTTATTTCTATTTTGCACTAATGAAAAGCAAAGAAATTTAAAGAATTGCAAATAAGCGATTGTTAAGCAAGAGCTTTAATTAATGCAAAATAACAAGAATTTTCTACACTGTGTCTGGAAACAAATATTTGGGGCTTTATGCACAGCTGTAGATCTCTGACTGGTACTTGAGAAGCACAGGGCTGGAAGACAAGCTCAGAGGGAAGGGTGCCTGGTGACGAGGCTGCTCCCCTGGTATCCCCTGGATCCTGCATCATTTGCTCTGGTGCTACCAAAGGTGTCGTGTGCTTCTTAGCTCAACTCTCACTTCTCCTCAGCTACAGCTCATTTTTGAGAGGCTTTTAAGTCTGGTCTATTAGAATTAAAAAGACTGATCTTCATAAATGAAGGTGCTCCTTTCACCACTGGGTATATATGTATATGTTTAATGTATGGAATTTACAGTCGTTTAATATTTGTCTATGGCCAAGTTCAAAGAACTCTTTTCTTTAGTCTGCTCAATGCATTCATCATTTCTGTTCTATTTTATAAAAGATCAGGTTTTCTTTACAGAGCATGTTTGAGCATGTTTTCCCATGTTCGTATTCCCTCTTCCCACTTGCTCATTTCAAGGTCCAGACAATAAGCATCACCTGAGAGTGACAAGTCTGTACACACTTCTACTGGAAAGATAATGGACCATTGCATCATATCATGTAATTTTCTCACCATTCTTTGAATTCTTCAGGATGAAGGTGAGGATGGCTTTAAAGTAGTCTGACTGTAAACCTTCAGTCCATCTCAGAATGGATTGTCTGTGCACTTGGATTCTGAGACAAATGCTTTTATTCTCATTTTTTAAGTTCTTATAGACTACACAAGAGATTTAGCACTAGAGCTAGACTAGCACTGGGTCTCTATGGGCTGAACCACATCTGTTGTGGCAACATGTCCCTGACATCACGTATCACTGATGTGGTCTCTGTTTCTTTATTGTGATAGGTATGAAACGCAATAGAGATTGTAGCCACTGAGAGAAAGCAAACCTTGCTTTTGTCCACCAGTGTTATGCACAGTCTATCAATAATGGTGCAGGATATTATACTGAGTTTAAACTGCAAGAGATTTTTTTTTTCTGGAATTTAGACAGCTAACAGTTGGCCAGTGCAGTCTTCTAGGCAATGCACAGTTTTCTTGCTGTGGATATGATCTACCTCATAACTGCAGCAGTCTGAGGAAGATCAAAATAAAGCTGAAAAATTCCTAACGTTTACTGTAGAGGAAGAAAAAGGTCTACAACTGCATTTCTCGAAATACCACAGATACCATTTTATCTCTGGGAGAGGGAAGAATTTGGCAAGCTAGTGTACAATTGGCCCTGCAAAGCATTTACTGCTTGTACAAAAAATTTCCCACAGGGAAAGTTCAGGCTTTCAAGAAGAAATCCTGCAGGAAATACCTCCTTATCCAGCCACAAGCACCACGTGAAAAGTGAAGCTCAGTTGCCAAAGGGATCCAATACGAGAGAGAAATTTATCTGTTGCGGACATTTTCTTACTCTTACTGTTTTCTGCAGATCTACACAATTTTTAGTGTATCTGTGGGTTAAAGGAATCTCGGCATTTGCTGTATCAACAACACAACCCTCAAGCT
Organism: Calyptomena viridis; assembly: GCA_013390005.1. Classification (NCBI taxonomy): domain Eukaryota; kingdom Metazoa; phylum Chordata; class Aves; order Passeriformes; family Eurylaimidae; genus Calyptomena; species Calyptomena viridis. The sequence goes on from WEIV01022324.1 coordinate 16,859, forward strand.
TCAGCTCTGTTATCTAAAACCCATTTTCTAACTGTAACCTTGCTATTTATATATATATATTGATCCTATATGAGAAGAAAAATGGCCAGTGTAGTTTCAAACGCTGCAAGTGCTCCTTTCTTTGATAGATTAGTCAACAGAAAAATAGATTGCAATGTAGGATTTTTTTTCCCCATGGGTTAATTTCTCTCAGTTTTGTTCAATATTATTAGAATTGTTACCACTGCATCTGATATATGGTCTGTGGTATGTCACTAATAGAGTGCCTATCATGTGTGTACTTGTGCATGAAGACTAGCAGCTACTTTATCTACTATTTCAAATAAGCTTAAAAAATACACATGAAGCATTGCTTCCCTTGCAACAGCATAGACCAAAGGCTCTTATTTAGTACTGAAATCTTTAGAAAAGTGAAGCCAACAAAAAGTTTAATCTTCTGAAGTTAGTAGGCTTGATTTCACAGGCTCTTTGCTTATAAACTTGGTCCGAAACTTATAGGATTGCACTTTGAACCATGTTGCAGTGCTACTATTCAGATGATACGAGGGTTTGGTGAGCACAAAATTCATCCCAAAAATCTTTAGCAGCCTCTAGCTCTAGTAAGACACTGTAAGCTTAGCAGTGACTTTCCACCATTATATTGGAAACAGTTTCTCTCTTGTGTGCCTCATTAAAATGATTTACAACCAAAAATAGCCTCACTGGAAGAACTTCATTGCCACCTTGTTCATGCCTTCTCTTGTCAGCCCTTGGTTTTCCTCAGGCCACTGGAACATATTACTTATGAGATGCACTTCAGATTCTGAGTGAGAAATTAAGTAATTAAGAATTTTTGCTCTTTGAAAAAAACCACTGCTTTTTAATCTGCTTTTGTGTCCATGTNAAAGAAGGAGCTATTTCCCACTACTAACTCCCTTCCTTATGCACAGTGAGACAACATACTTAAGATGTATAGAAAACTTTCATTCTTACTTGACTAACCATATTTTTCTCTAGGCTATAGGGGTTTTGGTCTCTCCTGCTCTCTTCTTTGAAGATTTTCTCCTGGGCACAGATGTGGAAATGTGTTGGGTCAGAGTGCATCCTGCCTAATAGAGCACCCATATACTCCCTAGTCTTGGGAGGCTTCCAGATGCTCCTTGGGTTGCCTCATAGCCTGTGGTTGACACACATGAGAAACTGAAATCACCTTCAAATTCCTGCTTTAGCTCAGGCAAAGGATTGATCTGTGCCTTGCATGATGCCTCCAGTGATTACTTTCACCACTGAACCATCATCTGTCAGAAGCAGTGAAGATGGAAATGGCACATCTATGCTTTCTGTGACTTAGAAAGGGAAGGGCTTGATTCCTAGGTCACTACCTTTGAGAGAGATGTGCAGCTCAGAAAAATGCTCATCTCTGTGAAAGGAGGAAAGAATAAATCCTATTTATCTCTTTGAGATTTCCTTC
>WEIV01022325.1:0-11747 GCA_013390005.1 Calyptomena viridis
TTTCTCCTGCCCCGGCTTGAATGGTTTTACCCTCGTGGACCCGTTGCCTTTCACTCTGTGCTGATTCCCAACTGTCAGTCCTTTGACACACCCCCGCGCTCCAAGATGTTTGCTCCACGGATCTTCCCTCAAACATCAGGTGCTGGACTTTGTCTCCCTGCACCCAGCCTTCTTCCAGCCCTTCAGCTGATATTTGTGCTTAATTAAAAAATAGCGATTCCGCAGGAGCACCCTGCATCCTGTAAAGTTCTCCGTAGTGTTTTCAAAAGAGATTTCTATGCACTTCACAGTCGTGTTAAGAAAAAAAGGGAAGAAACTGAATAGGTGGCTTTAAACCTGTGTGCAGTCTTATCCCATTCCTTGCCCCAAAAGCCCCGACTCTGCTTTATCTCTGCCAGGTGGCTGAAGGTTTCTCGGCAGAGTCCCTTCGCTGTGCCTGGGAGCTCTCAGCATTGGTACCGAGTGAGTTGCCAGTCACAGAGGGGCCTGGTGTCTCTGTGCTGGGAGGAGAGGGCAGATGAAGGACAGGAAAACAGGCTGCAAGGTGCTGGTTGTCTTCAGAGCTGTTGGGAGGATGTGTGGAGAAGGTTTTCTGTCCTGGCAGACAGGGCCCTGGAGCCCTCTGGGATGACCTGCCCTCATGGAGTTGCCAGCAGCCCATCTCGGCTGAGTGCATGAGGCAGCAGGTGCGTTCCCGCTGTGTCAGTGCTGGCGTGTGGTGCCCTCACAGGGGATGCTCCTGGGAGGAGATTTTTTCATATGGTCACTTGTGTGGTCTGAGAGTCGCCCAGAGGCTCCATGGCTGCTTTAATGCTCTTTTATGCCCTGGTGCAGTATGATTTTGGGGTGTCTCGAGTGCAGGGGTATTGCAGGCTTTGCTACAGCTTGAAAGTAGGAAAGGTGGCTGAGCACCCTCTTCAAAACTGCCTGGGGGATTGAGCCCACAGAGAGACAGGAAGGGTTAACTTAAAGAGAACAACATGACTCACTTGGTAAGTAGAGTTAATAGAATTGCTGTAACTACTTAAAATTATTTTCCTAAGCAGATGGCCAACTATTAGATAACTTGATCTTTGGATGTATTTGTTTTCAGGTTTCTTATCAGGCTGGTAGTAAGTCCCAGACACTTGTAATTCAAGAACTGGAGTAATTGATAAATTTGTTCTTCTGCATGAGACAAACTAATGGAGAGGGAGAAAGCATGGTCAGCTCCTGCTGTTAGAGAGACACCTCCAGAGCATATTGTCCAAGTGAAGTAGAAAAAGATTAGATAAAGCGACCAACAGGGATGTGAGAAATACTTCTATTGAATTAGATCTGTGGAGGAAATACCTTATTTCAAATCTCAATTAAAAAAGTCAATATAAATGTAATCACATATCACAAAAACCTATGGAAATGAAATCCTGTCTGATATGGCAAATGGATTGAATTCTGAATTAACCAGCAAAGATGTGAATGTCTGAATTTGTAGAGAAAACGTGTGGGTACAAGCTGCAAACATGTATGTGTGTATATAAAATAAAAATGACCTATTCTAGGGTGTGGAAAAAAAGGGAAAAAAAGGAAAGCAGGTCTTTTTGGTGCTGTTCATGTGGTATGTTTGTAATTTTCACACATACATAATCTGTCTCTTTCCATATGTATTTTTATACATAAAAAATAGAATGGGCCTCATCCATTATCAGGTATGGGGATGTCAGCCCAGTAGTGATGTTTTTAGTCTCTGTCCTTCTGTCAGTGGGTGCAAAAAGCATTGAAGGTCTGAGCTGGAAAGGCTCCTGTCAGGTCTCCCATGTTTGCATTTCTTTTTTTGCTGGTATTTTAATAGGATGTTTCCATAAGGGCTGTTGGTGCTCTTATGTTTGGATGTAATCAACTTTGGAAAGCTATTCATCTTTCTTGTTTAATCTTCAATAATGGATTTCATGTAGAGCCATGTGGCTAAGCCCTCTTAAGAACTACTGTGAAAAGCTCATCCCAGCAGAAGGTTTGGAGGGACTGCTTTGAATCTTCACTCTTCCTTTCTGTTCTGTCCCTCTGTAGAGTCCAGTCCCCCTTTGGTCTTGAGCCTGGATACTTTTCCATCTTGTGTGGAGGGAAAACCTCCCCCTTTACCACTTCCTTTCTGCCCATCTGCCTGACTTATGGCTGTATGATTTCTTGTCTATACAGGATGTTTAAAGTTTCACAGATTTTCCACCATTTTCACTATGCTTCAGCTCTTCGCTTTGGTTTGACATTTCTACCCACATGAGATAGGACAGGGCAAAGTGTGGCAAAGCTCTCTTAGTTCTGCTCAGCTGTGAGTGAGGTGTTTTCCATATGAAGGCTGGGATCAGCATCTCTACTGGTGTCCTGCAAAGTTTGTTCTTGTCTTCAGCTTGAACAGATTTCAGCTCTTGTTCACTCTCTCATTTGATCTGGATGATGACTAATGGTTGTTTTTTATTGTGTGATTTCCATCTGAAAAGCTACTAAACCTTTATTTTTTGTTGGACTCTAAAGTAAAAACCAGGAAAGAGATCTTGAGTTGTGTGTCTAGGAATCAGTGAGGATTCTCTCAAGTCAATGGTGAATCACTCCCTTTCATTGGGGTCTGGTATTTAGGACCAGAAGTCTTGGTTGCTTCATGGACCACCTTCAGGTTTTGTATCAATGCACCTGAATAGCCTTGGTGAAGCTACTTGAACACAACAGTTCCAGTTCCTTGCCTCTCTGCTAATTTTAAAAATGCAGAGAAAGCCACCTTCTTAATGAGCTGCTTTTGAAGCTGAATATTGAGGGTTGATCTGTTAGGGAGTAAAGAACTCTCAGTGTTCTGCCTTGGGAGGGTAAGAGGGTCTGGGCAGATACACAGAAGGTGATTAAACCTCTGAAGGTTTCAGTTCCCTCTATAGAGTCAGAAAATGCCTCTTCCCTCATAAAGGTTGCATCTGTATCAGGAATAATTATTGGTGGTATTGCATTTTTTTTCTGCAGTAAATCTCTGCAGATCAGAATTGACAGATGGCACATACATTTCTCAATTATGGAAAATATCCTCAGGAGGCACTTTGAGGTCATCTAATCCAGGCCTGTGCCCAAGGGGAGGATCAGCTATGCATTTGTCATTCCTGACATCTCCTTCTCCTGCTCCTAAAGACCTGCTGTGGAGACTTTATTTTCCTGGCATGCAGGAAACACCCTGATGTCCAACTTAAACCTCCTTTGCTCTAACTGATTCCTCATCCTGACCACAGTGGGCAACCCACAGATGATCAGCAAAGAGTATTTCAAAGTGCTTCAGCAAATGCAGGTATTTGGGAAATGTGAGTAAAGGTGTGACCTCTTTCACTCTTCAACCTGTGTTCTGCAAGGAGCAAATCATACAAAACCTGGCTGCCTCATGCTTGGTATGGCTGGAAAGCTGCAGGAGCACAGGAGGGATGGGGTAGGCAGGCTGTGCCACAGCTCTTTATGGGGATGCAGTTGCAAAGTTAGGATCAATTTGCTTGGATAAACACACAGCAATGAGGTGATGAAGAGAGCTGAGAGCCACTGAGTGCTCAGGAGAGTTCAGAGAAAAGCCAAATGCAACAAGATGGGTTCTGTAACAGCCACATGTTGGGGGCTCAGTGCTGTTGGGCACAAGCACTGACAGTGCACGGGATGTGTCTGAGTGCCTTGTCCTTTCCTGCTCGGGACACCCAGGGCCTGATCTGGGTGCTGTAAACACACACCCAGTGCTGTGTGAACCATCCCAAGGGGGCTGGCAGGGAGCAGGATGGGACCTGAGGGAGGCACATGCCTCTGAAGTGATGGCAGGGGCTGAGGTGGAGCTTAGAGCACTTTAGACCCCACTCTTCACTTAGATTTAAGCAACTAACTCAACCCTTACAGTTTAGTTTATGACTTGTTCTGCGGAAAGGATGCTTTTCATCTTTGGGCCTGTTGGTTGATTATTAAAACCAAAAATTACCAGGTAGCATAAAATACAATGTACCTCATGTACAGTGCATGCAAATGCCATTGTAGAAGATATGCAAAAGCAGTCCTGGAGCCTCCTTGCCCACAAAACAATAATAAATCTAGTGTCAGAAAGGCCATGCTTGAAATTTTACATACGTTTTGGGGCTCTTGTGGTTTTGATTTTTATTTTTTTTTAAAGTTACACATTTCAAGCCCAAATAAAATAAGTAATTTGTTATGACGACAAATGCAGCTGTGGAAGGCAGGATTTGAAAAGAAATGACAGCTACAAGACAAATGCTATTTATCTTAGATGATAAGTCAGGGGTTGCATGCAGCAGGTTTATCACTATCTGACAGGTAACAAGATAAAGTCCAGGTGTTACATAGGGATGTGGAAAAACCTGAAACAGGAATAAGGATACTTTGCAAAGCATTTTTAAGGAACATTTGCAAACAATGCATCTGAGACAATGGAGAAGTTAGTGGGGAAGGAAACTTCTTGCAGGAATGGTTTGAGCCAGGGACGGGGGAGGGAAAGGCATACAGAGGATGAGAGAATCTTCCTGTCCCTCTCTGATACAAGGAGAGGAAAGGGGGGTTTTTCTGGAGCTTTGGAGACATGATGGGTGACATGCTGGGCTCCTGTCAATATGTTGATTAGCATTTGTGATTGCACTCTGTTCTGGGGGAAAAGGCACTCAGGCATTCTCGTCCTTGCAGATTGGGGCTGTTTTATCTGCCAACAGGCTGAGATACGGCATTCCCTGTCTCCATGTCCCTTGTGTTTCTCCCAGGTGATGCTTACAATGACAGTCCTGCCCCCTTGTTCAGCAGCTGTCCAAGACCTCAGAGTCGCTTCCATTTTTCTCCTGGTTTTGCTTTGTTGGAAATATTTTGTTTTGAGTTTACACTATTGTGTTCTCCTCTTGCTTCTCATCTCCCCTTTTCCCCACTTCCCTTTTTTTCTCTTACTAAGGCAGCATAAGTGTTTCTGTTCTCTTTGCCTGTTCTGTAATGTTGGCCTGTTACCCAAATCCCCCTTGTCCTGGGAAAGTCCTCTGCAAAGTGACCTATCATTTTGTCAGATTCTGGTATGAATCAGTTGTTGAGGTTAAGGAGTTAAGGGAAGTAGATTGTTAAATACCATATTCTGTGGTGATAAGAACTTTGGCTTCAGTATGAGATCCATATACTTGGGCACAGACTGGGATTTTCCATAGGGAACATTCCCCAGGATAAAAGACAGCTAAGAGGTATGTGGCTTTTTAGTGCAATCTTCAGAAGAGAAGCACGTGATTGAAATTGATTTGAACAATTACAGTTTCCACATACGTCTGATCCACAGATCAGTGCCTAGGTTCAGTGGGATGATGGAAAATCATATCAGACTGACCTGGGCTGGCACCAGCGCCATTACAGCTCCTGCAGCATGTGTGGGGAAGCATGCTGACTTTTTAAAAGTTTCTAAAATATTCTGCATCCTGGACTTTGTTAAAAAATTACCTGTGCTAATGGCTACCTAGTCAGGGATAGTCTGGGACTATTTCAGATAGTTCCAGAAATCAGGCCTCTTGAGCTGAACCTGTTAAAACTGTGGCACTTAACTTTGTCAAACACCTAAAAACCATTAATGTTTTCTTTTATGTCATCCTGTGTCTTGTGAAATGTTGATCCAAATTCTGCTTGACCATTATGATTCATTTAGGGTTATAACATGGGTAGACAAGAGGATTCTGGAGATTTGATGGAGTTGTGGTTCTTTTTCTCTGATACAACTGTATGGTGCCAGCTCTTGCAGGATATAGAAAGGTAAGAAGCAGTATTCATGGGCTGAAGACTGGAAAGAGTATTCATTGACAGATTTTGTTAATTTACCTACCCCATTTCTAAAGGGAAATCTTCCTTTTCCTCTACACAGCCCAGCTGTGTGATTACAGCAGGCAGGAGATGGATGCAGTCCACTTGGGAGGAAGCATCCTAAGGTCTTGAAGGTGTCTGTTCTTGGCACCTCTCGGGGATTCATCTCTGCTTGAGTCACATCTTGTGTTTGGAGTCAAATGCCACAGTCCCTAAGGAATTTGCCTTGGGAGTCTGTTTTGCTTTATCCTTGCTTGGTAAGGTATGAGGCTCATGGTTGTCATGCATTTGAGAAATTATTGCAGGTTTCTTTACAGCTGAAGCATTTTATGATTTCCTGTTGTGCAGAAACTGTAAAATATCTGAAGTTTTCATAGGACAGAAGGGCCACTTCCCAAAGGTGTTGGAGTTGCCTCTGCTGTAGCTGGGTACTGCCTGCTGCTCTCCTCACCTTTCTGCCTCCCTTGGACGACCACAGTAGGTCATGAACAGTTGTCAAGTACAGTAAAATGTTTTATAAAGTTACTTATGAATGGCTACTGGTTCTCCAGTGTGGTGGTTTGATGTAGGAGAGAAACCAATGATGAGAAATGTCATTTCCCCAGCAGTTGCATTCCCCACCCCAGCACAGCATCTCCAGCCGGAGCCATCGGAACAGGAAGTGGGGAGAGGTCCCAGGCTGTCACTAAGTGGATGTGCTCTTACCACAAGGACTTAGGAAATGAAGGAAGGACTCAGAGTCCTCAGAGCACCAACTAAACACTGAGACTCTGGGATCAGTAAGCTGTGACACTGGAGAGTTCTTAATAAATCAGATTATAATCAAGGACTTGGAGGAAAAAAAGTCCCTTTGAGTACCTCTAGAAAGGCTTGTGTTGGTGTGACTGGCTGTGAGAGTGAAAATGCAAGTCACCTCCCAGGAGTGACAGAAGTGTGGTGCAAGTCATAGCAAAGAGAAGAGGGAGTGACAAAGTAAGGGCATGTGGCCTCAAGGCATCATCAGAGCATCAACTTCTCTTTATCCACAGAGGGTGACAGAGTCCTAAAAATGTCTTAAATAGTTTTGAGACTGAGACAGAAACACTGACAGAATGAGGAATGACACTGAGCAAATAAACATGAGCAAGTCAGGATAAATACCTTAAAAAATGGAAGAGGGAAAGTTACTGGAAACAAACTAAAAAGGCAGAAAATTTGTTATTGTGGTTTTTGCCTGCTTTTGGGATGAGCACACACACCACCAGCATTGTCACTGTCTAAATGCTTTTTCGCTGGCAGCTGATTGACAAATTCATGTGAAGTGAGTTGTGTAAAACGTGCTGGTGCCCAGCCTGGAGGTGGAAGGGGCCAGGGCACACCCTGGGCCATGGGAGGAAACAGTGTTATTGTGCTGCCTGAAAATCAGCCTGTTTTGCAAGGCACAGGGCCGATCTCTGTGACTGAGCCAGCAGCTCATACAGAGCAAACAGCAGTCAATGAGATGGGCTGTGGGGGGCAGAGGGTGGGGGAGTGTTGGGTGTTTGGGTGGGCTTTGCTTTGTGTCAGAGCTTGGGCTGAGCTATGTCACTGCTTAAACTGATCAAAGAAGGGAGCAAGTCTGGGAGGAAGGATGAGATGAGCTGTATTAGCAACCCAGTGGAGGCCTGACTGCTCTTCATCCTGTGGGTGGGTATGAATCAAACTGCTTGGGTGGTAACAGGAGCTTCACGGTGAGGTGTCTGTAACAACTATCAAACTGCTCACCCTTAAACTCTTAAGCTCTGATTTTAGTAGTAGTTGGAGTTGTAGTAAATACTTAACATTCTAAGTTAGAGCCTGTTTTGCTTGTGTGAAGTAGTTAATAAACAGTTGCTTGTAATCCTTATCACAAAAGTCAGGGGTTTTTTTTCCCTTCTCTGAGAAATTTTAGATCTATGTGTGGGCTCTCGGCTTTTAGCCAGAGTCAAACCATGACACTTGTGCAACTGGCCCCGGTCTGAACCACATCTTTATTCACAAAGGTGTTCCATATGCATTGTGTTACACAACTTTCTCATGCATATTCAACCCCTGGCCCCGCCTGTCCTCACCTTGTATGTTAATTAGGTCCACGCCCTTCTGAGCATGCGTTATTCATGCTGGTGGTCTCTCAGGGGTCTTTTGGTGGTCTCTGAGGCCGAAGGCTGTAGTCTTCCTCACGATTGAACTTCTCTCTTCTGCGTGTGCGCTCTGATCCTTTTGGTGCTTATCTTGAGTGAGTATGTTGATTCTGATTTGCTTGGAGACTGGAGAGCTTCCTTATCTGTCCCTTGCATTCCTTGGTCTCCCCTTGGTATTGTCCTTTATCAGCAGGGAGCTCTAGAAATTTGCATTTTCTTAGCCCTTTGTATCATGGCAAATGTTTAATTCATGTTGCTAACTTAAGCAAACCCCCAAAATCTCTGTTTCACTTTGGCTCAGAGGCAGTTAGGAGTCACCCATTGCTGTTGAAGTTGTACAATGCTTTCATCAGGATAGGGAAGGACAGCTAGGGAATCATTTTAAGTTACATGGAGAGAAATGGGAAGGGTTACGTTCCTTCTACTGTAGAAGGCAGGATGTTGGTTGGCCTGGTACAACAGCTCACTCTGCAGTGGGGTGAGTTTTTGTTTCACTATCAGAGTTTATACAAACACTTTTGGCAACCTGCAGAAGGACAGTGCTCAAATAAGGGAGCAGGGATCACAGGGCCTGGTGGAGAGCAAACCTGTAGTTAGAGAAGGCAAATAGTGTTTGGGAACAACTGGATAAAAATGTAGGAAAACAAACAGATATACCCAATTCTCAACTGCCTTTCTGGAAACTTCACATAGAAATGAGAAGCCAAGTCACATCTGAAGAGAAGTTTACTCAATTATTTTAAAATAGAACAGAATGGATGCATTAGCAATATGGTAAATATTTTCAGAATAAATTCTTCCCTTGTCTGTATTCCTCAGTGGGTCACCTCTTCTTGATATTCTGTTTCCTCATTTCTCTTATTTTGTCCTTGAAGGAAATGCTCCTTATGTATGAACACAGATGGCTTTAATAGGGCTATGGGGAGGCAAAGTTTGCTTTTGAGTTCTTCCCTCACACAGGAAAGGAAAATTGGCTCTGCCGTAATTCCTGGTTCAGTTCCTGGTCCAGATACCACCCCAGCTAGGCTTAGGACACCAACCAAGAGGCTTTACAGTGTGCGTTTGGGGCAATCTCAGCAACAGGCTCCTTTTCAGGAGTCTAGCTAAGAATCGCCTACTAAGAAGGCAGGCTGAGCTTTAGCCTCACCAACTCAGTCCAGGAATACAGCTATGGTGAGTAAAAAGGTACAAGCAGCTCTTGCTGTAGATGTATTTTGGTTTATTGCCCCTCCGCTGCCTTCATGGCATCAGAGGAGATCCTATCCCAAAGGGAGTCCACGAACAAAAGCCCCTGACTTCCTGTTACATAGGTTTATAAAGGGGTTCAGATTTCTGGGAGGGGAAAGGGAATAGCCAATGGGAAGGAGGGGTAGGAGTGGTTTGGGGAGGGGTAGGAGTGGTTTAGGGAGGGGTAGGAGTGGTTTAGGGAGGGGTCACACCCCTAGCAGAAGGTTCTGGGGTTACATACTTGGGGACAGGTAGGAGGGGTGGGATAGGGTTACACTTGAGGGTGGATACAACTTTGGAACAAACCAACTGGGTGTGGGATAACAGGGGTAACAGAACATTCCAACAGGGAATAACAGAAGCATATATTATTAATATATAATATAGAAATAAATACAAAGCATACACCACTACATTGGCTCCTCAGAGATATTGTGGATGATATTGGCAGTAGTGACCTGTTTCTGGCCATGGCACATGGTTTTAATTATGCTTTTTTTACTTGTCTGTCTTATGAATGCTTATCCAAATGCTTGATTTTTTTAGTTTTAGAAATGCCACCATAGGTAAATCAACATCAGCAATCCTGAATACAAATAGTTTGCTCAAAAATCTAACAAGTTTTGGTGCCTTTTGGCAATATATCATAATGCCTGCTGCCCAGTGAGACTTTACTCTAGTTAGCACAGGGAGTATTTTCTCTTCTGTTTGCTTGATCTGGCTTACTTAACTGCTGGTCATTCAGCCTTACTTAGTTTTACCCTCCCTGGCTTTTTGTGATCATTAGAATGGGAATAATTACTGTGAGGTTTTTTCTTGCTTTTAAACATTTATAACATCCAGTTAGGAAAAAAATGATCAGATGCATTCTCTTCTAGTCTTCACTAGTGCAATAAGAATTCATCTACTTCTAGCACTTGGAGGGCAAGAGGCAAAGCTGCAATATTGGTTTTGGATTAGTCATTCCTATCAGCCAGCCCATCTATGTTATGACCTTTGCTTGTTGTCCAATGGGGTTTCACTTTTGGGGCATTTTTTTAATTTTTTTTATGGGGCATAAACAGAAGGAGAAGAGAGGTACAGGACAGGCTTGCAGGGTATGATTTTATTACTGGTTTTGTTGCTGTCACTGATGCAGCAGTGTGGTTGTCTCTAGTAATCTCCCAGTCAGTCAAGACTTTATACCCAGATTCACAATACTTGTTCCTGCTGTGAGTGCAGCCTCCTTTTTTGGCCTGGACTGCAGTAGGGATGGAAATGAAAAGCGGAATTGTCCCTCTTCCCCATTTTTGAACTGACAGACAAATATCAGGGACAGTACAGATCTCTGAAAAGACATTTCTTCTGCCTTTCACGAGTACATGGAGGGAATGGTCTAAGTCTTGGAAGGCTGTTGCTTTCTGTAAGAGGAGATTACACCAAATTTAGCAAAGCTGAAGCCCTCGCTGTACTCAGTATTTCAGGAGAATTTTCAAAGCCAATCCAGAAAACTTGCTACCTCACTGTAGGGTTTACACTGGATGAAGACTTCACTTCCCAAGTGGAGGCAAGCTCTGTGCTTCCAAAATTCTTGACTCTGCATTTTTGCAGTCAGAGCATCAGTGGCTCAGATGATATTTTGGATAAAGTCTGATGTGACGGGTGACACAGTCCTCTGGAAGGGTCAGACTGCAATGCAGAGCCCCATGATAGAACAAGTATTTCCACACATCCCTGTGTTCTCTGCACTTGTATGGGGGTCCACACAGGCAGGCATTGGAAGGAAGGGCATTGGGCATCTCTAACTCCAGGGAAGGCTGAGGGAAAGTGCAAGTGCTCCAGGTACCTGAAAACCAAGACCATGGTGTGCTGATAATTTTGCCTGCTTTGTTTCACTTGCATCCTTTGTTAACAAAAAGCAATCTAGAGGGAAATAGTCTATTATTAATATTTAATTTCCTCCTATTACTGTAAGCAGATGACCTAAAAGATCATTTAGCCAGCAGCCNAGTTGTTTAAGCCAGCAGCCAATAATGAAGCAAATAGGGAAATCAGAAAATGTATGTCTTGGTTAGATGGGTGATGCCTCCTTCCTCTTCTTTCCTGCCCCACACAGCCACAACTCTCCATCCCTCCATGGGAGGCAGGGGTGAGAGTGATGTCTGACAGCCCCAAGCACCCAACCCCAAGCTGTGTGTGAGCAGTCAGGGGCACCGGGAAGTTGCTCTATGTGAAGTATTCATAAAATATCAAACTTCAACCCAGAGAAGTGCTCCTGCTGCCTTCCCTGTTGTTCTCCCCAAAGGACACCTGATTTCATTGTTTTACAGCCCCAGTTGTTTTGCAAATCTGTGTAATGCCTGTGAGCACATTGGCTCTTTTATTGACTCGATCCTCTGATGGGGAGAGACAATATTTCTTGGAGTCTTTAATTTAAGAGATAGGGAGATTCTCTTTGAGCTCAAGGGGTTTCAAAGAGAGGATAAAAACCGACAAGCATCTCCCCCTCCAGGCTTTGGAAAGTAGGAAACAAATGATTTAGCAGCACCAATTTTTCTGCTTACAGCCATGTGTGAATTCAAGGATTTTCCC
>WEIV01022326.1:7349-24028 GCA_013390005.1 Calyptomena viridis
GCCGGGGCAGGTGCGGGGCGCGGCGGGGACCCCTCTGGATCCAGATTCTCCTCGCCCCCCGCCGCTTCCTCGGGCCCCGCTCCGGCGTCCTCGGCTCCGGCCCTCTCGAGCCCCCCGGTGCCCGCCCTGCCCGGCCGATCTCCCCGCCTTGGCTCCGCTGCGTCAAGGGGAAAGGGGAGTAGGAAGGGAGCGAGGCCACTTTGGGAGCCGCCGGTTCCCCACCCGCCTCGGGCCTGTCCTGAGTTTAAAAAAAAATGGGGAAAAAAGAAAATCCAAGAATGGAAGAACGTGGTCCTGGAAACGTACTGGCTGCACCGGCGCGGACGGCGGGGGCTTGTGCAGATCAGACGCGGGGCTGGCTCGGTGTCAAGGCCGTTTGTTGAGGGGAAGGAGGGGCTCCTGGAAGTCTGTGGACGTAGCGGAGAGTTCGGTGCGAGTACACAGGACGAGACAGGAGCTATTATTTACCCGCTGAGATATGGGGCCCTATGTCCTGAGCCTCAGACGTCCCGGGAGCAGGATGGGCTCCCGGTGCTGTCCGTTTGGGCTGGGGACGTGCTGAGCCGATGGAACCCAGAGCGGGGACAGGAGCGAAGGTTGGAGCACACGGTCTCACAGCAATTGGTGGGAGCAGGGACAGTCGAATCCTGGCTGTTTGTTCCAGGCCAGGTGGAAGAAAATGTAAATAATACAAAAACCACTTAAATGATAGCTGCGGGGCTGGGTGATTGAAGTGCAGCTTGAGTGTCCTGTGGAGAATGTCAAGGCTGTTTGTAGGAAATCGGCAGAGCTGGAATGGCTCTCGGACTGCCCTGGGATTTAAGGAGGGGCGGAACCACAGGCCAGATTTCCTCTGCTCCAATCCGCTCTGATGTGCCCCAGTGCAGCTCCCTCCTGCCTGTCAGTACCGTGGGGGCCCTGGCACAGCTCTGGGGCAGGACTTGCCACACACATGCTGTCTGCAGACCCCAACTGAGCAGGTTAAAGCCCCGAAGCAGGAGAGCTGGGAGGATGCTGCAGGAGGGGAGGGTGGCTGGAGCCCGTGGGTCGCCCAGGCTGTGTCGTGGAGAGGACGTGGGCGCTAACTCAGTCGTCTCACCGCTAATAAATCCCCCCTTCTCATCGCAGCCCTGCTGAGAGGCTCTCATGGCTGCCGTGGGAGGGCTCCGTGCTGGGCCGCCGTGGGAGCACAGATGTGGCAGTGTGTGGCTCCGGGGACAGGGCACGGACCCTCTCTGCGGGCACCCGGCCCCGCGCCGGAGCGGGCAGGGGGAGCGCGACACGGCAGCAGCNGACTCCGGCCCGGCCGCTCTCACACCCTGCGAAACAGCGCCCGGGTCACACAGGGCCGAGAACAGCATTTCGTTTCAGAGGATGCAACGAGGTGATGGACCACGGTCCCGCCCAAGGGCTTCAAGCACACCCGTTCTACCCCCGAAGGGAGCGGGGAACCCGCTCTCGTCCCTCTGTGCCCACCCCGGTACCCACCTTGCAGGGGAGAGCCAGGGGGCTGCATGGCCAGAGCCCCCCAGGGCTCTGTGACAGAAAGCCAGAGCAAGGCACCAGCAGGAGGAGAATTTAAAGTTTCTGATGGAACAGAGGGGCTGTGAGGTGGGGAAACAAAATGCAGTTGCAGCAGGAACATTTCTTTCTCCCTCAGGATGCTTCTTCTGGCTGAAGCTGTGGGACATGGATGGACCCCTGCCTCCCACCACCACGGGCCTGCCACAGGCTGACAGGGGCTGAGGACTCAGGGCACCTGTAAGAGCAACAAACAACCCTCTCCACCTGCAGAGCTAGAAGAGAGAACTCAGCCAGGGACACTGGGCATCCTCCTGGGTGGGATGGCATCCCTGGCACACAGCATCCCACCCTGCCTGTGGAGTGGGAGAGGATCAAACAGCAGAGGCAGGGACTCCTTTTCTTGCTTCTGCCATCATGACATGTGGGACTGTTGCGTCTTGGCCTCCAAAAAGAAGACAGGTTTCTTACTCACTTTCAAATTAGGTTTTTAATTAAATAAATAACGGCGAGGGGTCTTCAAGGCAGTGTCACTTCACAGTGTAGGGCTGGGGGGCAAGGGAGGAGTCCAGCATTGGGAGTGGCTCAAAGTGAATGTGCTTTGTAAGAAGGAAAAAGAAAACCCCAACCAAAAAACCCCAAAACCTTCTCCCCCAGTGACTCCCCCTTCCCTGTCCCAGCCTTTTCCACCCCTCTCCCTCGAAGTCATGTGGAAAAAGCCCGCACTCAAGTCAAAGACCCCATGCAAATCTGTAAACAACACTGAAGGACATAAAGAGGTTTCTGCCTTCCCCAGCTCCCATCTCCTTTCACTAGGGCTTGAAACAAACCAAAAGAAAAAATGGTTTCAGGGGAACTAAGAATGTCCTCAGCCGATGGAGGAGATGCCAAGGCCTGGCCCTCCCTGGGAGGGGCCCATGCTCTCATCCTGCCTCTTCTTCTCCCTTCAGCCAAGGAGCTTCCTCTCACCCTCAGAAAAGGGGAATCACAGCCTGGGCAGTTCCACTTTGAAGTGGGCACTCGTGTTTGCTTTCTGTTCCCAGCAGCTCGGAGCAGGTGGAGGGGAGGCCTCTGCCCACCATACCTGGCTGACAAGTGAAGTGCCTGCCAGGTGAAGGCAGCTGCAAGTGCCTTGGGCTCAGCACCTCCCAGCACAGTGCTGGGGACCAAAGCAAACCCCTGCTAATGCACACAAAACAGACCTGAGGCTTTAGGAGATAAGACAAGGTCTAATCCTGCCATCCCACGAGGCTGTTTGATCCTGTCCCCGTGCTCTGGCTGCAGGGATGAGCACAACTTCCCACAGCCTGGTAAAAGGAGGATGCAGGCTTGTGGGTTTAGGTACCTGCCAAATCCACTGGCAGCAGAGCCAAGTGCACAACCACAGCCCCAAGGCCTCTACCAAAGTAAGCAAAAACCTCAAACCAAGCCCCTTTCCAACTGCAGAATAAGGCTGGAGGAAGGGACTGTTTGCACCAGAGCCTTCTCCACCACATGAACAAGGAGCATTCCCTGCATGGAAAAAGGGGAATGTTGGATTTAAGCAAGTGGCAAACCCCAAACCTGGAACACGCGCGGGAGGCAAAGCAGCTCTGGACCCCAGCACACCCACAGACTCTGTGGTGTCACAGTCATACCCTGTGACTCTGCACAGCAGCCAGTACCTCACTGCCATGTGGGGCCACCTGTCACCTCCCTGAGCACGGCAGGAAAGACACACTTTCCTCTCGGAAAACAGAGCCTGTTCCGTGACACAGGGAGGGGCAGGGATGCCCAGGGATGATGTGCTCCCCTGCCTGGGACTGCACTAGCACTAGTGTCCCAGGCTTTATACCCCGAGAGCTAAGCAACCTCCTCCCTCTGCTGACAAATTATTGGAAAAAACAGGGAAGTTACAGAAGTTTTCATCTGCATTTTACCCTCTTGCACTGTGCATAGGGGAGGATCAGGTCATTCCCTGCCAGCAGCAGAAGTGGCAATGCCACAGTGCTCTGGTCCAGCATCACTTTGTGGCTCTAGAAACTCCATTACTCTCCATACAAGCTCTCCCTGGCCCAGCACTGCACGGGAAGGTGAGAAGGACTCGAGTGCACACAATGCTTCTGTACCACACAGCCTCCCTTTCCACGGCTTCTGCCAGGCCATGTCCCACCTGCAGCTGGTGGAGCAGGAACCAGGAACGTGTGGCTGCTGGAGGCTGGAAGCAGCAGAGTTCCTGCCTGTCATGACCCATGGATGTTGGGAGAAGAATGGAGTGTGTGACTCCTACTGCAACACACTGCCTGTAGGAGAAGGGCCAAGATTCCTCAGCTTCTTTTGGCATCACTGTGCCCGTCTCTGCAGTAAACTGCCCTCTGCCCGGGTGGGCTGTGCTCCCTTGTAGACCTCCCAAGCTCTCGGACCCCCAGACTGCATCCTCAACATGATGGCAACACAGCCCTGTTGCCAAAGCATCTCTGCCCTCGGACTGTCCTGCTGGGGCTAAGTGACACTTCCCCTGTCCCGAGGCAGGGACTGTGAGCAGCCTGGCATCACCTGGGGTGACACATGGTCAACAGAAGGGGGTGATGGACGTCCCCTCTCAGGAAAGCCAGCCACCACTTTGCACAATTGTGTCAGGATACGCTGGAGCAGAAAGGTGTTTGGTTTCACTGTGGCCTTGGATCAAGGAGGATGGAAAGACGGATTCCAATCAACAGCTCCAAACTGTCCCTACAGGACAGTGGAAGTTCCGGGATTTCACTCAGTCAGGTCAAAGTCCTTGCTGGGTCTGTGACAAATTTGAGACTGGAGACTCTCACTGTGACAGAGGCTCTGACCGAGCCACAGGTGCTGGGCAGGCCTGATGAGCAGTCAG
Organism: Calyptomena viridis; assembly: GCA_013390005.1. NCBI lineage: Eukaryota > Metazoa > Chordata > Aves > Passeriformes > Eurylaimidae > Calyptomena > Calyptomena viridis. The sequence continues at coordinate 11,728 of WEIV01022326.1, forward strand.
GAAACTATTTACATCTCCGATGCCAATGAGACCAAAATCTGTGACCGATAAGGACACTTGCGCAGGGGCCACCACTGCCTCTGGGTCTCTGTCCAAATCCACAGGGCCAGCAATTAAAGGCAACCCCGCGTTAATGTCTGCAGGGAGAGTGAAGTCCATGGTTATCGTCTCACCGGAGCTCTGCAGTGTCTCCTGCTTCTCTGCCAGTCCTGGTCCCGCCGGCAAAGCAAAGAGCTCCGGCTCAGGGGGGGGGACAGGGTGTCGTTGGCAGGATGCCAAGGCGACTCCTGAGGATGTTTCCTCGGTGGGATCAAAGGAGCAGTTTGTCTCCGAGGGGGTGCTGCACTCGTAGCCCTGCCCTGACTCGCTGATGCTGCCCAGGCTGCACGCTGTGCTCTCCACGCTCAGGGGCTCTGTGCACACAGAGGGACAGGGGGACAGACAGCAGGGAAAGAAAGTTGCAGTGAATCCGTAACACACACACATTCCCAGGTCAATCCCACCTAATCACACTATTTGTTTGATGGCACAAATGTTTCTCTATTACAGCAACCAAGATCCCTGCCAGCGTGTACTGAAGAAAGACGAGATGCCGACAGCAGATGGGAGGCCATCAGTGTTTCTATGGAAATTAAAGGAAACCTCACAGACACATTCCAAGATAAGCCAAATCCTAAATCCCATCCCCTTCTGCCAACAACTCCTGGGAGCTGCCCACACAAAGCCTTCATCTGCAGTAGGACAGTGAGGGAACGAACCCGTGTTGGGTTCAGCTCTGTCTGAAAGCAGCTTGCACCCACAGCCTGACTTCTGGGCCTTGACCCAGAACCCAGAGGAGCTGCCACTGTCAGTGCACTGGAAGCACCTCGCTCAGGTGCCCAAAGTTAGTGCATAATCCTTTTGCTTTGGGAATGACTTAGGCCACCCCTTCAAGCCTAACACAGGAACAAATTGTTTTATAGTCAGTATAGAGACAGGCAAGACTCTTCTGCTCACCTCAAAACCTGCACAGGGCTGGTATTTAGGGGGCAAGTTGTAGTGAGGAGAACAACAGCAGGAAAGTGGCAGCAGGAGAAAGGCAAAGGAGGGTCTGTGCTGCTGAGTACGGGAGACGAGTGATCCCCATGGCACACAGAAGAAAAGGAAGTTACCTGTGCTCTCTATTGCTATCTGATCTTGACCAAAGTGAGCATCCAGGCAGCCAGTTGCAGAGGGAATTGGTGGGGAGCTCCGAGAACGACTGCTGTTTTCTACTTCAACCCCATCCAGGTCATTGTCAGTGAAATCCCTGTGGGGAAAGAGAGAGAGCCTTGCCACCACCTGCTGAGCAGAGAGATGCAGGCAGGAAAAAGGTGACTATTAACAAATAAAGCAACAGAACTGTAGAGGCATCACTAGAACGAGTGTCCACCCCTGCTTGGTCTGCAGAGCCTGGTTTAGACTCTGCTCTGAGGAGGTAATGGCAGCATGGCCAAGACCAGACCGTGATAAACCTGAACGGGCTCTCCAGCTTTTTAAAGAGCTCTGCCCCCAGATTTGTGAGCCTCAGCTCCCTTCAAAGGGAAATATATGGTCCAATGTCCAGGAACATCAGCTTCATGGAACAACTGCAGTGGGTCCTTAGTGTGTCAGCAAAGAGCGAGTGATGAGAACATATTTTCCTACCCTGGGAGGATTTAAGATTTCAGATAATTCCCTCTCATCAGAATAATAATAATAAAAAATCCCTAAGACTCCACCTAATATTTTTAATTGATTCAGCTTCAATATTTCATTTTGACCTTTTAAGACATTTCAGTTTCAACCTTTTTGAAAAGACATATTTTGAAATGTATCTTCTGCAATTAGCATACATTTCAAAGGGAAGAATCTGCCTCAAAGGGTGGCAGCAGAGAAATTAACTCAGGTTCTAAACCACCAGAAATAGTGTATTTTTGAATTTAAAAAGCTCCCTTTCCAAAACCTCATCAAGCTGAGTTCTTTCCCCAAAATCTCTGACCCCAGCCTTAACTTTTGCGGATACATTTGTCTGAAACAAAACTATTTTTAACACAAGAAAGTCCACATCCAAGCAAATAGTTCTTTATCTTCCCTCCCCACACCAGCAGTGTTTGTGTCCTGAGAACACCCCGTGCATCCCTCCATCCTCCCAACCCAAGAAACCTTCTGGAGAAGGTGCAGTCTCTTAAGTGGAGGTGCTTTGCAGCAGGAATCTTCACTGGGAGGTTAATATTACTAATTTTAGTGTGAGAATATTCCACGCACGTGGCTCCAGGGTGGAGGACGTACTTCTTCCTTCCTAAACGAGTCTGCTGAGTGAAGTAGTCATAGCGCTCTGATTTTTTCCACATGTAATAATACTCCACACACTCACCCACTGACCGGGTGCGGACCTGGGGAGAAACACTCCAGTCAGAACACCACGCGCCAAGGTGTATCCCATGGAGCAAGGGCTATTTTCTCATTTAACCAGCACAGAAAATTAAGTGCATTACAGCAATTTATATTGCTATGGACACATCTACGCTGCAGAACAGAAGCACGTACTGAGGTTTCCGAGGTGCCGACCGGCCAGAGAGAGAACTCCCCACAGTGCACAGCTGTTCTCACAGACCTACGTGGGCCACACATGTACACTCGTGCAGGACTTTCCTGCGCTTCCAGCAGCAGCACACTTAGCAGAGAGAGCAAACCTGCATCCATTTTCACTGGCCAGCATCAACATGCCCACAATTAACCAGTAGTAGAACTGGACTCTCTGGTTCTGCCAACTCCCAGCACAGCAGCATGTCCCGTGGCCCAGCTCTCCCTACAACAGCATCTGCCATTCTAGAGGACCCCAGGGGACTTTACAAAACATCCACATGCTCAACTCACTCATTCACAGAAGTACTGCAAGGGCTGAGAGTTTGGAAAGAACTTTTGAGACTCCAGAAAGGGCTAATCAGTAATTAACTGACATCACTCATGCAGGTCAGTGGTGTTTGTGACTTCTCCCACCTGGAAAATAAGGCAGAGCAGGGCAGTGAACAGCCCATCACCTGCTGGCACGAGTCAACACAAAGCCTGGGATGGGAACTCGGCAATCCTGAACTCCCTGCATCAGCCGAGGCCCAAAGCACCTCTGGTGCCAAAGCACCTGCCTCCTTCCCCTGCTTTCAGTGGGAGCTGGGGGAGCAGCTTACCTTGTTTGCTTGGATAAGGTGAAAGTTTTTCCCGTGGACCCTAAAGCCGTGTTCAAAATTTCTACACTCTTCCTCGCTCCAGGCACAAAGCTCATCTACAGCAGAAAGAAACAGGAAGTGGAGAAGATGCACAGACTCTAGAAGGAGTTGCATGTGCATTGATGTTTGGAGTAGAACCCAAATAAGGGGGTTCTCACCTCTGATAACCTTCACGTTGAACCGTAACCTCCTCAGTGCCTCTTCTGCATTGAAGTTGCATTTCACCAGCTCATACAAAGCCTAGGAAACAGAAGGAAATCACTCACAGCACATATCTGAGCAACATACTACAAACCAATCTGCTCATGACTCACATTTCTCTCATAAAACTCGTATTTCCCAGGAGCCACCTTGCTGCTAACCCCTGCTTGACCATGAGCAGAGATTATTCCACTTTTTAAGGCACTGGATTACAAACCCCGGGACTGGACAGATGGAATTCCACCAGCAGCTCTGCAGATTACAGGTGTGTCTCTGTGTTCCTGGAGACTCACTGCCAGAATCTAACCTGGCTAGGTTAGAGGAAGCACAGCTGCTCTGAAATGGTTGATCTGCTGGTTTTTCCAGGCTTCCCAAGGGGAGGGTGACTGGCCTCCTCAGACTACAGCTGGGCAGCACACCCTCACTATCTGTGAGGCAGGAGCAGGGGATCACTGGAATTAGACAACTTTCTGACTCTGTAGGGAATGTGGCACAGTCAGGCAAGCACCACTTGGGGGTGCAGGGGCTGCAGGAGCCCCCCAGCTCACCTGCTCGTTGTCCTTCACCACCTCTCCCTCTGGCAGGCTGCTGCTGGACAGCTCGTCCCACTGACGCTTCACGGCGCGGTACAGAAACTCCTCCACCTCTCTCTCAGGGAGGATGTTTGGGTCCCAAAGCAGCTGATCTTCATTCTCATAGGCTAACAGAAAAAGCACTGAAATAAGATAATCAAACAGAGAATTCTGCTGCTTTTGAGAAATGGTCTGCATGGACATGCATGGGGGAGAAAGAAGAGGGAGGAAACCTTTGCTCCAACTTGGCACTAGAGATGACAATCATCTCTCAAGGCACTGCATTTTCCCTCCTGATTTTGGAAGCAGATAAGCTCTTTATACCCCTTTTAGGGCCCTCAGAACGGGCTCAGCTCACTTCCACTGCTTCAGAAGGGTCTGCTGACAAGGTTTTTGTTACCATGTTCTCAAAGATTGTTGCTGTGATAATTAATCCTGGCAACTAAAGACCCTTTTAGCTTTCTTGCCCAGAAGCTCAAGAAGCTGGCACTCGTACTGCATTCATTATTGGGCACAATCTGCAAATCAAGGCACCTCTGTCCACTCTGCAGACATCCCACCAAACAGGAAACAGATCAGCTCCAAGGGAGCACTGAATGACAGTAACTTGGGCTACTTAAAGATGTCAGAGAATAAACCAGGGTATCTCCAGAAGGGTATTCCTCCTCTTTGGCTACAGTTGAGACCCCCTCCTGCAAACCTGTCACACCAGCCCAGTTCTGACTGAGCTTTACCAATTCTGTACACATGTTCCCAGCCCTATTCAATCAGGTTCATTTAAGCCAGCTCAGATGTAGCTGTAAATTTGGGTGTCAACACTGAGGGGCACCTGGAGACACAGAGCAGGACTGATGCTTTCTGGCCCATTTAACACCCCAAAGAGCAGCTGCCTTACCTTTTTGCCTGTGCCTGTTTAAGCGGAGGATGGGAACAGTGGCCTGGTACTGAGGTCCAACCATGATCTCCTGAAATACCACCACAGAGAGATGGGTAAATTGAAATGGAAAATGCTCCATGCAGGCTGAACTTCATGATTTAGGAACTACACCACCATGAGGCCGATTTATTTACTGGTAGCCCCTGCTGTCACTACTATTTCTAGTGAACCCTGACTATTTTATAGGGTAACAAAGAAGATGTATTACCAACCAGATGATACTGTGGGGACGTTTGGCATTTACATAGTTTTGATATTAAAGATCTATGGCAAGCAGCTAAGGCTGGAGATAAAGCTTTTTAATGCAAAAGCTCTCCTGCAACCTTCACAGCCAGGATGAATTTGGAAGCCTGCTCCTCCCTTTAGTAAGATGGTTCCCTCTCAGTAAATCCTGCTGGGAATATTGCACAGCATTTCACCTTTTTTACCAAGGCACAACAGATTTCCCATATCTGTACCTGAAGCAGAAGATAATTTCAAGGTTGTATTAAAAACCCTTCTTGGAACCCACATCTACCACTGTCATCCACAAAACACAAGGCACCAGACTGGGGAAATATCACAGTGCTCTGGTGCCAGGCTTTCTTCAAACTCAGGAGTTCTGGATGAGCTCCCCTTCCCAAAGCACTCAGGCCATTTACCTTCTTACACTCGTTGGATGGGATGGAATCCACCTCTGAATCCTCAGCCATGGAGGAAGCACATGGAGATGAACAGGGCTCTTTGTCTTCATCAGCAAGGAAGTTGTTTGCTTTGTGGGAAAGGAAAAGATCTGTAGTTACGATTTTCTTTTTCTGTTGCTTTATGTTCCCTCTCCTTCCCCTCATTTTCTGTCCTAAAGTTCCTTTCAGCACAGTCTGCAGTGGCAACTTACCTGTATTTTAATTTTCCCCCTTTAAATAAAAGAATTTGCACACTTGCCACATGGGTGGTAATGGCCAACGTGGGGAGCTGAGACTCTCTCCTTTTGCAGGATAGCAGGAGTAGGATCACTTCCTGCAGAGTCCCTGGCCCGTGCTTTGACTTCCCACACATTCCAACATTTAGGAATGCAAAATGTATCACTCCACTAGTACTACTGAATTTATCCACTTGTAGGAGTGTCAGGTTAGGCACTGATCTTTCAGACTGCAATTAGGGCAGGCAGCAAAGCAATCTTCACCTTCTCAGTGTTCCGAGTTACAGCTAGAGACAATTCTCCCCCCATCCCAGTGCCCATCCATGCTCTGTCCTGCCCTAACCCATCCCAGCAATGCCTCTGCCACGCAGGTTTATGGGCAGTCCCCAGGAGGAGAACGGAAAATCTGTTGTCAGGAGATGACAAAATAAAGACAACCATTCTCGCCCTGCCCTGCCCGTGGCATGGAAGTGACCAGCTCAGAACTGTGACACGTACAGCCAGCCTGGTTTGGGAACAAGTCCGACGCATCGTGGGACGTGACGGACGGAGTCAGATCGTCAGCTGAAGACTGTGTCTCCTCCTCTTCTTCCCCTGAAAGCAAATCCTTCGCTATTTGTTCCTTTTAACAACAACAAGAAAATGAAAAATATTTTTAAATTAAGAAAAATATATGAGGGGGAGTGAGGCCTAGAGTAAAGCATTTCTGGCCAAGAGTGGCCACATCCACAGACCTCCTCGCCCTCCCACAGCTTGTCCAAAGACAGATTCTCTCTCACACTCCTCACTACATCCAGATTCTCTTCCCTAAAAGCACTTTTCCAAGTGTTATGAGTGGCTTCCTATGGAAGCCAGGGAGATGAGCAAGTGGCCCTTTCTGTAGAGCTCCACTCACAGCAAATATCTCAAAGATCCTGAAATAATAAAAAAAAAAATGCTTTCTACAGACTTCAGCTAGAATAGGAAGAGCCATGGCTTCACCTGGGAAGATAAAAATCTTCCCTGGCTCTCCACAGATCCAAAACTATGTGCAAAGATTTGTAACCCAAATTCCATAATGAGTTTTTAGAGAGTTCTTTTTATAACCTCTTTTCTTTCTGCCTTCTCCAAATGCTTTACACACATTTCTACACCTGGTGTTCCTCACTGGGACACCAGAACTAGTCAGGCCCCTCTGAAAAGAGGTTCTCAACACCTCGAGCTCCAGCACAACCCAGTAACCTACAGCAGACACCCAGGCAAAGAGCTGCTCTCACCTTATCCAGAGTCATATCAGGAAGATTTGGAGTGATGTCATTGCTCTCGCTGTCCTGCTCGGAGATGGGATCAGATGCCTCATAGCCATACAGTGCAAGCAGCTCCTCAAATGGCATTTCACTGCTCTGAGCAAGAGGAAGACAAAGCTGCATCAGGAATAGAACAACCCCAGGAGCACAACAGCAGACATATGAACAGAGACACACGGAGGGACTCAGTCAGACCCACCAAAACCTGTTCCTCTCAAAGGTATGGAAAAGCCAGGAACCTTCACCCCAAAGCAATATGCAGTCTATTTTTAAAATACATTTATCTTTTACATTAGATTTCAAGCTGGTGAAAAGGTGATAGACTGCACAACTGTATTGAACCAGAGGAAGGGAAGGAGCAAATGCCTGTATTAAGTCTTGTGCCTGGCCTGTCACCAAGAGTTTGTGTTCCACTGAGGTCTCCATGGGACCCCCCACAGCAGCACCAGGTCAGCTCATCTTTGGGGCTCCTCCACTGTGAAACACTGACCATAGCCCCAACAGCTGATGGCTCTCCAGCAAGGAACACCTGCCAGAGTGGCTACTTGGCACAGGAAGGCTCCAAAATTCACTGCTGTCCTGTCTTCTCAAAACCATTCCTTCCTATCCAAATGCAAACCTGACTCGTGAACAGCTGAGCAAGTCAGGGCTTCTCACCAAGGTCTTTAGTACCAGCACTGTAAAAGCAAACAAGCAAATCCAGTAGGTAATTTCCCTTCCCCTCCCCTGCTGCCTTTACCTGAGAAGCACTGAAACTCTTCTCCAGCTCTTCTAAAGACTTCTGCTTCTCCTGAGTATCATCTTCCTCCCTTTCTTCCCGTACCCCGTAGTTCTGTGAAAGGATCTCTGCCAGGTTCAGTCGATGATCAGCTGAGCCCATTGACACAACTGCAGGGATCAGAAGAAGTTGGATACTAGCACCACCACAGACCAAATCTTTCAATGCAACAAAGCCTGGGATGATCCCTTCTTGTGTGTGTGCAGACATGATAAGCCAGAGGAAGAGATTAGGCAGAATGGAATGATGGGGACAGGGAACACAACTGGCAGCAGTCACTCCATCAGAACAAAGCCTGGGTCTCTGCACATTCAAGTCCCACAGCTGAGTGGAAGCTCAGTCTGAAGGTTTTCTGAGTATCTGTGCATCTCTCCTGACTGGATTCACTGGTGTCACAACACATGAGCACACACTGCAGCCTTTCCTTCATCCAGGGCATTTTTAGGGCAATTACCCTTTATTCAAGAATGGGCAAATAAACACCTGTAGGAGCTTTGGCATCCTTAAGCCTTTCCTTCTCTGTCAAATGGCACGGGAATCAACCAACAGGCTCAGGAGGTAGAAGGGTATAGACAGGGAGATCACGGGAACCTTGTTTTCTATGAAAACCAGATCAACAGAGGCATCTTGGAGCTGAGGTACCTGCTGCACTCTGCAGGGTGGCCTCTCCAGGACACAGGCTGTGGGCTGGGTACGGGACAACCCTGGGGCTCTGCCGGCCAACCGAGGCCTGCAGGAAAAGAGAAACATGGCTTAGAGAGCTTACCTGAAAAATGCAACACTTTCCATCCTCTTAACCCCACCAGCAAATGCAATGAAATGAAGTTCAAAGCAAAAGTCACCCGAACCCCCACAGGACAGCATCACAAACTGTGTTGTGCAAAGAGGGCTCATCAGGTGTATTGAACTGCTCTTCCCAGCCTCCTCACCTTCCCACGTCTCTGATTTCATGTGGATGTGTTTTCATTTCATCTATTTTACCTTCAGCACTCGACTCATTACTTATCCTCTCATGAGTTTAAGACCTCAGATCTTCATGGGTTACATCTTTCCTCAAAAGAAGGACTGGACTCTCAACTCTTATTCTAAACACACACACCACGGCTGTCTGAGCACAGCATTTTCAGGGACTGACCCTTTGGAGAGGCAGTTGGAAGCAGCCTGCCACAGCATGCTGGCTTCTCCCTAATGCCTCACTGCACCCAGAAGCTCAGGGGTGTGAGCAAAGAAATAGAGCTGAGCAGGCAGGAGAAGGGTCTGCTACAGGCAAGGTGGGACAGGGGCCGAGCCAGGCAGACACTGAGAACAGGCATCTGTTCAGTGCTTGGTCACAAGTTCAGGCCTGGAAAACAACCCAGAACATCTGCTGCTCCTTGGGCTGCTGTGCATGGAAATGCTGCTCACCAAGTGCAGCCGAGGCAGGGAGCAAGCAGGGAAATAACCAAAGCTTTTGTGTGATGGGAGCACCAGACTGTGGAAGAAAATCCCAGTGCCAGCCCCTCAGTCAGCAATGACATCTCTGTATGACCCTCACCTATTAACAATCTCAGCTGTGCACCATCACTCCTCACTCACTCAGGGGGGGCCGGGACAGCTACAACGGTTCCACACGAGGGTCTTGCAACTTATTTAAGAAAACACAGTACAGCTTCACATTAAAATTCATCCTCTAACAACAAAGCAAAGTAAACACCAAAAAAGCCACCACAGACTGTGGGTTCTGAGTTAGTGCCTTCTACTATCAACACACAGACTGGAAATTCCACAACAAGGAAGAAGATGCCTCCAGTGTGGCACATACACTGTGCTGCAACTTGCCATCCCTGAGTGCCCGATTACTGCCAGCAGGACAACCCCCATGGAGACCACCCTGGCTCCAGAGACAGCCTGGCAGCTGTGCAATGAAGAAGGAAGAGTTATGGGACGATGAAAGAAGGGGACAGAAAGGATTCAGCCAGCCTCTTTCTTAAGGATGGTCAAAACAGGAAATGTCTCCGTAACTTGGAAAAGTGTCACTGTGCCTTTGTTGAGTTTTGCTGAAATGTGACCAAGTATCCCTCTTGGATAAACCCTTCCAAGCTTTCATGGAAAGGGTGTGGTCTACCCTTCCTCCCTCTGGTGCAGAGTGATCTGCAGAGCTCTCTCTGCTCAAAGACTGATGGCACCTCCCTGCCCAGGGATCATTATGTCACTGCATCCAAAGGCCTCTGAAAACAAAGACTGAAGATGTTGGCATGGCTGGGCTGGCTTGAAAAGATGTCAAGAATACTTCAGGAAGAAAGAGATCTCCTATTAATGACCAGGTGCTGAAACAAAGAGGAATGGCCACTACAACAGTGTGACAATTCCATAACTAATCCCACATTCATTTCTCCAAAGCAGTTAATGGAGCATTACAGCAAGTGGGAATGCCATGAGCTGGAGTCACCATGGAATAACCAGCACTGCTGTGCTGGGGCTGAGAAAACACAAAGCAAGTGACAAGCAAATGCCCATTCCATGCCCAAATTTAAACACATGTGAAACCAAACAATCTCTCAGATTATTTACAAATCCAGAAGATGATGGACATGAGTCAAAGTCAAAGGAATAGGAAGGAAAGGGAGGTGTGGCTCAAAAATGTAATGACAACAGAAAAAATACTCCTGATTGCACTGATTGCTGATGCCACAGCACACGGAGTAACTCTGGAGGTGAAGTAGGTGCAGCCTGACAGTTCAAATCCAAGAGGCAGAAATGCAAGAGCATGGTATGCACCAGAAACACTGAGAACAGTTCTAGGCCAGGGTGTCCCTGCTCTTACTGCTGGTGATCAGTTCGATCACTGAAAGGTAACAGCAGGGAACTCGTTATCCTGACAGTGCATTGGGATGCCAGAAACTGGCTCCTGTGCCCATGGGACATTTAATCTTGGGGGGGAAAAAGGGAAATTAATTTCTTTTCATCTACTATTCCCAGCACCACTTTCCTCCTGATAGTTTCTGGTGCTCAGGCATAAGGGTAACTTTCCTCTCAGAAGTTACACAGAGTTACTCACTCTCATGTTTTTATTTGTGGATGACTCCAGCACTCCCTCCTTAGGTGTGGACTCAAGGTTTTGAGCACATGGAACAAAGCTCAGCCATGGTTTAGGAAACATGGGCAGAGGCAGAGCCTGAGCATTCTGCACTGACAAAGCCATTTTCCAGTGCAAGGCCAACTGTGTTTCCCCAGAGAAAAACCTCCAGGCTGAAACCACTCTTGAAAGAAAATGAGGAAAAAAGAGAGGTTTCCCTTTAGAGTGTTACTCTTTAATAACTAACATGGTTTCCTGAGCCAGTCTAACATGTATTTCAGACTCGGTGAGAAGCATTCCTGGTTCCTTTGCCTTGTCCACACTCCTTCATATGGGGCCATTTTCTACAAACTCGAGCTGTAGCCAGAGGGAAGCAGCATGGATGGAACCAGATTCATCCTGCAAGTTATGCATCTGAAAGAGCAAAGAATGAACAGGTGACACGACACACAGGCCACCTCCCACACTGCTCAGGAAGATCAGGGCCCCAGTCACACCTGTGCAATGTCACAGCAGAAGTCCCCAGCCAAACCTCAACAGCAAGACAGCGACAGTTCCTGGATGTCCCCAGGACAGACCTGTGGGAGCCACAGCAGTGCAGGTGCTGGGGCAGCACTTGGGCCCAACAACGTGCCCAAGTAACACTTTGGCACAAACAAATGCAGCAGCCTTGGTGCTCCACCAAAGGCCAAACCACAGCAGATGGGTTGACAGGCCAGACAGCACCTTCCTCATGAGAACACTGACAGACCCTGGAAGCGAAGCCCTGCCCTCAGACAGATCCAAGATCCCGCCACAGAGCAGCTACCTCAGCATCTTCCCAGCACCCTGGTTCCACGTCGTGGTCACCATGAGGGTCTCATGACGGAAATCAAGTGTGGATGTGTCACGACAACCATTACAACAGGTCAGGGGTATTTGAGGGACATGGCAAGACTCGATGGGAAGTGGCATCATCAGCTCTAAGTGTGGCAGAGCAACGGCACAAACGTTTTGGCACAAGGCACCAAAACAAACTCGGGCCCCCTCGCCCACCGACCCCTCGGTGAGCTGATGAAAACCACCCTGGCCGCCCGGACCAACCATTCCCGCCACCCTCCCCACCCCTCTGCCGCTCCCCCGACCCCGAGACCTCCGTGCTCTCCCACTGCCCGGGCCTCTCTCACCTCCAGCCCCCCGAGTCCCTCCCAACGGACCCGCACCCCTGACCCCGACTCCAGCGCCCTGACCCCTCACCGCCGCTGTCGGGCCACGGCCCCGAGGCTCCCGCGCCTTTCCGCCCTTGTCCCCGCGCAGTCCCGCAGCCCCGGCCCGAAGCCCCTTCTCGCCCCTCTCCCCGGGCCCCTCCTG